>CM052196.1:14645589-15053881 GCA_028455805.1 Lasioglossum figueresi
GTGTGTGTGTGTGTGTGTGTCGGGCTCGTTTAAAATCATCCATTATCTATTCGCGTCGGTCGTACGTCGTCGGCGAGTCCAGAACAAGGTGAAGAACCAGCAGAAAGACTGGTCGAACGCGGTATAATTAATGACAAGAAGAGCCAACATCCGACGTCTAACGATATTAATAGCCCCGAGGTATAAGGGCATAACTTCGTTAGTCGCGCAACGACTTCGAAGACTAATGACGAAACTTTTGTCTGGATCTCTGGCGCGCATAGAGGCGACTGAGAGCTGTTCTCTCTCTCTCTCTCTCTCTCTCTCTCTCTTACTCTCTCTTATTCTCTCTGGGACCAGAGAGCCTGGGAAACACAGGGTCCGATTAACCGCTGGGATGTTTGAAGTTGGACACAGAGATTCGAGACAGGGGGAGACAGAGAGAGCAGAGCAGAGCAGATTTGCTGGCGATCGTAAAACTGACCGGCTGCGAAAACACCGCGAAACGTTTTCTATTAGCGTCGATATTCGGTGCAACGAATTGTGAAACGCGACCGGATCGCGAGCGTCGGGCGTACGGCAACGGTGGTAGCGCAGTATCGTATCAGATTTATCGAATCGAGAAATTATTACCGGTTACTATAACAACGGAAAAAAATATAGAAAGCGCGCGCGCACAAAGAGGGAGAGGGTCCGGGGAAAATAAAAATCAAGAAGGAAAGTACACGGCCAAAGAAACGGGGCGAAATGGTCGAGTAGTTGGGTCGTAATACTCGCAGACCCCTCGCGACAATTATTGGAGTAAAGTCGTCAAATGGCTTTCCTTCGCTCGACCGGTCTCGGCGTTCCGACCCTCTCTCGGGAAAGAGAGGAGAAAAATCATTTAGCCCCCGGTTCCTGAACACGACGGGGCCGACACGGAGAGGCAACCCGAGAGTGGTAGTAGTCGGAGAAGGACGCCGCGCCATCGGCAGAACGTAATTGGTGGCATCTGTGACCTACTGTTCCGCGAAATTGATTCAAGTCTCGAGCCGGAGAATCGGAGCTAATTGGAACGGGTAACGAATCTGCAGCAGGAAAATCGCTACGATTTTTCTTCCGCGCTGCCGAGCAGTCCGCGCGTACCTGTTCGTCGCGCTCGATTAACGATTTTTCGATCGCGTCCGATTCGTTCCCTGTCTGAGAGCGACGGGATCGAGCCCCGGGCCCGTCTTTCCTCGTTACGTATTCACCGGAACAGTTTCTGCGCCGTCGTGGCCCGAAATACACGGAATTAATCCGGAAATTTTCACCCAACGAAAGAAATCATCCGATCGTGTCGCAAATAATTTCTTTTTACTTCGTATTAGCGTACCAATTCTGCTTGTCACCGTAACAACCGACAATTTCTCATTTTAGCACCGTCGCTGACACACCGACGCTCCGAAGTCACGGTATCGAAGCAGCATATGTCAGAACTGGACAGCGAATTTTCATGCACAATTTTCTACTGGAACCAAACACAGATTTGCTTCTTCTTTTAATAATGCCGATAAGCTGACGATCATTAAATTCCTTTTATCTGCGAGGAGTACCGCTGACAGCGTACGAAAGCCATTTCCCGTGGACAGGGGCCAGTGTTTCAAGCAGAATGATCTGGAAACGGGCATCGACGGGTTATTGGGCGGTCGAGTGCGATTAAAGTTCGAGTCGGGCGCGGTTTCCGGTAATTTGCAGCCGTGGAAAGTGCGCGTCGTCGATAAAAGTGGGGGACTCGCTGTTCTTTCGTTTCCACCGTCTCTCGACTGTTACTCGCGGTATTACGAGCCGAGCGAGAACGAGATCGAAGAGCCAGGAACGAAACTCTGACTTTCACGGCATAGATAGGGTATAACAGAGAGGAGAGAGGAGAGGGGGTGTGCAGATGGGGCGAGCCACCGGAAATAGAAAGAGAAAGAGACGGGAGACTCGGTTCGGGTAGACACCCTTAACGCGGAATGTCGCCTGAATTACGGCTCTCCTTATGGCCGGTCCGCGCGCACCGTTTTCAGACAAACGAGCGTAGCAGAGGCCGCGAGCGCGAATTTCTTTGCGAATTCCGCCGGAATTCCGGTGCCAACCGGCGCCACGGGCCTCGACACCCTCTTCGCCCACCTAACTCCTACCACTCTTTCGCCATCCCCGCGTCGTCTTCGCTAGGTGAAAAGTAGCTGCGAGGAATCCTCGTACTTTTCTGAAATTTCGGTAGATAAGGCGAACATCGGGCGCCGCTGCCATCCTTCCGCCTCGTTAATGCCGCTTACAAGCCCGATTCTCGGCTCTGCACCACCCTGCGCAACTTTTTCTTCGGGAAGTCGGACGTCTCTGGCCGTTGTAATCGCCGATCCGAGGATTCTCGTACAATATTAAATTGTGCCTAGAGATAAATGCAACAGATGCGCATCCAAATTCAATCGTTAACTCGTCAAATTCTGGCGCAACTCGCCGACTTAATCGGAACGTATCGTTTCGATCGGCATAACCGCCGACGAAGAAGGGTATCCGAGACGATAGCGGGGGAGGAGAGGCGTCGACCGACGACGGACGAGGAGAGACGGCTGGCTATTAAATATGCCTTGGAAAATTGGATTTGAAATTCTTATTTTGCCGGCGCGGCTTTTCCGCAAGTTCTGCCTGCTCGTCGCATTCTCGCCGAATCTTTCGTCTTCCGTTCCACGTCGCTCTCTTCCTCTATTCCCCGAAGTTCCTCTTTGTCCGCCGGGCTGACATGTTTCATCGTGGCCAAAGAAAAGATACAGCACCGGCCCCCAGGCTAAATACCTGTGTCAGCATTGTTAACGTAGCTGCTACGGCTGACCTAATAGTCTTAAATTTTTACGTTATGTACCCGGGGCCCTGGAGGAACATTCGGTCCTGGCCTCTCCTGGTTTTCTCCGTTTCATCTTCTCGCGCCCTCCAACCTCGTCCGTCCGCTTCGAACCCCTTCAGACCCCCGTCTATCCTATGGAAGAGGACCGTAGAACGTTTTAGACGGGAAGCGTCTAATGGAATTCCCCGCGGCTACAAGCAAACGTGCCAACCGCGTTTCTGCAAGCCACCGCTGTCTATCGCGCCGCGCATATCACGCTTTTTCCGTTTCCCCTTTTCCGCGTCGAAGATCGAAAATCGGCCGCGCGGAAACCGGGATCGGACACATTTCCTACCGTAATTCCAATGGCTTCTCTCTCTTTTTCTCGTCTCCTCTTGGTCTACTTCTCCCCTCTTTCTTCCTTTCTTTCTCGGTATCCACGGGTCGAGAGGATCGCTAACGTTTCCGTAACGAAACTCGAAACGAAAAAGTTATCTCGTTACCGTGCCGTAATTAATGAGCGTTAGTCGCCTCTGCTTACACCCGTTTCAACGACTCAAAGAACTCGTTAACGAGCCCCGGTTTATTCCCATCGTATTCGGAGCCCGGCCTAAGTCGATCCACCCTCCGATCCCGGCTTGCTACTTCTTTACCCTCGAGCTTTATCGCTTCGCCATTTCGAGGTGACAGCGACAACAAAACAGCCACAGCCATGATTTATGCATTGTTATTCATCGCTGTTGGTCGCTCCGGTCCTGTCCCTCTGCTCGTTTACTTTTTACTTGAGAATTTCTTTTTTTATCGATACGAAGAAATTAAAATGGTTATAAAAATTGCGGGCTAAGAGGAATTTTCTGTTCGAAATTTCTCCCACCGAAGGACCAAAGCGGGTGGAATCGGATAACGGTTCGGAGGGTCGTGAAATCGGGTACCCGACGAAAACGACTCGTTTAACAAACTAATTGCCGTTCTTCCGGCTCGATACTCGGCCCCCTGGTTTTCTTGGTTCGTTGCAGAGGCGGACGGCGGGTATCTCGTACCCGCCGGGGAAAAAACTGTCGGTGGTGCTCGCACGAAAAGACCGATACAGGCGTGGATTCCGCGCGAGGTGGAGACGAGAAAGGAAGAAACGTGAGTGAAAGAGAGAGAGGGAGAAGGGACTGGGGGCTGGGCGCGGCAGAAATCCATGGAAAACGGGGCAACGACCAGATATCGGATGCCGGAATGAAAGCGGGATGCGGATGCATCGACGGCACACAGAAAAGGGAGAAGGGGAAAGAGAGAAAGAGAAAGAGAGCGAGAGACCAGCCGAAAAAAGAGAGTACGAGGAGAGGGATATACCCGGCTCGAGAATGATTTCGTGGGCCAACGCTGAAATATCCACTGTCTGCTCGTTAAGCGATTACAACCGACGTACCCTTTTTTTACCTGCGGCGGAACATAACGGTGCAACGGTGCGCGTAACAGATACGAAAGCCATTCGCTATCGGTTCGTCGTAGCGGCGAGCATTCACGTTGCCCCGTTTTGTATAGAAATGCGGCCGATATGCGGCTAATACGTCACGCGACCGACCGAACAAGCTTGCATCGGACGTTAGTCGAACCCTCACGAACCATGTCTTCTTGAGGCTCTCTCTGTATTCTGGTTTCCCGAGGACTCGTTTCCCTCCTCGTCGTCTTTTTCTAATTTTCTTTCTCGTATTCTCCGATGCCCGCGGAATACGTCGTCTGCTTAAGTGATTTTTCGAAATTGAATGGATCGGAGGAAGCTGTGCGGCGCGGAAGCAGCGATTCGAATGCCTCGAGAAGGAGCGACAAACTTTAAACGCGTTTTTCTCGGAACTAAGTTTCCTGACGCTGTCCCACAGTTTCCTCGGCGAACCGATTGCTTTTCCCTTTATACCGCGCTTTCGGAGCATCCATCGCCATCGTCCCGACCAGAATCCAGTCAATATTTTCGAAACTTTGACTTCCTTCACCGGGGAAAGTTCGTCGAACCGCGGGGAACACTGTTTCCGAAATTCCTGATTTCGAGCGACGCGACATTTTTTAAGAGAGGTCCACGGATTTCTGATCGTGACAGAGGAGACAGTGGGAACCGTAAGGATTGAAAGGAAACTTGGTTCGACTTTATATTACCATGATTAAAGCTGCCAACTTCGGGAGAAGTCAATCTAGATGTTCCATTTGAATAGTTTCCCAGGTGAAGACTCGCAGTTTTATAAACAGTCGCACGGTGAACGTTTCGACTTTTTATCGACAGATTCGGACAGCCAGAAGACAGATACAAGTGTGTACCAATTATCAGAACTGTAACTTTTGTTATCGTCCTGGAAAGAAATGTGTAATTCGGCAGACATCCGCAGAGCGATCTGACAGTAACAGATCTGTACTCGCCCGACTCAATCGGGAGCACGTTAAACGTGTTTATCTATTAATTCGCTACATATGTATGTTTCAATATCGTGCTTCTTTTATTCACTGCTCGCGTGAATGTTTCATCCATCCATTTCACTGTCTCCGCGTCACACAGTGCGGGTCATGGTTATCGGGTGATTAGTGAAACGTCGAAAATACATTATTATCATATGAACCTTCTTGAAGTGGATTTTTTCTGGCGCTGAGGTTACTATTTATTTAGATCCGAATACTTAATATTAGAATGTCAACTTAATTTTCCTATAAACGTGTAAAATCCGTCTACCAAAGAACCTCCAACACGGTCCGAAGATTCGAATTCAAAATAAAGTGACAAATGGTGAACTGTGACAGCCGCAAACTGACTCGTACATCGAAAAAATCAACAAAAAAATACTGACAGGAAAAAATCGATGTTTCGTTAAACGAACAGCTAAATTCCAGTTCCCGTTCCCGAGTGTGTTATTCCGAGTCCACATCTGAACCACAGAAACTGTCTCAACAAGACGATTCCGTGCAACGAGGCTCCGATTCTTCCTTTATCTTCCTCATTTCCGCGGAGTTTGTTCGCCGTCTGGCTTCGTTACCGATTGATTTATTCCGAAATAATATATATCGACGAGCCTCTGCACCGTCGCGTCGGTCCGCCGCAAAATCGTGCCAGATATCGAGCGAAACTTTTTACGGGCTCGCTTCCAATCGTCGCGCAAAGGTTTTGGCGACTTTAATTTCCGAATTGCTCTGTCGCGTCGGTCCGTTGGTTTTTCGGTTGAATTTCATTTGAAATGGCTGTAAGTAAAATGCACGCTGGCACTTTCATACAATAGAATTCAATTTTAATTTTATTTTTGCTCACGAACAATAAGTTCATCGAGCTGGTTACTCATTGATGATCCAACACATTTGACATTCGTTGTCTTATCCTCTGCGAGCAACGATGGTTCCGATGCGACGACGTATCGCTCTCTTGCCACCCGCAGTTCCGTTGCTTTTCTTTCCGCTCCCGTCGCGTCTCGTCGACGACGAAGAACGTCGAGAAAGACGACGACGACGACGACGGCGACGACGAGGGCGAAGGCTCGCGGAGAATTGGTTTCTCCGAAAGCAAATCGAGAGAAAAGGCGAGCGAACAGCGGGAGCAAGTCGAGCGAGCACCGAGAACAAGTCGAGCGAGGCGGGCGAGGCGGGTTGAACTGTTTTTGCGAGGGAAAGGAGAAAGAAGTTAGCCGACGCGATTCGACGCGACGCCGCAGCAAAAACTTATTGTATAATTTTTAGTTGTAGTAATTATTTAACCTCTTAACTGCGTAATTTAATTTTAAAAATCCCCCACAGAGCGCGGAATTAAAATTAACCAATAACGAGTGTACACGTCGAACGCAGGGCAATGCGTTCCATTACAAATTTTACGAAAAACGAGGAAGGATTACATTTTTATTCCATAAAAAATTAACAATTCGTTCTTCAAAAGATCATTGTTACTGCGCCGCAATAGAGATTTTGATTGACACGTGTACACGTCGAACGCAGTTAACTGGTTAAGGATTAATTTAATGTTTTATGCAGAGTATTCCTCGTGAAATTTCGCGTAAGAATCGAGTGTAACTTATTCGGTATCAAAGTGTTAGCAAGAGATAGGAACACAATTAGCGCGTCATTGGTAGATAGAAGCTGACCCATTGGGTCCAATGATCGCGTATAGCTCTTCTCCTGGCAGAGGCAGCTAATTCTGATTAGAACCAGCGGGCTCGTCCGACGATTTTCTGTCCGAGTGAACGGACGACGTCGCGGCTATCTCGTCCCGACGCTCTGGTCGAAAATTTTCAATTGGTGGCGACGTTTCTTCTCGCCTCCGCGACTCTCCCTCTGCTTCCCTCTGTCTCTAGATATATCTTTCTCTTTCCCTCTCGCTCTCTAGATTTTTCTCTCTGGATCTCTTTCTTTCGATGTTTCTCTCCGTCGCTCTTTTTCCATGGCCTTTCAGGCTCGTCGAGGCTCGTTCAAAGTTTCCCGTTTAACCGGACCTTCGAACTCGTTCCAACGATTCGGACTAAGCCCGCTCCGTGCTCGCCGGGCTCGAGTCGAACGTTATCGCACCCCTTCAATCCACTTCTCACCACCTCGAGAGAGGGAGTATCTATCGTGGAAAAGTTGAGGCTCGGCGCGAAACTTCGTAAATTTCAAGCGATCTCGAGAACGCGAGAACCCTTTGAATTTTAATCCCCGCGCGTTCTCTCTCGCTCTCGCTTTTCCTCGGTCTCTCCCGTTTCATCCGTCGTCGCAGTCTCTCTGCCTTCTCTACCACGGTTGGAAAAATGGTTATAGGTTTACGAGAGGGATCCGTCGACGCTCCCGTCGACCAGTTGCTCTCGAAAATCCAGCCCGTATCGCGGTAATACCGGCGCCGCTTTCGCCCTGTTATTCAATTTTTCATTTTACCGACGCGCCAACGTTCCCCGGCCAGATTTACTCTCGTCATTGTGCCGGCCAATTACCGAATGAAATTCGCATGCGAATCGCGCGGGCGCAGCTTGACGGGCTACGTCGAGGAAACGACGATACGGACTTTTCGCGGAAATCGCGAGCGCGCTTTCTGCCCGCCGGCTTTTACGAGGGCTGGCGGATTTGTGCGGGAAACTCAGGCAAGTAGTCCCCTAATTTTGAGCCAATAATGTACTTTTAATCACCTGCCTTATAATTAGACGCCGGATTTTATGCATTCACGAGACCATCGAATCGGTCGAATATAGAAATGTGGAGTATATTAGAAATATTTAGGAGCACTTTTTAACGAAGAGAGAAATATCTGATTGCTCTCGATACTATTTTTATCACTTTTAGTACCGGGCAGTTCGAGTGTTAACTTCTCAATTTTAGTTCCATTAAGTAGATTTCCGATGCGATCGCTCAGCGGGTAATTAACGTGTTACTATGTAATTAGACAGATTAATTAGTGACGTTCAGTAGGATACATTGAAATGTCGAAGGCGAACCGTAAAAATACATTCTTCGTATATCCAAGAAATGATTAATTTAATTTAGTTCACCTCTCCCATCCATAAATGGGAAATTAAAGGGAACGATTCGTGAGATCGTTCGGACTGCGAACCGTCCAAATACATTTAATATAATATTTAATCCGAAATAATTCATCGTGCATACTTTCCTCGTACTTACAGCAGAGATTTAAAGCGACGGATTCAAGACACCCTGGGACATCTATGATATTACTACGTATTGGCGAGACTGAATTTTTCAATATTCAATTATTTTTCCAGCTAAATTGGATGGTCTTAGCGTAAAATAGCGTCGAGAACGCGTTCACCGAAAAAATACTGCAGAAAAATCACATACCGTTCTTCGGAGGGTGAATTACACCCTTGGATCGTTTCGTCGAAGAACAACAAACGATCGTACGCGTGTAATTGCACAATACCTGGCAATATTTATATTCGCTGTTGATTCGAAATCGACCGGCATTAACAAAACATTGTTGCACGGAGGCTGTAGCCAATCTCGTGTGCACGAGAATTCCGCTTGTCCGTGAAAGTTGTGGATTTTTGCAACAGCGTGGGTCGACGCGTCGGTGGTCCGCGATGGAATCGTTACTTTGACCGACGACAGATGAACTTGGGATAATAGGTTGCCTCTCTCACTCCCTCTCTCGGTCTCCCGGCTGGGGCGACTCCGCGGTTGAACGGCGTCCTCGTGTTCCCATCTATCGAGGCAACCCACGAAAAAAGGGGTTGCTTTTTCACCGGCTAGTTTTTCACTGTAACCATCTCTTTCCAAGTTGTTGGTCTGGAAAGAGGTTTTCGAGTGCGGGGGTTAACGAGCAGTACAAACTGAAATACGCGGGGCGCATACACCGCCGAGAGTGCACCGTCTATACGTAACCAGCAACTAGACGGCCACCATCCTCGGTTATTGGTCCATTGATTTTTGCATCGGCTCCGACGATGCCTAGGCTCGTGGAATTGCAAATATCGATACTCGATGACGGCCCTCCCCGGTCCCCTAATCCCCTCTGGTTCCCACTGGGTTCCACTGAATCCCTGCGGCCCCGTTACCAACAAAACCGATAATCCGCCCTCGGAATCTTGGTGCCTTCGTCTCCGCTTTTGTCTTTTGCCCTGTCCGTCCGTCCGTCGTTGCGTTTCTTCTTTCACGATCTCCCGCCATCGTTTCGTTCGCGTGTCCCCCTCGAACCAGAATGGCCTGTGCGACTATACTCTCTCTCTTTCTCTCTCTCTGCCGATCGTCAATGGACCCGGCTACCCCGAAAAGATAGCATTGTCTGCATTCTTGAACGCAACTGTTACCGCGCAGCCAGCCTTCTGCTTTGTAGTCGCCCCCTTGTGACCGATAGTCCGTTCGCCTCAGAAATTAATATCGCCGACAGATCTCGAGATAGCGTTTGATTACATTTTAGACGTGGACACACTGGCAACGCGCTGTTCCAGTTTGATTAATATACCAAGAGTCATTTGTGAACCTGTGATGTTGACTGTTCGAAAATCGATCGGGTTCTGTCTGGTCCGAGTGTTTACTTTGCTTGGGTCCAAGAATGATTGAGTTTGCGTTGACTAGAGGATGTTGCTAGCGGTTTAAGAACGTTCGTATCGAGTCTGAAACTTGTTAGGACTGTTACAAAGATTCCATCGGTTGGTTTGCGGTTGTTTGAGAATCGATCGAATTGCGTTTGTATCGAATGAGGTTTATATTGGTTGCAGAAGGTTCACCGTGCTGGCAGACGTTTAAGAATGTTAGGGCTCGAGTTTGAAACTTGTCGGCACTGTTTCGATATTTCTAGACTATCGCAATCTATTACAAGATTCCGAGACTTCTTATAAAATACATTTGCACGCATCGTCTAGACGTTCAAGAACGGTTCGTGTCCGTTCGACCATGTTTGACCCCGTCGACCGTCCCGCAACAAAGGCATTCTTTCCACCGTAACGATCTAATATTCGCCGATCACTGGCTCGCGAGGATTTAATTAAGGCGTCCCTGGCATCGATAGGAGTGACGGTCGGAAAGTTTCGTCACGGTTTCCGACGAACCGCTAACGAATGTCTACGGAAACGGTGCGGATAAGGAATCGCTCGATCGCAGAAACGCGGATGATTCGGTCTGGCGGAGACTACGATTGGTTTCCGGGGCTCAGCGCCTTCGCCGGAAGTCACGCCAACTGCTACCAGCACGCCACACATTGGCGTAATCCCCTAGACTTGCTTTAACGAAGTGAGGGGTATGGTCTCTATATTCCCTCGAACGATTTCCTTCGAATTATAATATTATATCTCGCTCAGGTGGAACACCATCGTCTTCTTCTTCTTCTTCTTCTTCTTCTTCGTCGTCGTCGTCGTCGTTGTCGTCGTCGTCGATATCGTAGCGGAGAGATCGCGTTCCAATGTGTTTCGCTGCTCTTTCTCATTTTTCGTTTAAAATGCAAAAGCAATTTCAGCCGACAGAGATTCAATTTCTGAAAGCTTGCGCAAAGTCGGTCTCGCTCTCTCGCTCCGAGTGAGTTCTTTCCGGCGCGTTCCTCGGGCCGAGAGTCTTGTTAGAGAGCCGAAAGATTGGACGTGTCATCGATGAAACGAGGGTCGACTTTGGAGTTGACGGGATTTTCGGTGGCCGGCCACGACAAACAGAGCCCCGGATCCTTCGTGGCCGCTAATCCATACGACTCTCCTCTCTCCCGACTTCCTTGGACGTGGTCTATCTTCGAGCGGCAGCCTGTCCGCTTCGGAACGGGCTTTGACCCCTAACCTACCCTCTCTCTCTCCCTCCCTCTCTATCTTCATCTTCCATCTCCGTCTCCGTCCATCGGAGGCTTTGCCCTCCACAGACGCTCGCGGTCATCCATAAATTCGGATGCCACTACCGACACGATTAATTTACTAGGTTACGAGACCGGCTCCATCGTTTTTCAGACCGTGCATCGGCTCGGAAAACCAATTATTCTTGCCGCTTTTACTTTTATTGGATAAAACTCCGCCAGGGGAAAACTCGTCGTCCGTACCCGATGGAAATGGTGCAAAAGATTCATCCGAAAATGGGAAAAGTAACCGGCGAACTTTTTACCAATGTATACGCTTTCCAATGCCGGCGCGCCGACGCCATCCGTCTTGTCGTCGGACGGAGAAAGTGCTCACAGAGAAAAGTTAGAGAGAGACGGTGGAAGTTCCGCCCGTCGCCAAAGCGAAAGCATTTCTTTTCTCTCCATCCCTCGGTGCGCGCTTCGCCGACGGTCTCCGAGTTCCAGCTTAGTTAGCGAAACGCAATCTCCTTCATTGTTCCCGGTAATGAGACGAAACGATAAAGTGGCACACTTTGAAAGTTTATCGAGGCTCCGGGGGTGTGCTCTCGACGTCTCTACATTTTTCGTTCCTACGCCCCGGTTGGTTAAACAGAAAACAGCCCTCCCACGGATCCTTCGTCTTTGCCGCTTAACTCATAAAGTCGTAGCCCGTTCTCTCCAACCCCCTTCTCCCTTTCTCTCCGCATCCACCCTCGCGATTTACTGCTAACTAACGCCAAGACACTCGTACAACCGCTGCCTTCCTCATGCGAGTGATCACTCCGGGACACTGCAACGCGTTGTTGCAAACAACCTCTGGTTAAATCAACTTCTAGCGCCGAGAAACCAACTTAATTTTTATTTGACAATTAATCGGATCACATAGGTGTTTCCATGGACAATGATGAAATAAATTCAACCAATTCAATTTTATAAACGCACCAGTCATTTTCAGGGTTCGGTGTTAACAAGTTTGAAAAAAATATATTCACTCGTATATCCAGCCATTTGTACCGTGAATGTGTAAAATCCGTAGTCCGGTTATTGCACATGAAGTAGATTTAATATCGTTGATCTGGTGAAACATTTCGGCCAAAAAATTTTGTCTTTTAGATGGTAGATAATTCCTTTGAGGTTCCCCCATCACTCTTTTTATTCGATACAGTCTATTAATAGGATTTCCAATGGCAGTGCTCTATCAAAAGGAAGCTTAAAAATCGCCTTTTAAATGAATAATCCTGAGAGAAATTATGAGAGCTCGCTGCTCGAGGTGAATTGCTGGCACTCGAATGAAATTTCTGTCGATATCGAAACATTTGTTGAAAAATCTTCACAACTGTTCGCTCTAGCTACCTCGCCTTTGCAAAATGTATCAATTAATACATTCAATACCAACTGTGACCTCCCCAATTCAATCATCCTGTTCCTTCCGACGAGAAAATATTTTTGTTATCGAGTTAAAAGAGTTCAATTATACTCGTTCTTTAAATAATTAGATTGATACATTTTGAACGAGGCGTGGAAAACACTCGTAACAATTGTCGATGCGGTACCGGGGATATCGATTAAATGATAATCGACTCCAAAAACCAGTGCTTCCGTCGCATCGCGATTAAAAAGCGAATAATGGTGAAATAATAATTTTTTGCCCGGTGGAATTGAATGGAGTGGCAACTCGTTTGAATCCCGCGGCGTTTTTCGGCACGGTTCATTGTCTCTGGGGGTTCCGTTTGCTAATTAATGTTTCCTCTTTTCCACGTTCGGTATTTACCGGATCGCGTAACGGGTTTACTTTATTCCTCGTGATCCTTAAGCGCCTTAGCTTCCGTTCGCGAACGTTTTCCGGCGCGGCGCGCGATAAAGGCGACATTATTATTGCTGGGCGCGTTCGCGGCGATGAAAGGGAGACAGAGAAAGAGAAAGACGAGAGAAAAAAAAGGGAACGGGGCCGGGTTCCCCGTGAAAGTATTAGAAGCGACCAGAACCGGGAACCAAGCGGGATTTTCTTAAGCGACACGGTTTTTCCGGTGGAAGGTAAACGCCGCGAAATAGGGCCGGATATTTTCCGCGGCATCTTTAAGCTCGCCCATCCCCCTTCTTGCACCACCACCCACGACCCCTCGTGTCGCGACGCTTCCTCTCAAATGGTTCGACGATAAAGCCGTTCTCCCCCATTAAAAACTTTAACATCCGAGAGCCGACCAGTTCGCCAAGATTGCGCGGGACAGTCGCAGACGCTCCAAGCGAAACGTCGTTCGCACGCTCGTTTCGACTGTTTCCGCAGGCTCGGGAGACTCTAATTAAACTCGAAACTGCGAATCTTGTCTTTACCCCCAGGCGTTGTCCGAGAGACCTCGTCGATCGCTGCGTCGCGACCCGTCCACTGAGAATCCACCACGATCCCACGCTATTTCTGTCCCGAGACATCGTCCCTTACACTGTCCTCCGATTCTGAATCAACGCGTACAAAAATTGATATCAGGTTGGAGGAACAGTTCTGTCGTATTTTAAATAAGCTGGGAATTTTGCTTGTAAATCAAAAACACATATTGATAGCGAGTCATTGGGAAACAGGAATTGACAGCTGAAAGATGGCAACAAGTCGTTACAAATAATGGAAATTATATCATTGAGTAATATTGAACATATTACAGAGGAAAATGATTTTCATCCGATTAGAATTATTATAAGAAGAAATAAATGGGGAGAATAGGCTATGAACAAATTCTTTTCGCTGCTTCAAGTATTAATGGGGGGAAACCCATCGGATTTCACGCTCTTGGCGAATGTAACGAAGCAATTTCGACCGGTAGGATCTGAAACCGGGTCCGTGGACCAGAAGCAAGTGTGTGGCAGGTAGTCGTCGGTCCGCTGAATCGACAAAGAGCAAAGGAACGAGATTTCTACGAGATCGAGCGTCTTACGAGCTGGCGACGTCGTTTACGGGAGCTCCGTGCGGAAACGGGACTCGAGTAATCGTGATCGAATCGGCGCATTAGAGCGGGCAGCTCTCGTAATTAAAACCCGACGACTCGGGCAGACGACCACGACGACGACGACGACGGCGAACCGATTCCGCGATTTCGGCCGATGAAAATCATGGATGAGCAACGGCGAATGCAATGCTGCGACTGGTGCAGCACTGCGCGACCAATCGAACGAAACGAAGCGTTCGCGTAATTGGGGGTCTCGCGTCGCCGATTATCCTCTGTAAAAGGTCGATAAATGTAAATCCTAGCGGCCATTAGCCGTCGATGGTGCCGATATACGCCCTCGAATAATCATAACGTCCGGCAATTAACGCGGCAGGCCGTTCGACCGATCCGAACAGACCGGATCCGCGAAATATCGACGCGGCCGTATTTGTTTAAATTATATCCTGCAGACGACTGATCCTAGAACGATCCAACCGGACCGAAAACATCGGAAAAACATCCCTCTAATTTTATACAATTTTTGAAATAAGTGGAGCGATGTTTTTTAAATATATACCATCCGGTGAGTTGTAGGAGCTTGGATCAAGTTACTTTGCTGGATAATTATGACGACGGAGTACACGGGAGATCGATTATACGTGCGCGCGGCGATTCCTCGTGAAAAAATGAATCGAAAGTACGGAATAAAGTTTCCCCATACGAGACCTCGTTCTCGGGGTAAATTAGTTTCAAAACTGAGGGAGCGGTTAGCGCGTCTGACCATGGCTGGCCGTTTCTACTGGCGCGGCGCGGCGGCGAGCTCGGCGAGTTTCCAACTCGTTTTTCTCGAAACGGGAGGCACCGATGGAAAAATTTCATTCTATGTTTTCGACTGGGTTTCCAGCGGTGAATCTTTGTGCCAGCTGGTTAGCGTTTGATCGCTCAGGATACCGACGTAATAATTTGCGGATTCTAGTCGGCGGTAAACGGACTATAAAAGATCAAGGCACTCTGCCCGGCCGCGGTTCTCTCTTTCTCCGTTTCCCCGTGGAGGGAATTTTATTAGGCAGATTTTGCCAGATTTTCCCGTCGCTCTTTTCCTTTCAAAAGGGACCGGCGAGCTGAAGCCTCCTCGCAGACAAGCTTCGGCAGCCAATATCTTGGAGTGCGACTTAGCGTTGATCCCTCCTTTATATCCACTGAATTTAAATAATGGAGGCTGTGCTAATTCGACGCCAGCGGTGGCCAACTAAGCGATAGCCTCGGAGAGGAACGCCCCGGTCAGAAAAATCTCGTCCCGGATTAAGATTTCGTGGAGTAGCGGGTCTCGGGATTAACTAACCGACTTATCCAACAAATAAAGACTCCGCTACGGAGGTGGAGAAAAAGTTTCGCCGTTGTTCGCTTTAACGGGCTCACAGGCCCGGCTCGACCCGGCCGTGTACTCGCGCAAGAAAAATCTATTCTCATTATCGAAAAGTTTCGACGCGTCTCGCGAGCTAATTCACGGCTGTCCCCGTTCATTTTCGCGCGACACCGCCGCGTCGCGTCGTCGCACGATCACCGCAGCGCTGGGAAATAACAGGAAGCTCGGAAAACGGTCGGCGAGGTCCGAAACGGATACAGAACAGATGGCGGCCTGATCCAACTGCTGTAACTCGTTATACGCTGCGGTCATACCACCGTGATTACCTGCACGAGCGAACTCGGACTTCCCGCTGAGTTTCCCATTATCGCAGCCGAGTCCGTGTAACCCTGAACTTTAATCGGCAACCTATCGTTCCCAGGCTTTTTATTAACTGCAACTTCCGGCCGCCTCCGCCGTCTCCATTAAAATCCCCACGAGAAACGGATTTACAAACATATCGCGCCGATCATCCCCAAACTCCGATAAACTGCACGCGATAATGCGCAACACGATCCAATTTCGAAGGTTTTAGGGTCAGAGATTGTTATACCGTCGGTCACTTGCAATTAATTTTTAAATATTCGTCAGAAACTAACACAGATTTCCCTCCAACCGTGAAGATAAAATTGGTAGAAATTCTTTTTTATTAAATTCTGTTTACACAGCGCATTATAAAAGTTCTCAGAATTTTTTGCAGACTTACGGGGTAGCGGACTCCTCACTTCGCCGGTCGGGGTAATTAGTCTAAACTTTTCGCTATATCCCGGAATTAATTATGTCGACTTCCAGCAGAAGTCGTTTGTTCGCATTATATTATACTTTTAAATTTAATAAGTTCGCTACAGTTGTCGCGATTTTTCAATGCAGGGGGGAAAACTACGATTAACCGTGCTCCGAAACTGCTACGGGAACGTCCGAATGATTTAACCATTGCATCCGATACAGCTGTTTCGAACATGGTGCCGAGGAAACTCTAGTAACCTCCAGCGTGGGCCATGTTACAATGATACGAGAAATTAGAATTGTATTATACATTAGAGAATTTTTCAGAACAAACTTATGCATTCCCTCTCGAATAATGCGGGCCGTGTAACGAAAATAAAGCACTCGGATTATCATTGCAAATAATCTCCCTCTGGCTCCGAGACTGCATTCGCGAATCCGCAACTTTTCGACAGCGGCGCGGTGATTCGAGGAGAACTCGAGCTCTCTCGAACGGATCGTCGGAACCGAGCGAACAATCTGGCGCAGTAAAATGAATCGCGCGCTAATTCACGATAAGGCGGGATTGGGGCACTTAAAAGGGTCAACGGAGATTTCATCGAAATAAAGTGGAAACGCGGCCGACTGCGCTGTAACAATAATATGACGCGACAGGGACAACGCGCGCCGACGTTCTCTCGGGCTTTTCCGGCTAACGACTCACTGGCAGCGAGTCAAGAATTAACGTGCACGTACTCGAAGGGTGTTCATTGATTCCCGTTGAAGAAAAGGCTGCGCTTTACGGCGGAGGTGGATGGGTGGGACGAGGAGAAGACTGCCGGGGCAGGAACGAATTTCGTGGCAGTTCGGGGGAAAGTTTCCCTTACGGAATCGAATGGAATCGCGAGGATATCGGGTCGTGGGACGGGAACGTGAACGAGAACGGGACGGAAAACGGGACGTGGGGTCGAAAACGGAGGAACGTAGAGCTCTCGGGCTGAAGCGGCAAGCAGGGTCGGTTACGACTAGATCTCCCTCGTTACGACGGAAAATGATTATTCACCCTCTTACGCTCCGCCCTGACACCGGTGCTCCGGTACGTGTCTCGTCTGACGTTGAACGAACGTTTCCACTTAAAGACGGGGCCGGCTTTATCGTGCGTCCCGAGTGGAACGTTCCGTCCAGGTCGGATTATCGCTCGATTCCTTAGACCTAATCCCGGCGTCTTCGTCGTTAGCCGGTCGTGAGGAAAATTAAATACGAGCCCGGAACGGGAACGACGATTCTTGCCATCGTCTACCCGCTCGAAATACCCGGGCGAAGACCCTCCGGACAGCTTTCGAACCAATCGGCATTTTCCTGGTAATCCCATTAAAAATTTCGAAATGTTTGCGGTCCGATTGTCAGTCGAACGAAAAAGGTCAAACGTCGACGAATAGACCGCTGAACGCGCAACTCGCGCGTGCGCATGCAAATATTCCGCTATACTTTATTCCGAGTTTGCCCGCGAAGCTCGAGGGGTCCCGTCTTTATTATTTATCGCGCGACCCTGCCAACGTTCAGACACCCTCCTGCCAGTCTCTTGTCAGTACTGTGCTCGTTAACCTACTCCGGATCCTCCACTTAGTCTATAAGAATAATAGTAATCGCGATTCCTCGCTGCCGCGAGATTATTATGATGTGCACAAAAGAGTGAAGACAATCGCCGCTTAAGGGAATATTGGTTTTCAGATGTGAATCGTGCACGTTAACGTGTTTCCGAATTTTTTTTATAAAATGCAGACTTTTCCTGTCTCTCAAAATACTCCGCAAACTGTTCAAAGCATTTCTAAATCATCGAAATTATGTATGGCGCAGTCCATGCGAATTCAGAGAGGGTTTAAATCATTGCTTCGCTGGTACATAATTCGCTCACAAAATACAGACCGCTAAACTGAGCGACTGCGGTTATAACCGTACAAAAGTAGCAGTCTAAGCAACTGCACTTGCTAATTCTTATCTCGGAGACTATCTGTCAGTTTCGGATGATTCGTCTTTTCTTGGCTTCGTTTGAAAATATCAACGGATAAACTAGTGCGTCGTCTGGTTTGCCAAAAATAATTTTCTGCTAGAAGGGCGAGAGAGCATTGCTGACTGCTGCACGAGCGAAGGGCTCGACAATTCGGTCGAAGGGCCAGGTGGACGCTCGATACGTGGTTCTAGGGCCGATGCAACGCAGCCACGCCTCCTAAATGGAATCTTGAAACATCGTTATGTTTTCGACGGCTGATCCTTGAGATAGTTATAGTTGTAGCCATACGTAACAACGTTGTACACTGCACTTTGTGCTAAACTGTAGATAGTTTGCGAAACTTGTATAACGTTTAGGCAAGTATATTGGCGAATTTGGGCAAACTTGCATGAGCCGAAGCTAGTTTGCGTAGTTTCGCCTCGAATCCGGCGTGCCTCGTGCTCTGTCCAAGCGTGCAGAGAACCGATTGAACCGGGCAGAGAACCGATTGAACCCGACAGAGAACCGAGCGGCCGATTGTGTCCTCTGCTCGCTCGTGCCCCCGTACAAAAACTATAGCTCGATTCGACGAACGGGAACGATTCTTTGATCGTTCGAGGCAAACGATTGTATCGTTGCCGGTCTAGCGCTGTGCGCGCGGATCGCAAGCGGCGCGACTCCACGCGGCAAACAACTCGTTGATTACGAGGCGTCGAGTGAAAGCGTCTCGTGAAGTGGCAACTGGCGCTGTCAGGTTGCAGATACTCGCCGAATTGCTTCGCCAGGCTCGAAACCGTGCGGTGGCAGCCTGACGCGTTGTATAACCAACCGGAGAAAGGCCATTTACAGTCCTCCACAAAATGGGATAGACCTTCGAATAATTTTATTCGTTCCAAAAAATATACGAAAGGCTGCAACAGTGTATTCGTCCTACCGAACCACTGTTGTATAAATCGAAGAAAACCTCGATGTAGCGCATGGACGCTATCGCTTGTTAACGAATAGCCGGAAGCTAATCAGGACGTAATTTACGTAGTTTTTCTTGAGCGCGCAGGGGTAAATCAGATCGGCCGAGATTTATTAAACCGTCGCCAATGCTTACGTTCCGTAGGCTATAGAACGGATTTCCCACATTTGCATAGCGTCTACCTATCTATTAAGCGAGCTGGGAGTCGTACGATTTATCGAAGAGAGAAAGAAAGAGAGAGAGAAAGAGGGAAGGAGGTGGCGAGGAGAGAATCCGAGGATCTATTTGCGGATACTTCGCGTGGGGAAGGAGCAGGAGGCTCTGAAGATGGCGGATGGAAGCGATGGCCGGACTAAAAAAGTAACGAAGTCCAAAATGTTTTTCCCCTGCCGGACCGTCGAGTGCTCAATATCTATGCTAATCCGGTCCACCGCTTCTTCGCCGCTTCCAGCTACACTCTCCTCCGCGTCACTCGTATCTCTTATCTTTTCTTCCCGTTCTTTCGCCGTAGTTAAGCGGACGCGAGCGACGACGCCCGAAAATATGGAGCCGGGACCGTCGCCAGTATTTTTCTAAACGCGAGAATCGCATAATTTTCGTTTAAGGTTGCGAGTTCGAAAAAGCTGAGGCATTAATTCTCCGACCGGCGTTGCAGCCAGCCGGCCGTCCGCGTTTCTTCTTGTCATCGTAATTTTCCAACGGAACCCCGGCGATACGTTGCGCATTACTGTTTGCTGTAACAACCCAGTCTTCTTTTCTTCGTAAACGTTTGCTTTTCTCCGGCGGATATTATTACTCCGCTTCCGTAAACGTTTATGTATCGGCGAATTACAGACGGTGTATCCCGGGCCCCCGATAGATCCTCTCGTCGGGAAGACGAGTTTTTCTTGGCCCGCGTGCGCGAAACGAGAAAATTGAAGCCGGGCTTTACTCGCGCGAGCGTTACCAAGCTGTTCGAGAGCTCGTCGCCGCACGGAGAAACTTTTGATAACCGAGATGCTACCTTCGCCACGATCGTGAAACTAATACCACGAAACAATCCCTACCGCGAGTCAATATACGTTTTTACTTGATATTCAACCAGTATTAGACAACTTTTGGTTTAATTTAATTCCTGGCGAATTAAATTAGTCTAACTATTCTATGCACGTCTGATAAATTTTCGAACGTGATTTCCACTGAAACAAAGCCCGGCACGAAACAATTTTATTCTAATTTAAAGTTTGTTCATAAAATTGGCTGTTCCCGAACGAACCATCGTATGAACACGGTACTATCTCCTATAAAATCTCAGAGACCCCACACCCCGAGGCCCCAGGTTTCGAGTAGATTTCACGGTTTCCCGTCCAACTCGGCCATCGACTCACCGGTGCCCGACGTGCCGCATTAGTTCTAATCTAATCTTCTATTCACCGTTTCCGTGATCAGCGTCAACAGTACAATGGAAGGCTGATTAAAGCCACGCAGCTCTCGCCGCTATATCGAAAGCCAGGGACCGGTGCGAGCGTTGCTACAATTATTCGTGCGCTTTCGACTACGTTGCCGCGAATCGGAACGCCGGAGCGCAAAACGGAAGCGATGGTCAGTCAAAGGGGGATGGAACTGCGAAAACATTGGAGTACTATTTTTTTCCACGCTATCTACCCCTCTCTTTCTTTCACTCTTCTATCTGGATGTACGAGTCGTTTCCGTTTTTTTCGGTCATGTTTGCAGGACAAGGGATGTACGGTCCTCGGTCCGTACAATTTACGACGTTTGCATAGCAGCAAGACAAGAGATCCCCCGCTGTCTGAACTGCACGAATCCTGTGCAAGTATGCACACCAGCAAAAAACAACTGGAACGTTTCCGCCGGAAACGAGCTGCGATTCGCAAAGACTAATTTTGATCGACAATTACAAACGACCGCGGCCCTCTCGTTTTTTCCCTGCACATTTTCCGAGACCCGTACCAACGTTCCTTTTGGGTTTAAGAAAATATCAAAGACAAGTTTGAATTATTCGAGAAACCAGAAAAATCGTGTGGCAAATGTCGCTGTGTTAAATGTCTCGGACAGAATTTATGAAATATGTATGCTATCGATTTCACCACCGTATGCTACTAATCAGAAGCAAGCCATACCGTATAATTACGAGGAAATTATAATTAATCTGTCTCACAGTTCGATCTTTACGTTACCGATATTAATCCAGGCATAAAATCGACCTTTTTCGGTCACATCGATTTCCGAAAAAGTTGTAACGGCATTTGCTCTGAAACATATCATAGGGCGAGGGATTAATCGCGAGTGCAATTGCCGGTGCTTTCGAGCGTTTCATCCGGCAATCCTCCCACGCCTCGTGTCCATCGAGCGGTCCTCGTCCTTCTCGTTCTTCCGCAACGCGAATCGGGGCCGATCATTAGCGCGGATGCCCCGCAAATCATTAATACGATTACCCCGTAGGATAACAGTGCGTGAAACGTATCGCCGCGCTGGACCCGTGAGCCTCTGGTATCCGGCGGGGAAACATGCGAGCCCGACGAAGGGAATATACGCTAATGAGATTTTTTGGCCGATCGCGCACAGCTCATGGCCGCAGTCGAATCGATGTCAAAAACGCGGTCGCGAGAGAGTTCGACCGGGGGCTTTGCTTTCGGGGAAACAAATGGATCCCTCTCCGGTGAAGGAGGTTAATCGATAACAACCTTCCCTTTGCTCGTTCAATTTAAACGTTTCACGGACTCCGCAAGATGAAAACTCCGATACAAAGAGCATCGCGATTGTCTTTGAGCGACCCGCGAAACGATTGATACACTTCCCGACGGTAAACTGTGTGCGCCCGGTAACGGCGAACAACACAAGAGCCACGATCCTCCTCCTCCCCGGGAAATTAAACTCTCGGAAATCTAAAAATTCGCCGGCAAAGGCGATTGGACGAACGCGAAAATTCATAGCACCGTATTCAGTGGGAATTGTGTCTTCCAGTTGAATTATTTACAAGGATGTGGGTAGATCTGTGGTATGGAGATCCGTGGAAAGGTCCCGAGATCGTGTAAGGAGAGCCCGGAAATAATTCTACAATGTGTACAGTGTCTACAATGTAGTCCGTACTATTGCTCTTCCAGAACACCTACCGCGTGTCTGCTTTTAATAAATGTCGTGCAAGCACTCTGCACACCGTCGAATGATTTTCTAATTTTACTCACACACTCTCAAGATATCCCTCTTGCTGCAGTACGGTGTTTCAGATATTTCGCTGCAACATCCACATTTTGTTAACAAATTCAAATACAGGTGTTCGGGTTGATTCGCGACTCGCTGGCGACTACTTTGACTAAACGTAATTCACATCGTTGAACCGTTTTCTAATTTTACCGACACGGTCCCTAGGTTTCGCCGTAGACATCACAATGTCTCGACAACTTCAGTCCAGCATACATATTTCATACGCTAAATGCAAATGTAGGCGTTCGAACGGTTCCATAAGTCACAGGTTGTCACTCGAACGGCCCTAGTTACGAGTCTACAGCTCGTACCGAACGAATTAAAAGTATATCAATCATCCTCGGCCGTGATTTAACCCGTACAACGGATTCGGGGAGCCCGTAAGTATAATCGCGTTGTCGATAATTACATTTCGAGGCGTTCGTTTGTCGTCGGATGTAGTCGTCCGGCGCGCAAAGAATTGCTTCTGCGAGTGTCGCGCTTGCCAATCAATTACCGACTGCCAACGTTACAATCGAGAGTCCATACTTACTGTGGGAGTCAAAGGAACCTCTTGGAATCGTTGGTTAATTAATGGGACTGTCTTTAAGTGAACGGCGAGATCGTGGACGTCACGTGTGACGATGGAACGTGTGAATGTAACCGAGGGTTCGGTTGAACAGGCTTCGGACAATCGGTGTTAATTATCGGATCGAGCGCATCGACGAGCGTTGTTTCGGGACACCCGGGGAGTTTTCGCAAAATTTAACGATGCACTTTACGTACAAGCGGGGATCCCGTTCCCGAAGTAATTCCGCTGGCTGGCGGTCCGATTAGCGTTTTAATCCGATTACCAAAGTTTACTCGAACTCGGCGCGCGCAAAAGGATCGCCCCATCCGCGAGAAGAAAACGTCGAGATTCGGTAATACGAGAGAAATTTTCCGTCGAGACGTCTGGATTTCCGCCTTTACCGGCGAGTCTCGGTGTCTCGGCTAATTAATCCGCTAAATTAGTAGGTCGACGGGGAGGAGGACCGAGAGAAAGGGAGAGGGTTAGCGTAGTCAGCGGAGCGTGGAGACCACGAGTACCGAAAAGGCCGTCCCCGTTGTCTGTGCACACGGGCTTGTACCAACGAGCCCCGTCGAGACACCGTCGTCGTCGTCGTCGTCGTCCCGAATATCCGCGGCTCTAAGCCAAATCGCCATGAGCCCCATGTTTTCGAGGCATCGCGATTTAACGCGACGGCACGTCAGTGGCCGAGAGATTACGCTGCATTACCCGCACACCCCCGTTTCAAAAATAATAACCCTCCCTTATTTCTCTGCTTCCTTTCGCGACCCGAAACCCCTACGCTCCCGTCGCTTCTATTAACGTTTCCTGCGATGCTGGGAGCACAGGAGTATTCTGGGTTTAGAAATTAATGTTTGCACTGGCGTATGCGCTGTAGGAACTTTGGTCACGATCTGCAAAGTAAAACAGAGTTGAAAGACCAGATTCTGTCTTTACCTTCCCCAATTTTTGTTTCGTTGAACGAGCTATATTGATTTTATGGAATTCAGGTTGCTAGGTGGACAGATAACGTGCTTGTCGGTAGTGTGCTTATCAATGCGCTTAGTCGATACATTAGATTGAAACATCTGCTTCAAGCGAGTCACGGAATCGATATTATTTAGTTAATGAGACCGCAGAGTTAATGCTTATCAGAATGATTCTTTCTTGATCTTATCATATCCTAAAAATTACTGTACATTTGAGAAAGAAACCATTTTCTGTTGCTCTAATTGCAGCAGCCGTCGCGCAATTACAGTACAATTATTCTATGCAATGGAGGAAATTAATTTTCCCGTATCTTCGTTTACATTTGGTTTTGCTCGAACCAATTAAGGTAACGTGTACCAATAATAATTTTTTGGTGATGGTCTACGAACGTGGCAGAGTATTTTTTGGGTTGTCTCAAAAGTGGAACGTGACCTAAAAATTGTATGGAGTTCGTTAAAATAAAGTTGTAGGCGGAGAGTTAAGATGTTAAGACGTTTTCGGAAGAACATGAATAATTATTGAACGAACTACGAAACCTACACATGTACCAGGTTGTGCAAACAAGGGTTAACTATTAAAGCTATCTAAAAAATTGTGTTGCCCACAAATAATCGACGTGAAAACCAACGTGTCAACCCATAAACTATTCAAACAATTGTATAATTTATCAACCTGCATGTTTCACAGTAAATATCGTTATGTTGGTCGATGCACAAGGTGCTACATTTTTAACTACCCGTTCCATGCTTCTCTCGTATAATAGAGATAATCTCTATCTACTAGAACATCTTTTTGATAGACGTTCTTCATCTGCGTAGCCCCGAACGTTGAATCTGGCTTGCAAGAGACAAATAACATTAACACCCCGTAAATTCATTGAAAAATCTAGGCCACGAGTCAGAATGGAAAAGTAGTTGGTAAATCAAGCACCAGAATCCAGCGCGGTGTCACGAGGAATTTTTCCTCGCCACAGCTCGTTCGTTTCCTGTTTCAGCGGTGGGAATGTTCAACGAGTACGGTAGGAGAATGGTTGGCAGGCCGAAAATGCGTAACCGAACGGAACGCACTGGTGTTTCCTGTGTAGGTGGACGGGCTGGCGTTCGTGTTCGACCTCGGGATTCCGTTTAACGTTCCGCGTACGCGCATCAAACGTAATAACGTCTTGTAATGGAGTACAACGTTGTTTCCGTCGTTTCCGGACAGGTTCCCTCGCGAACGGGTCGTGCTAGATAGAAAGGAAGAAGAGAGAGAGAGAGAGAGAGATATATATAGGACTGGGTAAAACGTCGCTACAATAACCGGATAGAGAGGAGACGGTGCGGCTCTAGGCGGTACACCGAGAGCTTAGGCTTGCCTAACCCCGATTTCGTGGCACTGTGTACGTGTCGTGACGTCACGTGCGTTCAACACCCTCGCGTGGTGGTCATCGATCTACCACCACCACCCCTTACACACCCTCGGACGACGAAGGCGTAATACGAGCCACCGAGCATCCATTCCGAGCGCACCGGAATGGATACGCTATACGCTACACTTTCGAGCTTCCCTTTCGATCCGTTACAAAAATCTCGACCCGATCCGTTTCGTTTCCGCCGGCCACGTACCCTGCAGTTAGCCTTTCAGAACGATACGTGACAAACATCCCTGAACTACGCGATCCCGAACGCTCTACACAGGAATAGTCCCTTCAGCTCTCTCGTCACTACTTTGACAGCCCGCACTACCCTGCGTATCGACCCCTGCAGTGCCCAAAGAGTCTTCACAAATCCTCATCGAATGTAACATCCTTGTCTTACTCCTCTGTAATCCTTCATCCTCGATTGTTCCCTCGAAAGAGACACGGAGAGATTGCTTACAAGCTCTCCTGGTACGATCTAGGATTTTTAAGGTAAATTGTGCTGATAATAAACTGCCACTTAATTCAAATTATTAAGTCTGAACCTCTAAAAATTGTATGCAGATCCCCAGTCCACTAACGAGCAACGGAAAAGCAAATGCAACCGAGATTGACTAAGCGAACGTCGAGCGTGTCTGCTGATAAAGGCGCGAGACAAAAGATTGCGCTCTTTACCGCTCTCGGGACAGTTCTCTCGCTTCTCGCAAACGTCTTGCAGTCGCCGAACCGCTCGTTAACAAGGGCCGGCGAGAATTGCCGTAATTCGGGAACTGGGGAACGCAGAGCGATACATTTACACACACGGGGAGAAAAAAGGAAACATTTTACGCTCGCGATCCAGAGCCGTGTACCTCAATTCTCTTCGGTGCTTCGCCTGGGAAGAGTACTTCCACTTTCGCGCGAAACTTTCTTCTTTCGTTTCTGTCTCGGAACTTGGTCGAACTCGTGGAACAACGTTACACGAACATCCGGGGGAAAAAGTTCTCCTTCTCCTCCGGTTCGGTCTATATCTCACTCTGTCCTTCCGGTTCCTCTCTATTTCTCTGTCTCTGTTGTACACTCGATCGCGCGCGTGGCCACAAATACCGTGCACGAGAATTGAGATAAACACACGGACGTGTCTGGCCCGGAACTCGCGAGTAACCGCTCTCCACCGTTGATTACGGGTATCGGCGCGGTTTTGTTTTCATCCTTCGTTCCGCTGGATGCCGTGTTTCCCAGCGACCCGTTCTCCTATTTTTCGATCTTCCCTCGCGAGAGACACGGCCACGTTTGACCAACAACGGGATCCCCCGAAGTCTCCGCAACGAATAAACGAACTCTCCACCGACCGAGACTCGAGTTTAGGTTATACTACTGATTGCTTGCGGTCGCTTCGAAGAGTATTGCCCCGCTATGTTCTCGAAAAGTTCTCGATACTTGTCAATTCGTTGTTGATTGCCAGGTGCTCGTCGAAGTCGGACGAAATCAATAAAATATTACAATCCTTTTACAAGTTACAACCTCCGACCTTTACGCGCCCGTAGCTCATCTCCTTTTTACGAAACCCTAAAAAGAATTGACGAACGATCTTGCGAGGGATCGACCCCGAAAGCCGGCGTATCCCTGATTTCACTCACTTTCGGCCGGATCGAAGTAAACTTACATTCGTTCCGCGAGCACGTAGCCCAGTTATTTCATCGATGTAAAGAATTCGCCGGGAGTTCGCCGTTGCGGATCCAGCGATCTGGATACTTTACCGATACGAGACGCTGCCATGAATTCTCAAGAAGCTTTCGAACGCATGCATACACAGACACTCACGCTCGTAGCTTCGCGATCTCGACTCGAGGCGGTCGGAGATCCCTTTCTAAAAATTAAAAAGGGAAACGTTCGGTCCGGGAGCCACGAGTCTGGACACGAAGGTTCGATTAATCGAGGGGATGCGAGCGTGTTTCCCGGTATCGTTCCCCGGGAATCGCGGTCGTTCGAACAACGGAAATTCCGATCGCAGCTGTGCATCTATGTAACGCGGGGAACGGTGTGTTTTCTTATTTGTAATAACGGAGAGTCTGTGGAGAACTTCGACGGAAGAGCTTCTATCGGTGAAGTTGCTCGCCCGTCTAAACACCTTCTAAACGGCATCGCGGAGCATGTGTTCGGAAATTTGGCACCGTTCTTCAACTCGTTGGGAATCCAAAGCCGTTGAACGCAACCCGCGAACACAGACGGCCCGAGGAGAACGTTGCGTAATACTCGCGCGACTATGCGGGAACGTTCCACGAATATCGCGGCAATTGCAACACATTGTCTGGAGAAGTTCGTTGCCACGGGTCTCGCGGCTAATTGAATTTTCGTGTTGAATTTCCCTCAGCCCCCGCGGACAATCGATTCGGGCTAAAATAACGAATCCTTTTTTCATCTTGGAGCGTTCCCCTCAGTTTCCGGTTTGAGCGATCGCGTGGCGAGTCGCATGCATTCGAAAACCGACGAGACTCCCCGATCGATGGAAAGAAAACGTCGAGCTATCGGCGCGGAAAATCACTTGGTTTTTCAGAGGGATCTTTTAAGCCTCGGCTCGGAGAGCTCGTTTCGCTGTCCGGACCGAAATTTGCGGGCACTCGTGTTCTTCGATGAATGCAGTGCTCTTTCCTGCCTTTAAAAATAAAGAATTTGGAAATATCTAAAATTATACACGGATATAGATACACTGAACGTGTGCGGGGAAGGTACGCGAAGATACAACGTTTCACCATGTCCTGTTTCGCCCAGAATGGCAAGTGAAAACACTGGCTAGCACGAGTCTCCATTAGAGAGCTAATAAATCGAAGACGGGAACGATAGCACCGGCGCACCAGGAAGACAATTAGTTTACGAGCGGGTAAATTGGTCCAGCGATGATTAACAAAGCAGAATAACAGGCGTCGGTTGCCTGCAACCGTTTCATTTAGAAATCTTTGGCAGGATAACGAGACAAAGTGCATACCGAACGAGTCTCGTCTGGATTGCGTAGGTCGCGCGTCCCGTGCACCGAATACCTCGGGGAGAGAAAGAAAAACGTTCGACTGGGGATGCGCCGATAGAAAAGGACGGGATAGGGAGCGAGAGAAAGGGATGAAGCAGTTGAAAAAGAAAAAAGAGAAGGGAAACGAGCCAAACAAACTGCCCGGAAGGAGTCTAAAGAACCGTTCGAGATTAAGAATCGACGGCAACTCGTTCGTAATCGCATCTGGGCTTTCGCGATCGATTTACGTCGAATTTCCAGGAAGGTTCCATGGCTTACCCAAAGATTTATCCCGTGGGAAATCAGTTAGTTTCGTTCGTTTGAACGAAACTCGTGGCGATCGGGGAAGCCGAGACGAGGTGAGGCAGGGTGAGGCAGAATGAGGCAGGGTGAGGCAAGACGAGGCAGGGGCCTCTCGAACAGCCCCGAATAATCGGTCACCGAACCGTTAAGGTCGATAGCCGATGGTCTACGAAATTTATGTGCACACTTTTCCCCCTCGAAAACCCCCCGAGGGAATAAAACCAGGGGGACCCGCGTTCCCATTCGTCCCCATCCTGCCAGGCATCTTATAAATTCTTATCATTTTAAAGAACGCGGGCGATCGCGCGCGCAAGCGAACGAGCACGGGCCAGAATCCCCGCGCAGCTCGCAATCTCTTTACGGTGCGACGCTCCGTACGAGAATTCTATTATAAAACGTAGGCGAACGGACCGCGCATGCATACACTACCCCTAAAAATAATAGCCCGACCAATACTTTTATACCAAACTTTTGTCTATTCCGGAATGCACGTGCAAGAATCTCTACGCTCTGTATATCCTGTATTTTGCATGTCCTGTTCTACCTAAACGTACCGAAAATCGCTTCTTCGGAACGTGGATTATAAAAGTTGAACAAAAACATGCAAAGTTAAAGTCTCGGCTGCACTAAACGAAAGGCCATGTGCTGCTCCATTTCGGAATATATTCAAAAATTTCTACATTTTGCATATCCACCATGTCGCCAGCCTTATTCTACGTAAATGTACCGAAAATCGAGAACGAAGAGTCAACCGAAAAAATCTTGTTCGTCTTTTTCTATCTATTGTTTCGCATAGATACACATCGCGCCATTGTGATACACCCTGTAAAAAGCAATACAACACCGCATATTAGTTAAAATAAAAAAGTTTCGTGTGGTGCAATTTCACAGAGAATTGGAATCAGTGCGAATCGATAGCGTTCAGTCGAGGTTGTGCGAAAGAAACGTGGAGTTACAAACTGCTAATAAACTTTCTATTTGTTGTGTAAACGCATTTAGCACGTAGCGTGCATAATTCAGCTGGCGTTCTCGTTACTCTTCGCGACTTGTGTTCCAGGGAAGCGATTTTCATCGTTGTCCCCGCATAATGGCGCGTGCAAAATGTCGAATGGGTTATCATCTTGCCGGGGACTGTACATAGAACAAGCCAGCCGTCCGCGTGTACCGAGCAAGAAGCAACAGCTCTAATCAAAACCGAAGCGGGACAACAGACTCGGCGTTCGCCCGCGGAAATGATTATGTGGAAGCCGTGTGTATCGCTGTTTAAATAATTCATCGGTGGCCGTTTACAACGAGGAATTTCATGCGCGCAGCGCCGCTCGGCGCAGCGTTACATTATGCAGATATTCCAATATTCGCGTGAAATCTCGATACTATCGGGTATCGCGCGAAACAATCTCGGGAATCATCAATACCTTATGAGGCTGGCCGAAATAGAAAAAAAGGAAGAAGGGAGAACACATAGAGGCGAGGTAAAAAGTAGAGAAACAAGGAGAGCCGGCCGCATTGTTTTGTCATAGGGTACGGCCGCCACGCCGCGCCGGTACATAACATATATGCACATGTGTGTATCGGTTAATGTGTGTACGCGCGTGTATCCGATGAGACATGCAACGCTATGTACGCAATCATATCGACCTGCATGCCGAATGCACGCGAACTCCCGGACATGCTCGCACAACAAAATGTTTCTACGCCCGCGTACCGTTACATGCCGCAACAATTTTGCTTTCCCCGGCGCGATGCCGTGCCGCCGCGGATGCCTATGATTCCGCTCTCGAGCCACGGTTTTTCAAATTTCGGGGATGCGGAACGCGTGTGCCGTGCGATCCGCCGGGCATAAAAAAAATGGGAATTCCATGCACCGGACGGGGGACCAGAGCGAAAACGAGATAGAAGAAGGGCGGACTCGCGAGAGCGAGAGGGTAAGAGAGAAAGAGAGAGAGATAAAAAACAACGGACAAAAAGAGTCCGTCTAAAAGCTCTTCCCTAGTATCGGGCAGACCGGCGCGCGGCAAAAGTTCGCGAAGTAATCAGAAACATGGAAAGAGACCGCTCGGCGTTACGCTCGCGTTTATGCGAGTTTGAAACTCCGCCCCCGTCGTCGTCCTGCCAGCCAAGCCACCCTTCCGTTGTAACGGCCACGGGAAACGAAAACACATCTCCGGGGCCCGAAGAGTTCTCTCTTAGTTCTCGGGGGCCGGTCTCTTCGTATGAATTATTAGCCTAAGTTGCGCGCGACGTCGACGTCGGCGACGCGACGGTGGCGGCCGAGTTATTTTTCATTCATCCCGTATTTTAATTTCAAAGAACGCGCGCGTCCCGAAAGTCGAGAGGGTACGCGAGGTCCGTTTGATTTCGGAGAGGTTACCCGAGAGGAGAGGAGAGACGACCGAGAAGCATCCGGAGATGCATCTCATTATAATATTCATAGAAACGAAGCGTCGCAACGGCGTGCAACGTCTGCGAGAGTATACCGAGGCGAAAGTACAGCGGGAGAAACGGGTATCGAGGCTGGCTTATTCTCTCTCTCTCTCTCTTCTCTCCTCTCGTTCTCGGCCCTCCCCCGAAATTGTTGACAGTAATTAACCGTGCTATGCGAGACTGAAACAGAAGCTGGAAGTCACCAAACTTCGTTCGAGAGTTCGTTAAGGAAGTTACCTGCTTCCGTATGGCAGCGGGATAACCAAACTCACGTAACGACTCTTAACGCGATGGCCGCCGCATAACGAACGCAAAATTCCCGGCTCGAAGAACACGTATCCGACGGTGCTCACAATTTGTCGCACGCGACATCTGACATACGCTCGACGTCAGGGAACTTGCGATTAGTTGGATACACCGGATCCGTCTTACTCCCACGCAACTGGCCGTCGAAATCCTGAAACGCGCCGATCGAGGACGTCATTGCTCGTTATAAAGTCAGTCATTGTCAAAATGATGGAGATATTATTTTCGGCAGAGCGTGTTTGTATCACTCGACGAGAGAGAGAGAGAGAATATCGTCTACAACACTTTTTCGCTCTCAAGCAGACACTCGACGAATCAGGGCAATCTCGGCCAAACAAGAACTTGTAATTTCCCATATCGCTCTCACCAAATTCATTCTAGCCAAAACATAGTTTTACTAAAGCACACTCCTATTCGTGTAAACGGGATTTACGACCCCGCGAAATTCGGTATTCGGATTTGCGATATTTCGGACGCTTGAACATTCGTCCCGAGCAAATTCTGCATTACGAATGCACCGGTTCATCGCTCTAGCGTTTTACGTCGTCTTAAAATTCTAATCTTCCCCCGAACGCCTCGTGAATCTCTTAATACTTTTAGCGCCAGTTCTGCAACTTCGAATACTCCGCGCAATCGACGCAATTTATTTAATGAAATAAAAATTGAAAGGCTGATAAACGGTATTCTGATCTCTTGAAACCGAAGGAGTTACGGGTCGCAACGTTGAATAAAAATGTTCGCCTTAAAGTGGCCGACCTTTCCGAGAAAAACCCTTGCGGGCAGGTGAATGAATTTAACTTCGTATTGTTGCGTTACACGAGCGACTGTAACGCGCATATAACAAGATGCGTGACGGTAGTTTAACGGGCGGCTGGACACGCACTACATTTGATGCGACAAATTGGAATTATACGCGCGCGACGAATAAACAATATTAATTTAATTATTACCGTTTGTTTATACGATAAACCCATTATACGTATAATTTCCAGTATAATAACGGAGCGCTATGTAGAAGTCGCGTACGGTCCAGTGGGCTTTCAAATGCGGAACCGTTTAAAACGTTTAACAGAGACCGGTGTCGACAAACGATTTTCATGAAATATTAATCTGGGATTTCATAAATATGCGGGTGTTTTTCCAATGATTTCCTGAAAGGGACATCGTCCCGCCATCTGTCCGCGAACTCGTGCAACGTTTGAATCCGGCGCCGTGAGTTTACCGCTCGCGAGTAACGCGCACGTGTGCCGATGATTGCCGAGAGATGTCGGTGGTGGCCGAGCGAAGGCAACATGGCCGCCCAGTGTTAACACCGCTATGGCGAGTTTCTTGTCAGTTTCTTGAATTGTTGTCTTTTTTATACGATTTACACGAGTTTACCGAGGAGCAGTGCGCAACGAACGAACGAGGTGTAGCCTAATTAACGATGTAACGACAACGAGCGGTGGTTAACGGTCGAACGAGCCCCGCGAATGCGAGAATTGTGGTAAGTGTTTTGCTCGTGCTCCGTGCGTAATCGTTTGTTCTGCCTTTCCACTGTCGCCCTCCAAACAAGGGGCCAATCAATTTGTTTACATAGCGTACTGAATTAATTGCGCGTCGCCGGCAACGTGCAACGAACGTCGTGAACCGTGAGTTTGGTCGAAACACGGCGGCCGTGTCACACGGGAAACATTCCCGAGAGAAGCATGCGTCGCGTGTTACTCGACCGCGTCAGTGCTATCTAACCTCTCCTACCTCGACACGCTTTTCTTCCGTGTTTCGAGCGGACTGCCACCGTTGTTTGTCCTTACCCTTGCCATTTTCAATTATCCGCCGTGTCCTTCCATCAAATTCCATCTCCATTCCCGAACGATCCTTCTGCAACGTCCACCGACTCGTCCGAGACTGCTACACCGAATCACTCTGTTTTCCTTTCGTTCTCGCTCGAACTTCTCGCAAGGAAAAGTATCGATTTTCTCGGAGATTCAAAATCGTTCCGTGTTCTGTTCAATTACTTCAACGACACGATGAAAAATGGTCGCGCACCCCGAATTTATCTTCTCCCCCTTTCACGGACAGCTTGACGAGCCGCTGGTAAACAAAAACTTTCTATTTTACTGGCAACGCGTTATTTATTCGCACGGCGTACGTGGGCGCCAAATATAAATCTATAGGATATTGAAATTACTCCGGCTCCGTGCGTTCGTTCCCTTTTTTCGGACCGACGGCGGGATAAACGACTTTCGATATATTATTCTAAAACATATTTATTTTAGCGGCGCCATATATAAATATAAGGATTATTCAAATTACTACGAATTTGTGGTTTTTTTTGGATCGATGGATGGAGGCACGGAGATATTATAAATACGGAATTATTCAGTCGATGTATTCCAAGTGGGATTTGAATATATTCGTCGTTAAACATACCCCAAAAGTATATTGTTTTTCTCTGCACTGGTGGAAAGGGTAACCGATAAATTACTGTGTTGTAAATATATAATTATTAATTCGATGTGTTCTAAGAGGAACTGTCACATATAAATATATGGAGTATTGAAATTACTTCAAAATGGCGAGGAGACAAACAAGGGGGTAATAAATAGAACGTTCACTATTTTGTCGTGTACATATCATTATTTACATCACTCGAAATTTATGTTTTTTGGGCAGAGAGACGAGGGACCGTTGAACACGAGATAATTATAAATTGGTTATTAAAATTACACAAACATTCCGGACACGATAAACCACATGTTACGTTCAATTATTTCAACAATATATAATTACTCGGCAATCGTAATTCAAACATCCGTAAACGTGGAATTATTTATTTCCCGTTTTCCTAGCGCGCGACAAACATAAATAGACCATTGAAATAATGCATAAAACAACTCGGCGCATCGTTGTAGGGGGTGGTAAACATTTTATGGTAAACATTCAATTATTTATTCTATGCATTCCACGTGTTCTATTCGCCTAACAAACACAAGTACGTAGGTTATTAAAATTGCATACAGATTGTAGACGAAATAATTTCGTCGTTTAACGAACCTTGTGCGCTCATTACACGATACGTTGCATTATTTTAACGACACAATAAAGCATCGCCGCGAAAACAATTTGTCTTGTACCCGTGTTTTTTTTTCGTCGCTGGCGGATAGGCTATTAAATAATAATAAAGGACTTACGGAGTTATCCCGCGAGCGTGTAATTATTCATGACGTTTCGAAGCTTGCAAGATGCGCGAGCTGTAATAATGGATGATTCGATATTTATAAATTAGTCGAGAAAGTAGTTGTTCGATTACCTTTCTTCTCGGCTATCCTCTCGCTTTGTTATTTACACGGTTAGTGTTTATTGCGAGCGAAAGTGGTCGGTTAACGGCTTAAGGATTACAACGGCTAGCATGCGAATTGCCGGAATAAAAAGAGCAGCAATTTGTTTCAAAGTGTTTAATCTTGTTTCATATGTTTCCTTGCAGAACGAGCTTAAAAAGGATCGACACTGAGGGAAAGAGAGAGACACACAGGTGCGTACCAACGCAGCCGTCCCAAGAGGGAATGCTCGAAAACATTCAGACAGAATTCGCAGACAAACGTATGTTTTTATTTCACTCACAATTTTCCATTCGTTTTTCTCTATACACACATACATACGACGGCCCACCGAAATATTCGCACGCCCTTTAAATCAGAATAACTTTTCCAAAATTCGACCGAACGACTTGTTCGATGAAATGTTCAGGATAAATCTACAAAATACACATTTTAAATTTTCACTACGGTCTGAAACAGAAAAGTTTAAAAAAATGCATTTCTTATTACTTTTCGCTCTGATCGCTAAAAAAAGTTGCTCGGTCGAATTTGACAGAAGTTATTCCGACTTAAAGGGCGTTCGAAATACTTTCATGGGTTATTGTACACACATGTATATTCGGTAACATGCGCTCCTGTTTTTCCGACCGTCCTCGCGCGTTCATTTTTCATCCGTGCTCCCCGAATAAGATCTGGAAAATTCGGCCGATTGCCTCGTTGCCCCCGTAATTACGCGACCGTTGCACATTTCGCATTGTTACGGAATATTTCGAGTACAATACGGCCAAAAGTTTAATGAAAATTCATAAATAGACCGCGGGTTTTGCGCGCGCGCACACACACGCAACAAAACAGACGAAATCCCGAGTCCGTAAACGGGCGAATAAAGTTTAATGAGCTTATTATTTTGTTTTAAAGTTGATGGGACTCTTAATAGAGCAAACAAGTTTCCGGTTGATTCCCCCGGTTTCTGTAAATTAGTCCGCGGGAAGCCGATGTTTGCGGAAACGGTCCCGCCTGTAGTCCGCCGCTAATGAAATTTTTAATTTATTCGCGGATCCGGATAAAACTTTCCGATCGGGGGAATAGCTTTTTGTTCGCACCGCGCCGCGCGGCGGGGAGAATGCGAGAATCCACGCGAGGACGTGTACACGGTATAATAACCATCGATAAACGTTCGTCACAATGTATTCTTTCCAGCGGATAACGTTGTCAATTGTCGCATAGTAGCGTCATTTACTATGAAACGCATTTTCTCGGTGAAGGACGTCTCCACTGTGCGATATTGGACGATATCTCGCACAATAGTTCCGTGCCGATAAAGTATTGGCGCGACCATTGTTTCCTCTTTTTTTTTTATACGCACGCTGTTACCGAATATCCCCGAGATCCTCTTGTTATTTTCATTTTCACGAGTACACTCCATTCTATCGTTTCTTAGTTTTTCAAATTCTTCATTCCATCTCTTTGAGGACGAGCGATCACACATTGCAAGTTGATCATCTAAATATCGGTACACAGTATTTTTCGAAGGGAGATCCTCGTCCACGAAGGGCTGATATCACTTTCTTCGCACGTAATGTCGTCTACACATTTTCTCCTATTGTTTCCTTATTGTTTTTTTTGTACACACACCTACACGAGTAATTATTCACTGATGATAATTGCGTTAGCTTGTCCAGTGGCTCGAATGTCCGTTTCCCTTTCTGCACCAGGATTTAAGCGAGCCGTGCCCACTAATTCCTGAATTAACATTCTCCTCCGTCGTTAAACGCTTCCTCCAGTTTTAATTATTTTTAATTTACTCCCCGTACACGTGACTTTTCATGGTATTCATTTAACTTCCCGCACCTGTTACATTTAAGAGTGATACAACCGAGTATTACCAGCGTTCCCGTACCCCTTATTCTCGAGCAGTGCGATTTAATGTCCCCAGGTGTAATTAAGTCCATAATTACCTTCGTCAACGACTATCCGGCGAATCTAGCCCCCTCCCCCCCTCCGAAAGCAGCGCCTTATACACAGATTTACACGTTTCCACGAATAAACTGCACAATCGGAATGAATTCAACCAGCGATTTCGAAATCTTGCGACCAGGGGTTGCTAAAGGGTGTGTTTTACCGACTTGCTTTTCAACCCCTCTGCTTTACCATCGTTCGAAACGGTAGAAAGCAAGGTAAGTCCTTTACCGACCTACCCGAAATGCCTTGCCGACGATTTGCAAATCGTAGTACCGACTGTTCCGTTCCCAACCGTAGATCACAGTCCGTTTTACCGACAGCAATTCGCATTGCGATCTTCCGCACCGTGTACAGATCACGGAAAACTCTAGGGTATTTTCCAGTTTTCCTAGGGTATTCTCGTGAAATATCATCCGTTGTTATTCCCCAGAATCGTACCGACCGTCGAAACCCTAGAGAAATCCAGATGAGTATCGTTCATCGACAGCACAGGGAACCACAGCGAACCAAACGTAGAGAATAATCGAAGTAGCCGTAATAATAATAATCAAGCGAATTTGCGGAGTGCATTGTACTCTAACGAGTTATCCGACTCGATAGTGTGGCCGCTCTACGAGTACTTAGCCTGATGAACATGTTTCAATTGCGGAGCGCGCCGCGTATAGATGAAATTGACCGTCTGCGCAAATATTTGCAAGTAGATTGCGAGTCCCGCGAATTCGATAGATTAAAAAACAATCGTGCCACTGACCAGAAACTGGGAGAGAGGCCGTTCTGCCGTCGGCTAATCACATTTCCCGCGGATCGATAGCTGTTTTTTTTTGTTTTATTCCCCGTATGAATATGCAGCGTGTCACGACTGTCGAGCGGTGGCTGATATTTCGAAAAACGTGATCTGTCCCTTGCAGGCTTTGTGAAATACTTACCGGGAGTCTTTATGCTAAATAAAAATGGTCCGCTTCAATCGCACGGTCTGGAGCGAAGTAGAAATTCGTATGTAGATACCTCGAAACGAGGTATTGTATCGGTTTTATATCGATCGAATTAAGAAAATTTTCGTTTTCGAATTGGAATAGCTCCGAGTGCGAAGGGTTAATACTTTGAACAAGTTGAAAATAATGTGTCGACGTGCTTCCATTGACGTTTCGTGCGCCGATAAGAAACGACGCGGTTTATGCGAGCAGGCAGTAGAATCGGCCTGTAATGATCGGACACGTCGATCGAAAGGGTTCGACGGGATCGGAGGGATATCGGGGCGTTTCTATGAAACAATTTCGTTCCATAGTTTCGACTCACTTTTGCATGAGGAGCCAGCCACGCCAGTGTAACACGATTGCCGGGGCGCGCCCTTTGCCGAGCGCCGTATGAAAGGAATCCGGTATATCGAGAACAAGGGGTTGCCAGTGACGTTTGCCAAGCCATGTATGGCTAAAGAGAGAAAACACAGCGGCCCGGTTGGAAAAGCTCGAATCAAAGCCGGTGGGTGGTTTGACTCGTGCTTGAAGCGCGTTCGTTCACACGCGAGCAAACTTCCGATCACGCGCACTCACATATTATTTTTAATCGCTCGATATCGTGTCCAAATGCCCGTACCCGTCACTCGTACCCGCGCAACGATAGCGGCCTATGACCCGCAGTAATTGGATTACAGTTCTTTTTGCTCCGTTCCCTACACAGACATCCATCCCATTACCCACCCCCGCGACCGTGTCACGCTCGAATTCAGACATCGGTTTCGTTAATTCGGTACCCGTTTCCTTTATACCCCCGAAGGAGATGTTTTCGACCGATCGATAGGCTCTCGACACGCGTCCCGAACCTTTTCCGAGCTGTTCTTCGTCCCTCCGACATCGAAACAGAGCTAACCCACTATTACACGGTGTAACTTTCGTTCCACGTGCCGATATTATTTTCTGATACTATTTATTCTAAAGATTTAAATCTATAAAATCTATTTTGATTCTACCAATATTCCGAATTTTCTCAGTTATTGCGTTATCGCTTCAAGTGAAACGAATCGTTATTTTTTCAGCCGCTTAAATAAGTCGCTCGCTTTTAACCGGCAGAGAACGCACTCTGCAAAGAAAATAATGCGTGCGACGGGGTTAATGGATCCCGGTCGTTTTTTTAGGATAATATCCCGGATCTCCTTAATAGAGAGATACTTGCTTGGCCTGGGTAGCTCGTGTTCATCTTGTTGCCGGAATTCGTCGGTAGCAAGGCGAGCCCATGGGGCTAAAAAGAATAGCAAAGGGTGAAAAGTAACTGACCGCAAAAGCGACGGGGGCGGAGGGTGGGTGACTTTTTTTTTGTCCGTTTCGTTCTGCTCTTTTTGCGGAAAGCCCCATTCGTTCATTAGACTGAAGCCGTCCGCCGAAGCTTGCGCTTCCCTCGGCTTCCCTAACCGCATCCTACGATCTTTTCTTTTCCTTCCATTCCGCTCGTCTTCCTCTCGGTCCCCAGCACGGATCTCTGCAACGCGATTCCGATCTTTCATATGCAGCGATCTCGTCGTGTTGCAACGCGTTTTAACGAAATGCGTCAGGTTTCGCGGTCTCGAGCTGCAAAAAATGATTAAACGCGAGAAAATGTTACGCGAGAGCAGAACTAGTTGCGAACACGATCCCGAATCGGGATGGAATCGCGAATACTCTGAAATTGCTTGGCGCGTTCAACCGTCCTCTTCGAAATTGTGAGAATATTTTGTTACAGCCGCTGAAGCAGCCGAACAATAGATCCAGCTATTCTTTTCCCCCGAGGAAATAATGAACGACAAAGAAGTTCCACAATGAATTCTAGAATAAGGGGTTGAACTTCCTCGAGAGAATGTTTTGGGTAGAGTCGTATTTATGCAATATAAAGGATTCTATTTGTCGACCCGCCGCATCGGGCGGCCCGTTAACAACCCAGAGACAAGGAACGCCTGTAGAATAAACGAAAGACTGTCGGCCGGCGAAGTTAGGGTGGTTTAACGACTTTAATGACCCCGCGATTACGTCGGCCACAGTCACGCCGGTTTAACAGGCGATAAATAAACCGTAGACACGACCGCCGACAACATGCGACCGCGGGCGCGTTCTTTCTCGCGGCCAGATTTCGTCGGTCCTTTGTCTCCGCTGTCTGGCCCATTGTCTTCCGCGGTTCTCGGGACGCTCGGCGCAGCAACGTTGTTATCTTCCAGGAATTAATATACACGAAAGACCCGGGATTACTTCTGGCTGTACACCGCCGGTCCGAAAGCTCGCAATCGCCGCGTTCCCTCTGATGAATTTTCCCCCTTTCTGTTTGTGCAAACAAACGCTCGTTTTTCTTACGATTAATATTATATATACATATATATATTTACACGTATATTAATAAACGGCCGGGATGCATTCAATTGCGTTCGTTGAATAATTCGCGGAGTAACATTTTTCCAGAACATTTTAATTGCAGCTTGCCGGGAGTATTTCGGAATGAAAATTTCATATTTTTTCCGTGTGTCGGGTTGCCGTCGAAACAAAAATTGTATAAAATAATTGCGAGGGAACGAGCCAGGTTTTAGATGTAACCGCATAGGAACATATGCGGACGATGGTGCTCTGTTCCTTTTACAGGTGAATGGGGGAACTATTTGTAGTTAATTAGATCCGTTGATTCAACGAGGGTATTTCAGTTTCCATCATCGATCCCGAGTTTTCGGTCGGGCCGCGATGTGTATATTTAATTGCGTAATATGAAGTACACATAATAGCTAAATAAACGCTCTGTGGAAGGAGATGGGGAATGTAGGGAAAGGAGTTATCGCGGAGCAAAGGATAAAGGGACGGGAGATTCCGTGCCCCGTGATATTTTAGGGAAACGCCGGGAGATCCGAAGTACGTACACTCGCGAATTGCGGTGGAACCTGAACCAAGCCACGGCATAACTACTGCCCGAGGCTGATGCTTCGCCACCGGGTTCGGGTTCCCGGGTTTGCCAAGGGAAAGCCCACCCCTTTACTCCTCCTACTACTCCTCTGGCAACTCTCTTACCTCTTAGGGCCTCGTCTCGTTGTCACCAACGTTTGCCTCTCACCTTGCCTCCTCAAGAGAGCTGCTTAAGTTGCTCGTTCTTTCTTGATCCGGTGGCCGGCTCTCTGCTCTCTCCTCTCTCTCTCTCTCTCTTCTCTGTTCTTGTCCTCTTTAGCTCGTGGTCGTCCCGCGACTTTTCCTTCCGAGGCTCGCGCCACTAATTAATTAAGAACGCTCGAGAGAAACGGGGACTCCGAGACAACCGACGAGATGAAATATTCGACGAAGTTTGCTCATTTTTCATAGGCCGCGATGCCACGCGACGCCATCCAACGAGATCGCGTTTAAAAGATGCATGCTCGCACCCTTGATTTTTCAACGGTGTACGAGCACTATTAAAATTCAATACTTCGGTTCTGATTAGCCGCACTGTGGTCGGCACTCGTATCCTACAGGTGATTGTAGATTCTTCTGTCAGGGCAACCCTTAACTTTGAAAGCGTGCTTCTCGGACACCATGCGAGGTATTTGAATGAATCCAAAGGCAAATAGCGACTACAAATGACCTCTACCATACACATTTCTTCCAAAATTTTAAGTCGCTAGTTGAGTTTATAGTTAAAATTTTATCATTCCGGTACGCACCTGTGTGCAATTCATTGCAATATTATTAAGAATAAGACTGTTCGCAGCTAGCTCCGATTAACGCCAGTGTCTTAAACTCTGATTAGCGACAGAGTGGCGGGTTACGCTTGTCGAATTGCGGGGAAAGAAAGCGGATCGTGTTTGCCGGGGAAACCAGCCGACACACCCGATTTCATTACTGTCACTTAAAGGGTAAGCCGAGCTTAAACCCTGCTCCACGCGATCGTACACTCGCCGCATTAACGTTGAAACGGGTTCTACCAGCGAGATCCGAACGATACGAGCGGAAATACATCTTAGTTTGTTCGACGCGTACCAAAGGCGAGCAAAATTAAACGAGGGGGTTGGGGAGAGGGGAAGAGCTCTTTCTGTTTCTTTATCGCGGCGAGCCTCGAGGAGGGAGAAAGAGAGACCCGCGCGCGAGGAAAAGAGAGAAAGAGGGGGAGCGTCGATACGGTCTTCCCCGGGCCGGGAAACTTCTCGGACGAATCGAATGAAATCCAAGTAGTACTCGCGTACCACTTTCCACCGCGCGGAAATCTGTTATTGGGAAACTTTACACGGTACTTGTTGATATAGGACCATGATCAAGGGGCGAATTATTAAGCACTCGTTCCGGGACGAAAGTTGCCGGGGCGAGGACGTTAAGCGAGTCTCCGACCGCCGCCATATATTTCGCTTAATCGATTTCTCACCGTAATAGGGAATAAACGAGATTCGGAACGAATTCGTATTCCGGCTGGCGCGCCAACTTCTCGCAAGGACCCGTTAAACCGTCTCGCGAAACTTGCTCTCCCGCTCGAATCGAAGAATTTGCACGTACGGTCGACGAACGAGCGCGCGCGCGCGCGTGGTCTTTTGCAAGATATCATTTCCCTTTCTCCCCCTCCGTCGCCGAAAAGGAAAGAAGGTGTGCTTCGAGCGATGAAAAGTTCTCAGATTTTATTGCGCCCCGTGCGATTCACGCCGGAAAACGTTCCGTGAAAACAGCCAAGCTGATCCGCGCGTGCTCTATCGTGCTTCCCGCAAAATCCCATCTAATTTACGCGACGCGTCGCGAGTCGCCTTCAGCTACGATCGTAAATTAGGGTGCGGATATTGTGACCGCGATTTCCGATTTTAAATCCCCGAGGACTGGGATTTTTTCAACAAATTTTGTTGCACGACAGGTAGCGAGTTCATGCTTCCAGCTTCTTGACAAATCGGGGATTGTTGGAATTTTTACTAGAAGTTAGTACGGCAGTGGCCTAATGTTCGACGGTTAGATCGAGGAATTGGGCCAACGGACTAAAAGTAGCGCGACGTGTGTCGGGCCGGTAAGATTTCGGGTTAGGAAACCGATCGATTGGTGGCCGGACATTGCGAGCGCTGTCCACCGAGTGAACAATGGACATTAGCCCTGATTAGGACATGCAACTGACACCGTATACGTAATCTGCTCTGTATTCCTGGAGGGCAGAGTCGGTAGAGAGTCGGTTCATGGTGATCCAAGGACCTGGTTCCATAATGGTATTAGTGCGACGGCAGCGCTCACGGTAGAACGCCCAGAGACCATGCAATCATTGGCACGCGAGAGCGCGCCCTGTTACTGCCCGGCGATAAGGACTACAATCGGCCCCTGCGACCGACCACTCTGTTCCCGATGCTTTCCACTCTACCCAGCTCCTCCGTTCGAAATAGTAAACCCGCCTAAAAGATTCTTCCTAGCACGAGCAACGTTTCTCCGAGACCAGAAACGATGCCGCGAGAAACCCGCAATCCGAGAAAGAAACGCTCGGGTCGACTGGAATTTCACTTACCCCCGAATCGACGGCACACTCCGATGTAATAGGACGTCGGACGAGGGTGCTGAAACACGTACGCCGACCAACTTGATGCGATTTACCGCCGGCAACCCTGCTGACGATCGATTCGATTTTTCGAAGTGGGTTTCTTCATCCCACGATTTTATCTCGCCGCGACGAGCCTCTTGCAAAAGTCAGCCTCACCAAATCGGTGCTGCTCTCTTCTTCCTAGGCCTGGTGGGATTATGTCATCGAAAGATCTCTAGATCCTCCAACCCCTGCAATTTCACTTCGAGGATTTTCGAGCGATTACCATAGGGAAAGAGATTAAGAGCAGAAATAAATAATGACAATTTGTATTTCGCATATAAATCCGCAGACTAGATCGCACAGAGCTACAGCGTCGTTTTCCAAGGGTAAAAAGAAGATTCTTGCATTCTCCCGGATCTACAAGATCTTCAGATCTTTGCATAGACCTCGATAAAGGTCTCAGTCGCCGTAAAGGAAGCAAAATCTTCGTGACAGTCTGCAGGGTCTGTCGAAATCCTATCCAGAGCCGGAAGACGCAACCCAGAGGATGCGCGCGATTCTGGCTCCGTGCTCTGTGCCTGGAAGAAACCATACGATAACAAGATTGCGCTAGGATAAACAAGTAAATAACGTGCATTATCCCGGCGAGAAAAATATTTTCGAAACGCGACGACACACGAGCCCGGGAGAGGTAGGTAGGTAGGTAGGTAGGTAGGTAGTCTAGGAGAAGAACAGCGACGGGGGAAGAAAGGCGAGAGCGAAAACTGGAGCAAACAACTCGGCACCATCTTTAATGCAGGACATCTCGAGAACCGAGGCCGCGCGCGCGCCCGGGAGAGAGAGAAGGAGAGGAGAAGCAGGTTTCGTGATACTCTTAGGGAAACCTCTCCGAAGAATTCCAGCGTTTCTTCGCGGCCCCGTAGTAAAGAGCACGAAGTATGGGAGGAAGAAGTATCCTCCGCGTTGGGACCGGGGGATTTTATTATCAGGGAAAAGAGAGACACGCACGGCATTTCGCGCCTATAATTGTGCTGGAATAAAGGAAGCGCTACTGCCGAGCCTATCTGAGAAAAAGGGGGAAGAGAAAGAGAGAGAGAGAGGGAGGGAGAGTAGACGTCGAGGAAGGTTTTAAGGGATGAGCAGGTTATCGTCGATCCTATAGACCCGTTCGAGAATCTAATTACACAGAAGCCGGGCTGTTTGTCGTCCGGGACCTTTGCCGACTTTACGTCGAGTCCCGGGTACACGGTTGCTCTCTGTTTTTCCATTTTACGAGCGACGGAAGTCGTCTTATTCTCAGCGGCTATCGACTATCTCGACGTATACTTCGCCTCGGAACACGCTGCTTCTTCTCTCTTTGATCGAGATAAAAGACAGGAGCGAAGACGGACGCGATTCGCGTGTCGCCTAGCATAGTCGTGCTGCTTTCGCTATAGGTGGCGCGTTGATCTTAGAAAATGACGTGAAACGGCCGTGGATAGACCGGATAATCCGACAACAGGATTTCTCTCGTCTCTAAATGCTTCGAGCTTGAAAGTTTAATGAAAAGAGCGTTACCGTACGGGGTCCCGGGTCCGCCTAGACGTACCTCGCCTTTCCGACTGGCTAAGTCGAAGCGAGAGAGAGGAGCGAGAGAGAGAGAGAGGAAGAGAGAGAATGGCTCTTTAAATCTTATCCGGATTCGAATGTACGATTATCGGACGAACGGGAAGGGTACACGGAATGGGTGGAATTGGATAAAACGTCGTTAATCGTTGAACAAAGCTGGCATTGTCGCGCTAATCAGCAATGGCCGACTTGATCGGAAATAAATTGTCGGGAACGAGAGATCCGGGCGCGGCCCGCGCGCGTTTTCCGCCGAGCACGAACGCCACTTTTCTTTATTGCGCTTTCATACGTGTACTGGGTACGTTTTGGCGCTGCTCCGGCGACTTGAAATTTACCAGGCTGCTTTTTCACCCGTCTCGAGCACACGTTCTCGCGGACGTAAATACGTATGAACGCGTGCGCGGTCCATACGTGCCGCGCCGATAACGTCAGAGATCGGCCTCCGATCTCCAGTGCAACCGCCTCCGAAATATCCTACTCGCCATCAACCCCCGAATTAATGCCACCGAGAGAGAGAGAGAGAGAGAGAGAGAGAGAGAGAGAGAGAGAGAGAGAGAAAGTCGACTTCTGTTTGCTTTTGTTTGGATAGAGATACTTCGCTCGCCAACGCTAACGTATGCTCTAATAAGTCCGGCATTGTCTGCGCCCGAAACTCTCTTGTGCTCTGTGTGCTGATTTCTTGCTCGCGATAGTCTTGCGTTTATCGACGAGTCGCGGGAATATAGCGAAGCTCGTTGGAAGTTGGTACAATGTCTGTTTACGTTTATGTTTGACGCTGGATGGCTCGTTTGGTGTTGTGTGTCCATGATGGTTCTGTTTCAGCATTGAATTTCTGTCTGCTCTTCCTCGCTGTAAGTCGGTGCACAATTGAAAAACACAATCGCACGTGCCATTTAAGCGTTCAGCAACCTCAGTTTGAGCTTGCGCGATCGTGTTTGAGCTGTCTTATTTCGAGCGTTCTTGAGTTTGACAGTTTGATAACTGTCTGTCAAATGCGTCGGAAACTTTGACACACAAATGTGCCGTTTGCAGCGAGATTTGAGCACGACCAAGTTTATATATAGCATCTCCAGCCGAACGGAATGATTGTGATCGGAGGAAGACGTCGGCCTGTCCGCAATTAGTCGACGAGGTAACCGAAAGTAGAACTTGTAGACCCAAAGGCGGTTTCTTCGGCTATTATTGGTCGACGTGGCGTGTGTGGGGTGGGGAAACGGAGCGAGGTCCGGGCGCGTTGATTGGCGGCCAGCCGTGAAACTGGTCGGAAAAGCTTGAAGACCGTAGCTAAACTCGGCGCGGCTCGGCTCGGCTCGGGCACGGAATACCACGGCATAGCACGGCCGTTGGAGATGGGGATGGATTAAAGGCTCCTCTTTCGAATTTCACGTCAGTCAGCTGTACGCCAAGGTAATCCGGAGCGGTGTGTACTCTCGCGACGCGCGCGTATAAAATAAGGATCCGCCGGCTGTCGGGCTACTTTTCTCGTCCCCCGCTTAATAACGCTTAATAAAGGGCGACCGATGTCACGCGGGAAATGCGCGCGAGCCCACGTTCGCGTCCGCGCACGCGTTTACCTGGCCACGCGGCCCTCCCCTGCGTCTTACTCGCCCTTATTCCATCCTGCCTGGCTTTTATACGGGCAATGAAACGGATTAAGCCCTTTTACGCTTGTCTCCGCCCCACCGACCGAGAAACCAGCCTGCGAAACGCTCACCAAGAAAAAACGACCGACCAACTTTCCCGTTAAGAGAACACGCAGCTTCCGACGATCTTCGCGCTCAATTCCCCGGGAATTCTCGGGGCTTCAAAACTGTTTCGAAACGTTGCTACAACCATACATTTCCGTTCTCGACAATTGTTACACGAGAATTTACAACTATTACCAACCTCTCTACGAATCGCACGCCTGGTTTACTCGAAAGTGCTGAGAGTACAAATTTTGTACGCTTGCCGAAAGTGTTAAGAAAGACGTGCGCAAACACTGCTCGGAGCAAATACGTCGTGGGAATCGATTTTCCCGCTTGGCGAAAACCGCACGGCGTAATTACTTTAATTAATTATGATCATAGCAGAGCGGCGTCGGCGCAGGAAACGTAACAAGATTGATTCACGCGTAGCTGCCCTCCCCCGCGACTTGGAAGTTGCTGAACGCGAGAGAGCCAACTCTTCTTCCTCCTCTTCCTCCTCTTCCTCTTCTTCGTCTTATTCTTGGCTTCTCGCGGCGAATTTTGTCCGCGATTAATTAACGTCGCGGGGTACGAGAGTCGAACGATACCGGGAACCGTGGGACAGAAAGGAACCGAATTAATTCATGTCATTTCGCTGTCTGGTTAGCCGGGAACTCGAAACAGCGATCCCCGATGTTGATTTCCGTGGATCGAAGAGGGGATCGGTTGATCGCGAGGGTTTTTTTTCTGCCCAGAGCAAGCAAGCAAACAAGTTTCCTCGTTGCACGGAGGTTTTTACTCGGCCAATCCAGGTTTATCGGATCGGGGCAGAGGACGGCTTATCGATTAATTCGGGGGTTGCACGCGGAAATACGGTTTCACGGCGACGTAATTATCGCTTATTTCAAGGATGCACCGGGGACATATTCTCCAGAAAATTTATTAGGCGACCTTTCCGCGGCATGGCACGGGGAAGGTATCTATCCGACGACAAACCGAAGTGCTCCGCGCACGGCCCTGGCGGACCGCAAGCCGTCGCTTCGGCCAATTATTCCGGGCCCCCCCTTATAATTTAACCGCTTGTCGTTGCCCTGCCCAGATTCGGCCGTGATAACGCCCGCCCCCTTTGTTCCGTGCGGGGGCGGCAAGCCGGTCCCCAGGGACATTTTATGCTAACGTTATGGCTTACTAATAACAACTTACGAACCGCGTTTTAGGAATGCTAATCACCGCCGCCACGAAACCGACAGACACGTAACACATCCTTGCAGACGGGCAAACCGCAACCCGCACACCATGAACCACAACCCTTTTTTTGCCATTTCGACAGTTCCAAAAATTAATTACTACCTCGAGTTGACCTTTCTTAGTTCGACCCTCGTCGGAATAATAACCGTTAACTTTGTCGCGGAGCGGACGGTGCCGTTCGGCGGTTATATACCTTTTTAAACGCGTCGGTGGATTAATCAATTTAGCCTGATTGGCGCACGGTAGGAGCCGCGAATATTCCGTCGACATTGGCCAGCTTAGCGATAGTCCTTCAATAAGCGGCCATTCGATTAATCAGTGTCTCTACCGGTCGATAATGCGGCATCAGGGAGATTAAAGTTATCCCCGGAATCGATGATATTCTCCTTGATAGGCGGCCACCGGCCCCTTTTAATGGCCCTGGCGAATTGGTCGAATCCAAGATACGGCGGACGCATGCGACGACACCCTAGCCAGAGAATCCTCGATCGTCGATCAGTGGATTAGGGATCGTTGGCTCGATTCGTTTTCTTGTTTCCTGGCAGCGTGTCTCGAATTTATCACGACGCACGGGTGGGACCATTTCGCGGCATCCTAAGTAGAATCCGGTGGAATTCCGGCGCCGTCTTGAGCCAGTCTTTCGAGGTGTCTTCGTGCGACGCAGCTGCCGGTTTACTCTTGTTCCGTTCCCGGTTTCTCGAGCGAGTGCACACACCTGCCTCGAGTTCGGTAGGGTCCTGGTGCGGCTTTATATTTTGCTCTGTTCACGCGTGACGTCATCGCCGGAATACGTGAGCCGGTTTGCGAACGGGAGGGGCAGGACAACACGTAAAATCGTGGAAAACCGTGGCATCAACGAGCGTAACGAGAACTACCCCGCTAAGCCACCGAGGGATTTCACCCTCGCGAGGAAACATCCACCGCGAGATATCTATATCCCGTCGCGAATAAATTTTTCGTCTGGAAACGAACCGGCGCCCCAACCTTTTATCCTTCGACCTGCCTCTTCCTTTTCTCTTTCTCTCCCGCGAATCTCGCTCTCTCGTTCTTGTAGCAACGGTGATCGCGATCGATGCGATAGCGGCGAACTAAATAAAGAGAAATTCATCGTGGGAGAGTCGTGCCCGCGATCCCAGATAAACCTCGCGATCGAACTCTCGACGAGCTCACGAGCCAGAGATAGATCGCATCTTTACCTTAGCTATCGAGATCGCGGGCGGAGGGGATGCCAACGTGCTTCTGATACAACCTGGATGCTGGTACAGACTCCTCCAAAAACTTCGACCCTCGGAAGTCGGCAAAGTTCTTGTGCGAATTATAACTGAAAGGCTGCCTTCGGTATTTTTGCAAGTACATGGTTCATGGTTCTTTTCCTCGATCGAACGAAAATATGGTGCGTATTAGCAAAAATAATTAAATGTCGAATCGATTGTAAAAATTCTCGCTTTACACAAATTAATGCGCGGTACATTTACCTATTAGATGTACAAATTAATTCGTGGCCATCGCGAGTAATCAATTGTAGCTTTGTTTTAAATTCACATTTGTTGCTGGATTTATCGATAACCCGTAGGGTGGAGTGAATGCACAGAGATTCGTGGAGATTATTTACAATGTATTGTAATCCTCCAATATACCAGAATTTGGATTGCGGTTCATCGTTTTTGGGACACGCTGTACAGGTTGACGAGCGAGCGCTAACACCGAAGGAAAACCGGCGGAAATGGATGGGTTTTAATATCCGAGCTTGGCGAAACTAGGAGGAAGTCGGTAGTTGGCTAGAAAATCGCAGACTCGCTAAGCCTAACAGATTGTGGGTTCGAGGCCGGGCCGAGTAAATCATGGCATCCCGTGGCCGTCGGTTCGTAGTTTAAAGCGTGCCGGCTAGGACGCAGCTGCCACGCTACCGTGCCGGATCATCCCGAGGGATTAGCGATACTTCGATAAAGTCCCGGGGTCTCTTCGGCTGCCGTCGTCGAGCAACCTGTGCCACGTACGAGGAACGTGGAAACGTCGACGGGAGAAAGATCCGAAACTGAGAGAGGCCAACATAGCGAAAGGAAGAAAGAGAACGTTCCTTGTCCGTATTCGAATTCGCGAGGACTCTGTCCCGGGGAAAAAGGCGGCTAACAGAGCTAAACGTCCATCGATCCCGGGTCCTTTCATCGCTGGAAACGATCGTCCGGCTCGTTTGCTTCGTAACTTCTTCAACTGGCACGACCCTCGAAGGGAAAAAAAAGCAGCGTGCAGCTCGACCCGGCGCGGCGGCGCAGCGTCGAGTGCATTTCGCCGTGCGTTTTCTCAAACGAAACTAATATTCCGCGGGATAACGAGAGCCCCGCAGGAAAAGGCGAATAGTTTCCCTCGCCTTAGTTTCCCGATCGCTCGGGATTTTCTTACCCCCCGGTGTACACCCGGTGCAAAAATGGAATATTTACTCGCGAGACTTCCGGCCGGGGAGCCGCGTTCCGTTCATCAGATTTTCGTACGCCTGCATCCGGCTTTCTTTCTCCCTCTCGGATGGAGCTTATTCGAGCGGAACGCGGGACACGTATTTCTCCAGCGTCGCCACGGCTCCAGCGGAAACGAAAATAGAAACGGATCGATGCGTCCGAACCCGAACCCGACTCCGCGTTCTCCCGTAATCTTTCGCGTGTTCGTACGCGTCGCGACGCCCGCCGACCCCGCTCGAAAAACTTAGCTACGTTTAGCCGAAAAGCCAATTCTCTCGCGTATTTATCGAGCTTCCATTGCTTTCTAAATGCCCATCGATCCCCGAGATGGAAATACCAGTCCCGCTTTGACTCCCGATGGAAGTCTCAAATAGAATCCGCTGAATGGCATTTCGAGAACGAACCTGTCAAATAATCGGATTTTCATTTTACCATTATCAACGTTGTAAAGCTGTTTTTAGAGTAACCGAATAACACGATATGAAAATTTGTCTATATATTTTTTTGTATATGACGGCGTAAGAACCAGTTTTTTCTTAATTCGTTCTACTTTGCGAGTTATGGTGAAACTTGGATGAGCCTTCGACCGACAAGTAGATTTGGCCGACCACGATCAGACACGCGCAGAGGACCGTTCCACTTAATCTGCTGTAACTACGTGGAAAAAAAGTCACACGTTAATCTATCCATGCTCATTTTACAGTGTAAAGTCTCTACTTTCACGCTGTTTAACTGTTTTGCTTCGGCTGACGCGATAGTTTCGCGTAGGGGGCCTCTCGCGAGCGCTCTATCTGCTCGTCAGAGCGCGACAGTATCCGGTTTTGCGATCGCGCGGAATTCTGCGCGGATTTAACGGGTCCAATGCCAGGCTGCGAGCAAATTAACGTACGCCGTGCAGATTAAATTCTCCCGAAGTTTGAGAGACGTGTTTCTCCGCGGCAAAAAGGTGTCCCGTTCCATCCGGGACCGTGGAGTTAGAGTCAGCTTCCAGGAAATGGGAACTGGGTTCCGAGTTGGTCGTCGTTCGGCAAAAACGAATCTCGGCTTCGATCGTTATTTCGGGGAAGCAAAGTCGAAAGAAATGGAAAAGTGGCGTAAGAAAACAGGGAGTAGTAACGAACCGAGCCTCGTGCTCTTTCTCTCTCTCTTTCTCACACTCTCGTGCACCAGTCGGGTTTCTCCCGTGCGTGTTATCGATCTCCTTTTTAACCGTTGCGCAGCTTTAGGGTAGTTAGGCAGCGAGCATTCTCTTTTTAACGAGGCCGTATTAGGATCCTGGGAATTTCGGAACACAGGCCAGATACTTGCCTCAAAGCTCGCTCGATGTTTGACCTGCAGGCAGGTACGATCAACAGAACCCGCAGTTTACATAGGTGTGTAACATTAGCTGACTCTGAGTAAATATGCATGCTTGCAACACACCTGATTGAGTTACTCTATGCAGTCTCAGGCGCTCGCGTGACGAGTTCTCCACCGACAAAGTACACCGTCGCTAAAAACGCCGGGTCTCGGCGCGATCCGCGATCCTATCGATCGCTTCGCCGAACCTTCTATCGATTGCTACCTCCGACGCTGATTCGTCAGAAAAAAATCGTAATAACTCTCTGTGAGAACGTCTTTGCGATTCCGATCTATCCATGATCAAAAGCCAATTCACGGAGCTGAGCGAGACGTATAATTTTCGCTGGCGTCTCGTAAAATGATTAGAATTGATGGAGCTGCCGCAATAAAAAAAAGCAGCTCTGCTTCCAGAACGAGCAGCAATTAAAAATCAAGTACTGTTTCGAACGTGCAATAAAGTTAGTATCAACCAATCTACTGGATATAAAAGCAGTACCCTTCTGGGTACTCCAATAAACACGTTTTGAATATTCGAGCTACTTCCTCTCGGTGCTACGGTAGGCAAAGGGTCTTAAAGGGAGCTTACATTTTATTGTAATCGTTACTGTAATGGGGGATGTATTTAGGGATGATAATGTTGTAACGATACAGGGAAATGTAAGCTCTCTATTAAACCACCGTACTTATTTCTCGGGAACAGAATTTTCTTGGGACCTCCCTAGGGTCTAACAATTGCTAAATAACGCAGAGTAGTGCAACCGTGTGCTTATTTCGGTTCGGTCCAAATTTTCCGGTGTAAAAATTGTGACTTTCGGTGCACAGCTGGGAACCGGGAAGAATCCGATGTCCCACGGCTCCGGCTGGCTAACAAGCGGCGAAAACTAATTATCTACATGCTTGTCAGCGAGCTTACCTTTGTCGGATCCTGACAAAGGACGCACGAAGCTCAGGCATGGCATCGTTTTAACGACACCGATGATTTTCTCTGGAGGGAGCCGCCTGGCCCCGCGTTTGGATCCACGAGGGCGCGCTGTTTTCCTTGCCGGTTCCCGTTGTACGGTTGGTAAACACAAGGTCGTTATCAACACTGGGAGCTAAGTCTCGTTAACCATTCCTAACAGAACCGAATAGGGAGCATCGTAGCATTGGATTTGATGCCTTGTTCGAGGAATCTCTATTACCTACGTGACGTCTGGAGACATTTGCTAACCTCGCGCGATACACGCTCCGGATAACAGGCGAACGAGAGCTGCTGCTCTGCAGGGGAGGCTCCGACGGGCAGACGGAAGGATGTAGGGGCAACGCTGCCAAATGTTTCGCAATGTACACAGAAGCTATGTACGTACCAATCTAGCACGCACATGCACGCCAGTGCAGCCGAGACCTTTGCCTCTCTCTCATCTGTCTCTCTCTCCGTCTTGCCACCCGTTCACCTCTACAACTCCTATATTATTCACGATTCGACGTTTCTCATTATTCTCCCACTATTTTCCTCGAGTGCCTCGGCGAAACCACCTCTTCTCTCTCTCTCTCCCTCTCTCCATTCTGGTTCCTCTTTCCAGCGTATCTAGCCGTCCGCGTTAATCTCCCAAGATTTCGCAACGACGGAACGGACGGATACGACGGCGAAAACCGTCGGAGATAGAGACAGAAGCGATGCGACGAATAGATTGTAAACGAGACCGGATGCGAACGTTTTCGTCCGCCAGCCCGTTTTAGTTCTCGATACTATAATCAGCTCGAGCAAGTCTCCTGCCTCCGCCGATCGATCCCGTCGACGGTCCAAAGTAAAAAAAACGACAGACCTGTCTGGATGCGATCGCCTCGCGAACGTTTGGCCCGCATCGGAAATTCTGTTACACTTACGATCGCTTATTTCGTAGCTAACTACCTGTTCTATATCAGTTCTCCCGCCAGACCTGTGCGCGGTACAATTTTTGGTACAATTTGAAAAATTTTACTTGGAAATTTTTACTCGGACGATCCAGTATTCCAAGGAAAATGTCTTGCATCTTTCACGAAATTCTCGCCCGAGATATTTCATAAAATCTCACCCCCGGTGTGCAATGCAGAAACGCAACTATTTAAAAAATTAGGGCACAGAGGGAAAGCTAGATCTCGCTGGATCTTTCGCAGTAAGAATATTCGAGAGAAGGGAAAGATGAGAAAACCGCGGCTGGCGGTCGATCGGGTTTGTGGAAATTAATTTTAGTCGCATCCAGTCGGATAAAACGGGACGATCGAGAAGCCAGGCCGCGGCCACTTTCATAGTTTCTACATGGAACCGGCTCTCGGCTGATTCGCGTGTCCGCGAACGCGAACGCAGACGCGCAGTGTAGTCGATATGACACGGCCGCATAAGCCCGGCTAGTTTATTAGACGGCCCGCTGCGACCTTTATTAGCCTTCTCTATCTCCTTCATAAACGGAGTTACGCGTGTACCGATATATGAATTTGCGCGCGAACGCGCAGCTCTCTCTTCCTCTCCCTTGCTCTCGCCATCCAACCCAGCTCGCCCTTGCACCACCCATGAAGCCCGTCGGCGACATCAAAGTTCCGCGCCCCGTTCACAGCGTGTTTATTCCTCGCGGCCCCGGCCACAGCGGATTCGTTATTAATCTCGTTTATGCGATGGATCGCGACGTATCTTTGTGCCAAATCCGCGGGATTGGCATCGTAACTTTCGAGGAACCCGTCGTAAAACCTCCACCAGCTCTCCATCGTTCGCCGAACTCGATCGGGACTGATACCGTAAACCGTCCGAGGATTTGGTATCGGAGTATATGCGTTTCTGCAGTTTTAACACATACGCGGATTTCGAAAATTCTTTTTTATACCAACACGAACACGAAGATTAAAGTCTCCACTGTTCAACGAATGCAGAAACTTTTGTGGTAGGATTTTTCGTCCACTTTTACTGCACTTCGACCGACGAGCGCATCGCCGGATAACCGGCTGAGAAAAAAAATTGATAAAATAACCGTAGTCGAGATAAACGCTTTAACGTTCGCGTTACGTGACAGAGAGGTAGAAATGGCTGGCAACGGTCCCTGGTTTCGCGGTGGGACAGTAGTTCCGCGGCGCCGATCGCGATCCACGAGACGACGGTACGAGCGTACAGGGAATCGGTAAAGGGGAGTTCATCCCTAAGTCATGATGCTTTTATCCGGCGGCCTCGTCACAGTTGCGTACTCGGGGTTATTCCGATGCTCGTCGCTCCATTTCAGCGTGGCAGACTGCGCGACTAGGTACCACTGGAACACTCTTCTTCTTCTTCTACCTCTCCTTTCCTCCCGTTGTTCCTCGCTCTCTTTACATTCGATTGCCGCGCATGTATCGTCACGCGTTGGACCGTATTTGTGCTTGTCGTATTTATATCCGCTGCTGGCGAGTGTGGCGCGAACCTCAAGTCGCGAACACACATGCGAGCGACTTTTTAAACGTACTTCCACAATTCTTTATACTGTACGCTAAATGAATTTCATATAACGTTGAAATAACAAGCGCTATCTAACAGTTCATTTTTCATAATATCGTAAAAATTACATCGAACGAATGTAGACGGATGTAGTTTAAAATAATATGATGTGAAATAACTGATAAACTCGTTTTTTTTAACTTTTACTTAAACTACTTTTGGTAATTACGGGGACATACGTCTACCAATTTGCAAACGTCACAAATGTACGCATAAATAATGGCAACTGCGAAAAATATGACAAGTTACTCGGCAGTGTATTCGCAGCTTTACAGTTTGTTCCGGATCCGGGTCAACGGGGGTCGCGAGATCGAAACCGTCCGCTTGTCCGTTCTTATCCCTGCTCGCGATGGAATAGACATTTTGACGGTCTCGAGAGCCTCTCCGTTATTAAATCGATGAATCGCGCGTCTCCGTCGCTCTCCCTCTTCCTCGCTCCTCCCCTTTTTGGCTTGTCCGAAATTCTAAGGCGCAAAGCGTTCCTCGGAGCGACGGAATTGCTCCATCGTTTATTTACGCGCGCGTAGGCGCAACGGCAAGCTCCTTACGCGGCAAATATCCTCACGGAATCGCTGTTGGAATTGCGAGAACCGCGCCGCCGGGAGGAAACGAGCGGCCAACGAGCCGGGAACTCGTACTTAAAAAATTTAGCCGACCCGCCTTCGGATGTATTTTCTTTGCGCGAGGGGAACGCTCGACACCGCGCGGTCATTAATTTCGCGCAGAAATCTCTACCGTGAACGCGCTGCGTGTTTTCTCTTTCTCTTCGCCTCGCTCTCGCTCTATCGCGATGTTTTTCCCGAGGCGAGAGAAGAAACCGAAACTTCGCGAAGAACGTCGCTGCATCGACGCCTGGGACGAACGTCCCCGCGGAATCCTGCAGCTTCGATAGTCCGTTTAGATTATTCGGTCCCTGCAGCTTTATTGCGCTTTCAATGATAGCCACGCTGCTCAGGGAAGATGATAAGTCATCTTCTTTTCTCGATTATTTTAGATCCGACGATATCTGCAGAGCTCGAAAAATTGTTGAAGATTGAAAATTTGAAGATCCGAGTCTCCTCTTTACAACAAACGCTTACTATTTGATCTGCGACCTTTCGTCCCAGTTTTATTGCGCTCGAAAGGCGTACCGTCTGGAAAAATTGATAAGACAATCGATGAGAGCTCTTGATAAAAACGCGGTACGTTCTCTCGCGCTCTTTCTTTTTCTCTCCGGTGTTTTCCCGTGTCGAGAAGAGACCGAAACTTTGCGAGGCAGCATCGACGTCTCGGACGAGCGTCTCTGCGGAATGGAACGGCTTCGATAGTCCGTTTAGATTATTCGTTCGAGAGCGCGAACAACGAGAGCCTAGAAATCCAGCGGGAGCGCAGCCTCGGATAATGGCCCGGCGTGGAAGGAAACCGTTGCAAGCTGCGGAACCATGTTTTTCTTTTATTCCCGTTACGGCCCGGTGACAGCGCAGCGCCAAAATAGCCGCCTCCGGCGATCGCACGATAAACACTAGTCCATTCTCCCCTGTTCTCTTATCTTTCGCTCCATTCCTCGGATTCTGACTCGCGAACAGCGGATCGAACGAGTCGCGCGACTTTCTGAGATTGCATCCGTGTGTTTGAAAAACTGGGTCATGACAGATTCCGTCACCGCTGGGATATCTGATACCGTCGTGGTAATTCGACATAACTATTCTTCTAATTGCGAGATTAGTTTTACGGGAGAGTCATTCATCGTTTCCCATGAAGAAGACATTAACGTGTGATCGATTCGGCTCGGAGTAGCCGGGTAAAATAACTTGAAAGCGTGACAGAGTAAATTCCGATGGGATCGAGGGGATGTCGAGAAGGTCTTCGGTTTCGGAGGACGTTCCGCACGGTAGCAGTCGAACAAAGGAGGTGGGATATCGGTCGGGCGATTTTCGTCGATCACGGTGGACGGTTCTAATTACCTTGAGGCGAAGGGAAGCGATATCGTCGGAGCGGTAGCGTGGCGTCGGGGGGTTATCGTTTAATTTCAGCGGAAGAAAACGATGGCGATAGCGTCGGGGATCGGGAAGAGGCTTCGAGTGGCTTTCGTACACTTAAATTTTCTGGGTGGTAAGACTTTACGGCAACAGGCATCGTAAAATGGATACAAAGAGGCTATATTGCCTCGGTTATGAGGCCGTGGAAGCCCAGCGCCGTAGAACGTGAATCTGCATATGGAACGCGCATTAAGTAGTTTCTTCAGCGTTTAATTTAATACCGTGGCCACAATGGACGGGACTACGAGACTGCGAGACGACGAGACGCTCAACGCTCAAACGCCTTCCTTGTATGAACGGAGCTTTACACCTCCCGCAGTTTCACCGTCTATTCGCGTTCGCTCGACGTTACCTCCGCCCATGCATCCTCCAATCTCTCTCTCTCTCTCTCTCATTCTCTCCTATCCCTCTCTTACCCCGCCCGAGAAACGCCATGAACCGCTACGACGCGCGATACCTTGATATCACCCGAGATTCTGATTATTCCGAAACGACGTTGATTTCCGCGTTAATACACTGACGTTTCGTTTTCGTCGCGTAATGGAAACACACGCCGAACTAACTATCCATCGAACCTAAGAGGGTCCTTCCATGCGACGAGATTCTTCTCTTTACAACGGAACTTCGTTTATCTATACGAGCTAACGCTCGGATTCAAGTGCACGAACTTTCCCGGTAGTATACTGTACGGTACAGCGAAATGTTCAAAAAGTGTCTAACAAGAAAGTTTCCACATGAGTAATTAATTTCAAAAAAGTATAGGTTGGTAGTTGTAGCAGCGCATCTTTCAATAATTGAATTAGTAGCGTTCGCTCGGGATATTTTAGACGTCACTGTTACCTGTATTCTTTGTTTTCGGTTTTAGCTATTTTATTTAAACGCGTTTACACAAACCGAAAAAACCGGGGTAATTGCGAAAAAATGTATGCAGAGAAAAACGTGGGAAAAACATGGGCACTATAATTTCAACCATTCAACTATATTCTCTGGAATAGAATATCTCCAAAAAGCAGAAACATTTTATTTCCTTTCTACTTTTCGCGTTAAATTGACCCATAAAAGTCAAGTGAAAAATATCGTTAAATTTTATATTAAAAAAAGGAACAGAGAACGTAGAGATACATTTTTTCATCCGAGGTTTAGTTCTCCAGAAAATCGAGTTTTAATTTTGTACGAACGTCTGCGCGCGTCTGTGCATGGCTGACTGTTTCTACGTACACTGTACACTCGTAGCTGGCGCGCTTGGCAACTTTGATCCTTAATTTCACGAAAATTGAAGCTCGTATGAGAAAAATGTACTTTACGGATGTTACCGTGTTGTTTAAATTTCATTAATTTGTCAGGGTCGACTTACGTTTCCGGCGCAGCATTTCTGAATTGGTTGACTCGTTGGTCCACGAAACGATGGGTCGAAGACAAGAAGGCCGCTTTCGATGAAATCGAGGCCAAACGGTGAATTCGAATCGATCGAATCCGGCCTGGCGTCCGAGAGCATCCGGTGACGAGCGCGACTGTGCATGGGCAGGTGCAGGGGGATGCGCGGGCAAGTGCATAAGGAAAGATAAAAGCGGAAACACAGGGGGAACGATGAGTTACACGAGCGTCGACGGCGCGGAGGCCGTCTCTCGCAAACGATTGCGACGCGTCGGGAGAACCGTCGACGTATCCAAGGTGGCACACCGAGACTCGAAGACAGTTCCGCAGGGAGTGAGACAGAGAGAGAAGCAGATGAGTGAGAGAGCGAGGGAGGGTGGGTCGAAGGGATGCGCGACTGGGACAGGAAAAAGGAATGCGAGGTCGACGGGAGAAAAAGAAGACGCAGCTGGCAGACAGAGGGTAGCAGAGAGCAGGCTAGCTTCATTTCTTCGTAACTCGGCGCGACAGTCGAGAGAAAAATTGGTTCTACCCTCGGTCGGGTCAGGAAGGTGCGAAGGATTCGTGCGAGGGGCTGCTCTCTCTTTCTCTCTCTCTCTCTCTCTCTCTCTCGTCTCCTCTCCGCTCTGCTCTACTCCGCCACGCTCTGTCTGGCATACGAAGGGTCGGGTACACACCCTGTAATATCTTATGATTTAGTGTTGGATGCAACGACGCAGCTTAAACGTCGACGTTATACGCTGCTACGAAGCCGATATCCACTCCGAAATTAAACTTTCGCGGCTGTACTCTCTCTCCTTTACTCGAGGCCGTATTTTTTCCACCGTTGGAAATTTGTTCCGTGGCGACGGTCACGAAATTCAGTCCTCTCTCGCTTGTTCTTCTTCTTCTTCCTTACTTCCTTCTTCGTCGCCTTCAACGTCTTCGCCTTCTTCGTCTTCTTCGTCTTCTTCTTCTCACTTCGTAGTCGTCTTCTTCTCCCAGCCGTTTCTTCTGTTATCTCGTTAATTTCGTTATCGCGGAGACGTCCTCTACGAGGCGGAAACTTCCCGTCATCCTTCGACCCCGGCCAACGAAGGATGTCCGGGGGACTTTGAGAACGTGACGTGACCCGATATACTGCTGTCGCGAAGCAGCCATTTAAGTTTCTTCGCTGACGAACCTACGGGCTTACCGAGGCGGAGCTAGGCCCTCCTAAACCGGGACGGAGATTAGCATGTTTTGATACCACTCACGGGCTAACCCGTGCCCTGCCAAATTTATGCTGGTCCCGCCATCCGTTCCGATATCCCTCTCTGCCCTCCTCCTCTGCTATACCTCTTCGAAACTGTTCTTCCTTCTAGATTTTATATATTGTTACGAACGTCGAGCATTGCGAGCATCGATATCTCGCGATATCGGTACGCCGAGTGGTTTTCGTTGCAGCGTCGCCTCGGTGAAGGGTCGCAAAAGATAAGTGCTCCTCCTCCGGTCAATAAAGAATATCGGTTTATTACGATACGCCTTGTTATTGAAGCTAGAGATGCTTCTAATCCGCAACATGCGCAACAATATTTACTGCAGACACGAGTCGAACGATTGAAAGAATTTAAGAACGTCGCTGCACTCATCTTCAATTTATTCGAGTTAATTGATCAAGCAGATATTCGTAGGTAGAAAATTAAGGACGGCGTTTGCGTACACAGACAAGAGAGTCCCAAGATAGCAAAGATAGGTAGTAGGGGTAAGTTCAGCAAGAAGCATGGCAGAAGACCTTATGGAAATCGTGTCGTCGGGAGGACGATCAATTTCCTGGTGTTGGCGGGAAACGCGCGTGAAACGGTAATTAAATGACGAGTGAAAATCTCTGGTAACCGAAACGGACCGCTCAGTTTTTATCGTGGTTGTCTCGTTTTGATTTCACGCGGCGGCGATCGATCAGCTTGTCGGGGAATTTATAGCGCGGTAAACGCAAACGAGAATAGATGAGGCCGCAGAGCCAGCGTTTCAGTTTTCATCTGTGCGGAACGCCGGAGTCCGTAGCCCTCTTGCTCCTCCTCCTCTTTTCCGCAGTTAGCTGTATTACCGTGGGATACACAGTCGCCGTGTACCCATGGCGAAACGACGAAATATAAGAGAACGTACGGGACCGCGTAAGATCGTGGAGAAAGAGAAAAAGAGGGAGAGGAGCACCGAGAGAACACCGTCCGATCGGACAACCAACGATAATCCTGAATCCCGCCAGAAAAGGTGAATGTAAATGCCGAACCCGTGGGTGGAGCTCCGTGATTCCTCTAATATAAGCGACGAGTCCACCGTCGGCAATCAAAAAAGGATCGTATAACCTTCGAAGATCGAGATTCTGGAGAATCATGTTCCCCCTACCAGACTTTAAGTTACGGCTTAGGTACGAAAGGCGGCCCGGCCCGGCCCGGCCCGTTGCTAGACGCTGCGATTGATCGTAGGCTATGAGCAAGCGTGATTTATCTTTCTCGTTTTCCCTCGACGCTATTCCTTCCTCCCGCACACGTTCGCGCGATCCTGATCGAGAAGTTTAACGAAAAAAATCTATCTTTCAGCTATTTATCGCCCGAGAGTAAAGGGAAATAAGACGCGAAATAAAGTAGTCCGTTCCTCGTACGTTTGGACGCCGGAAATCTCAATCCGGAAATCTCAAAAATCGAAGTTTTCAAAATGAATTTTCACGCTGATGCATTCAGTGTATCAAATTCTTGTAGGATGTCAACACGTCTGTAACACGTCTTAACTTTTCAATCCTTATTTCGTTAAATTTGACTCTGTGGAATTTTTGATGGATTACCACTGAAAGCGTTAAGCGAACAGTTTCCAAAAAAAAATGCAAAATCCGTGAAGTTGTTGCATCATTGATACCTTTCACGTGTGAAAAGTTCCGAGAAGAACGTCACCGAAATTCTCGATCGGGACAGCGCCGCCGAGAGCCTATCTCCTTTTCTCGGTGGCTCCCGTAAAGGCGAGCGTTTCGTCGAGAAAGTTATAAAATCTGAGTTACCGTGCCGCGAACGGCTTTCTTTTCCCCCTACGCAGACACTTCGCCGCCATTTAATTAACCGCGAACCTTAAATCAGGTTCTGGTATTAAAAACTTTGCACCCTCGACGTCCCGGGGACCGCAGTAATTTTCCGCCCCCGTTTTCCCCGACCTCGTCCCTCGGTTTTCCCTTGGCCAACGTGTCGGAAGGAGTAACGATTGCCGCATCCTCGAAGGGGAAAAGGACGTTATCGATCGGACAGGTAATTCTCGCGCGATCGTGTTCCGTTCCTTTCTATCGCCAACCTTTCGGCGTTCTTTCCGCGAATGGTATCTCGTTCCTTCTTCTTTCGATTCGATGCCGTTCAACGCGTCAACGTTCCGGAATTTCGTGTCCTCCGGGCCGGGTTAATACGTATAAGTTGGCCACCGAGCAACAGGCAGTCGCGACACACATAAATCCCAACGAGCCGGCGAGTGGCACACCTGACTTCCGCCTCGACGCGTCCGCTTTTCAGAACTCGACTAGAGACAGAACGTGGTAGGCACTGATTTTCGGCTCGGCGATAAATCTCGTCGAAGAAGCGCGTTGCGGAACAACAGACCGCTTCCATAAGGAGTTCCATGCATACTCGTCCGATTAGTCCGTGTATATCGTTTTAGGACACTTTGCGTCAGCTCGACATGGGAATAGAAATCATGGAATTCCAGAAATCAAATTATTTTCAGTATCGCACATCTCAACCCCTCAACTGCACTTTGGTATTGCTTCGATGTATTATTCTCGAGTTTCCAGGCATCAATTGCTTCGAAATACTTGGCAATGAATTCGCATATCAAGTACAAACTCTCCAAGACGCCACCGCCCACTTCAGCGCTTTAATATTGCTTTGGTGCATCATTCTGAAGTACCTCCGCATCCACCGTCTAACAGTGATTGGTAATATGCTTGCACACGATGTACCTCGAAGAGCCCCAGCTTGCGAGCGGTTGTCTTGTGCTATCAAAGGTCATTTCATTTCTTCAGTTTTGATGCAATATTCTGTGATTCCCGGACACCAGCTGCTGAGAAATACTTTCGAACGCGTCTCCGCACGACACTTGTTCACACAATCCTAGTTGGAGACTGTCTGACAATGTTTGAACGTCTCGAGGCACCATAATTCCCGGCAGTCGTTCGAATAATCCTGACTCGGTCGATAGCGATCGGTTTGCGAATACACTCGGAAAATATTGTCCCCTGTTATCCGTCTAAGAGTTGCGTCGAGGCAATCTGTAAAGAGAGACGCGGTAGGCGGAAGAAGAAGGGAGCGAGGCCGCGAGGGAAAAGGAAAACGAGCCAACAGCGACAAAGAACGTTTTTGCAGATTTTCCCGGTCCCGAAAGTATTGGCCTCGGATGACGGGGCGTTTCCCACGGTCCGACGTCAAAACTTTCCAACCAGGGGCTCGACAAAGTGTTGACCGATTCGTTGCCGGTCTCGCGGCGTTTCCCTTTGCTCTCCGATGGACCATAGTTTGGCCCGCGGCCGGCTCTCTGTCCCAGTGTAACTTATATTTAATTACTGTCGGTAATATATTAGATTTAAAGAGTTTCCTCGTAAAATATCGCAACATTAAGAAAACCTCGGCGCTTCCACCGCGGCCGCCCGAAGGAAATGATTTAGCTTTCATGAATTCTTTAAGGCCACCGCTCTCGCTCCAGCACCGGGCAGAAAGTCCTCCGAGTTACAATCGCACCGAGTTACTCTCCCTCTTTGTCTCTCTTCTCTCTGCCCCGTTTTCTGCTCCTGAGGTCGCGAGAGTGCGGGGACCGGCTTCTTCTTTCTCATTTTTATCACAGCGACGGCAGAGGCTCAGGGCGATACTCTCTTAAATTCTCGCGATCGTTGCCGCCCTCGGCGCCGCGCTTTTCTCTCGCCCCCTTTCGTCGAGCAATTAATAAAGCTTCTGGAATTTATTGCGATTTCGCTCGCTCACTCGCGCACGCGCTAGTTTTCGGTTTCTTCGCGGGACAATGAATCAACTCGTATTCGTTCGAAACGGATTACCGTTTCTCCGCGATGAGAAATCGTGTCGAGTGATTCCTCGTTTTGAAAGCCGCTGAAGATACGGAAACGATGGGCAGAGAACAAGAGATCGGTTCGAATGGATTCAAGTTTCCATTGGTCGGTTCCGCGGCTCTCTCGCTCTCTCTCTCTCTCTCTCTCTCTCTCTCTGTTGCATTCTCATCCCTCGATTCTTCTTCGACGTAGAACGAGAGAATGGGAGAGAGACGGGAAAAACAGTCCCTCGCGAGTTCGGTAAATGGCGCACTCTCGCGAGCTGTGTTTTTTCGTCGTTTCGACGAGGTGCTTCGTTGAATTCGTTGGGAAACGGGATCAACAGCCGGAGTAATCAGCTCTCTTTAACCACGCACGCGACTATAGATCCCCGGGAGAAGAAAACGAAACGAACCGGCTTGGCAGTTGATGAAAGCTTGTTTTCACCGCGAACCTGAACAACCCCGAATGCGCTTATCGTTGCGACGCCGGGCAGAAACGAGTCCTGAATACGAGACGGAAAATGAAAACGTTTAGAAATAAGCCCGCGCCGGTGTCTTCGTCGAGGCGAGCACGAATGATACGTATCCCCCGTTCACCGTCGATTGAAAATCGCGCGTCGGTGTGTGCGCCCGTGTGTCTTCTTGGCGCTCACTGTTCGCGGCAACTCTGCACCGCTCCGATGCGATTCCTTTTTCAAAACAGTTACGAGTCAGCGGACATAATCGTTCGAGAGGGTCGGAGGAGGAGGAGAAAGCTTCCGTCCCTCCGCACGATATCTCGACGACGTACGTGCGCGATATCGAACGTCGAATCGGTGGTCATGTGGGTTAAGTGCTCCCGTTTGAACGTCTATTCTAGACGCGGCCTTTGTAAGTCCGTTTTACAGAAAACCGTACGCTTGCGCGATGTTTTACAGAAACGTTCCGCTGCGTTTCAAGCGATGTTACGAATTTTCGCAATCAGTTTTAACAAAAGTTCGCAAACTGGTGAATAATCATGCGAATTGAAAATGAAAAAGTTGATTCAACAGATGTTACGTTGCGGTGTTAACATTGTCTGTACAAAGTTGCGTGCTAATCGGTTCACTAGAATTCGAGATAAGTAACGTTCGATATTTTCCGCGCCATAATGTCGCAATTTACGCAAACTTTTTAATGAAACTCCGAGAGAACCTTCTCGAGGGTATCGAGAAAAAAATATCAATTGGAGAAACCGATTTTTTGCGTTGGTGGTAAACGCGCAGGCGAGACCGTGTATCGAGTAAACTCGATGAGACGCGGCGAGCAGACGGAAAATGATCTCGTTCCGGTAATTGCTCGGCGCGGTTACGGTTGCGAATTCGTTAGCGAATTTCGAACGGAGAGTAAACGCGAGAAAGCGCGCTATCGGCCGGTCGGCCAAACCGGGTGGCTTTGACGAAACCAGGTAAAAAAGAGAGAGAGAGAGAGAGAGAGAGAGAGAGAGAGAGAGAGAGAGAAATAGACTGAGTGGGAAAGGAAAGAGAGAATTTTACAGTTCTAATTTGCCTCTTCCGATAACAATACTTGGCCAGCGCGGTAGGTTCCGTCGCGCCGCGCAAGAATTTAATTGCGACGGTTTTTCTTTGTTATTATTCCCGCTTGACGACCACGCTGATGCCGTATAATGAGATCTTCCGTTATACTTTCGCGGCGGAGTAAAGCCACCTCGCGCGTCACGTCAAGCGTTATCCTGCCTGTTTTTCTTTCGTATTCCCTATTGTTCGGTCGAACAAAAGGGTGAACCGAGGGGCTGCGCCGCCTCCGGCGCACGCGCTCTCTTCTCACGACCGAATACATTTGATACGTTTCATACGTTTCACACATTTCGCGCGTTTCCATACACTTCATACACTTCATACACTTTATATACGGTTCATACGGTTCACGTACATCTCGCTTGGCTTGCAATTAAATTGTTCTTTTCGGGCGAGCGCCGTTCGCAAACGCACATTTCGGAGCCCCGGCTCAAGAACCGACGACCGATCGAATTGTTTTCCGACGGATCCACGCCGAGAAGAATTTCACGGTAATCCAAATGGTCAGTGTTCGATGAAAAATGCAGAATTGGCGCTGGGATATCGTTTGATGGAACAATTCCATTAGAGTTTTCGCCTGGGATCGGCTGACAAGGGATGCGGGCTGGGATGGAGATGGAACGAGAGGAAATAAAACGAGGGTCGGGAGAGCCGGGAGCCATGCATGGCGAGAGAGAGAGAGAGAGACCTAGAGATATAGAGAAGGAGAGAGAGGCGCGTACGAACATTTTTCGAAAAGAGCTCGAGAAAGCCCCAGTGGCCGGTTGAATCGTGTACACAATGGCGTTTCGCAAGGCTGCAAAGGGACTTTCCTTCGAGCCGGAACTTTTCCTCCAGTGTGTCCTCGCCTCGTTCCGAATTTCCTACTACGACGACGCTTATTCCCACGAATTATTCGTGTCTCGAACACGATATTCCCGGCCTCCGAATAATCGACGAGCTACCGTTACATTTTCTTCTCGATTCTCCCGGCGCGGCGAGAATAAATGATGGAAATGGCGTTGCTCGTCTGTCGGCATCCGATCGGACGAAGATTTGAAATTTTTGACAGAGAGAGTGAGAGGGAGAGAATAGTCTCCGTAGCTCCCGCGTCCTGTCGACCGATTACAAACTGAAATTTCACCGTCGAATGTGTGCGCGCCCCTTTTAGCCTATAAAATTTGTCTCTGTCCGGAGGGGCATCGCGCCGCTGTTACGCGTATAATGGGTTAATGACCGGTTGCCGCGCATACGCGAGCACTTATTGTTTATGCTATGAATAGTTTATTCCGTATCGTTGTTCGTCGACGTCCGGCCACTGTGTCGATCGGCCACGCTTCGACGATGCACAAGCGCCATTCGCCAAACCCGTGAAAGCATTTCCCCGCAAACGAAAGAACATAAGTGTCGCGTTGTTGCGCTTTCGCGCAAATTTACGCACGCCATGGATCGCAGTATAAAGAATGGACACAGAGAGACTGTGGGGCAAACATACATCAACTTTTAGAAGGAACATAGCAGAGAATTTTTATTTCAGTATCTTTGATCTTGCCCCTTTGAATGCGGTGTTCCAAGATAGAGTAAAAAGATCAGTTCCGAAAATCGCAGCAGGTGAAATTAAAATTGGCCACCGGTTTGCACGACGTGGGGATCGTTCGATGGGGAATCGCGGTTTGGCAGACGAGAGCTGTTCATCGATTTCTCGCCGGCTGCTCACCCGCCGTATGTGTATGTGCACCGGCGAAATGCATAAATAAAGCCGCGTAAAAGCAGGAAACTCGACCGTTGTTTTCCGCTCGCGTGGACCGGGTTAAATGGCGGTAACCGTGCTGTTTTGTAAGTGGCGCTCGGGAAATTTGTCCGAGAATGGAGAAGGGCTCGCGCGATAAAACTGCTTCGAGAGATACACGCGGCGAAACGAATTAAATTTGCTTCCACCGTTCGACTGCGCTTTTTCCGATACTCTCTCTTCGCTTGGAGAGATCTACGTGGATGGACGTAGATTTTCCCGGGGTTCCATCGACTCCTTGGGACGCTGGCCCGTGACTCTGGATCTCTTTTATACAGAACTTTGCAACGAACTAAGAGCCTCGAGCTACGTTTTATAAGAGTTCGCTCGTTTTTAACGTTATCTACTCTCTATCGGTGCTTTGAGCTTGTAACTGAAACCTAAACGTGGATCATGGGGTACATCAAAGGCTGTACGCTGTGGGAGAGGTCTAAGATGTCTGAAGGAGCACCCATGCGGGGCTAATAATCGTTAGGTTTGATAATAATTAGCTGCACGGATCGATAGTAATGAGAATCAGCAATATTCGGTAGGCGTGGCCTGTGCCGAGCAGGCGTGATCTGGGTTAAGTAGGCTTCCTTGGCCCAAAAGAATCTCAAGTTAAGAATAGAGTATATCAGCCTCGGCGAATCTAGTTTGTCATGTCAACCACCTGTTTTGTTTTTCCAGAATAAACTAGGCGTGGCCTCGCAAGCCTCGCTGCCTTCAGAGTGTGTACTCCGTAGGGCAAACCTTGTATTTTAGACGCTCCGAAAGTAAAGAGTGGACTGTACCAGTCTTGACGGATCAAGTTCCTCGTTTCGACCGTCCGCCTCAGTTTTCCCGAGTGAAATGGGCGTGGTCCAGTCGAGTAGGCGTGGCTCCGCAGCTCTCACTGCCACCAGAGCCAGTATAAAGCTCCGTGGGGCAATCAGTGGTGGTGGCTGGCTCGTCGGCGATATTTTCGAGGCTCTGTACGTCTCGAATAGAATATGCGAGCGTTATCAGATCGGGTTCGGAGTTTCGTCGAGGTTCGTTGAATCTGTTTGATCGTTCGCGGGCCGGGGATCGAGCGAGAATAGGAGGAGGACAAGCTCGGGAGTTGAATCGGATCCAGATGCTGCACCAGGGGCTGTCGTAGCCGGGAGCTGACTCGCGTAAAGACTGTTCGGGATTACGAGGGAAGAAGACGCAAAGGAGGAGAGGGTGCGAGAGCTCGCGGAGGGAATTGAGGAGGAACGAGATGGCGTCGAAGCGACGAGAGAAACCCGTCCGGAAGAACAAGTTGCTCTCTCGCGTTCCCAGTCGTCGTCGTCGTCGTAGTCGTTGTTTGTATTTTCGAGGCTGCAACGGCGGTTACGAGGGGCCTTCAAAAACTTTTAATTAATACAGATGACAAGCACAGAAAGCCTCGGCCGAGCAAAGAATTTCGGAACAAAGGAAAGAGAAGAGTATTGTTGTCGAGTCTTGTTACGAGTGACGCGTCGTGCCGTTTCCCGTCTCGTCTCGTCTCGTCTCGTCTCGTCTCGTCTGGCCGCGTCCCGACGCCCGGCGTCCCGTCATCGTCGAGCGAGGCACAGGGCGAAAGTAGGGATACACGGGGTCCGGCTCTTTGCTCTTCTCTGCTCTTCTCTGCTCGGCTCGGCTTGACTCGGATCCGCGCGAGAAAAAGGTCCACAGGTGAAAGGCCGACCGGGGAGCAGAGATAAAAAGCGTAAGTAGAAAGGAAACGAGGAGCAACGCGTGGAAACGCGGCCGAACAAGCTTCCGTGTCAGCATCATCCAGTTCTCTTTACTTCCGCCTCTGTGTTTCGTCCTTTCACGACGACGGAAGGAGACGCCGGCGACAAGGGGAACGCCGCTTTCCACCCAACGTTTGCCGTTTTACAAGCAAACACGCGCCGACTGTTCCCCTCTTATCCCTGCCCTTTCGCCAGCCACCAACAATCGGTCGCATCGACCCCTCAGCGATCTTCCGGTCATTTCTACCAATCCAAATTTTTTCTTCGAGCAATTCATTTTCAATTCGGGCAACTTGAAACTTCTTACTTTCACAGATTACTGACTAGATCTTGTTTAGTTACGTCCGAACGAATTCGCAAACAAGCAATCTGTTTTCCGAGATTTTTTGACAAGCTTCGGACCGCATCAATTCTGCCACGATTCTGTAACAGATCACTTTTTCCCCGAAATTGATAGGTGCAACTGAACCTACCGCTTCAGGTTTTACAAAAAAAATACTTGGTTTGTTTATTCCCGCGCTCCCGGTTTGTCGCTACATGTTTCGTTTTTTTTTTAACAAAAAAAAATTGAAAACGTTTTGACACGCTTGGTACGATAGTACACCGCAACCGCAAATATTGGCGCACCAGAATTTGTGACCGCAAACAATTTTTTGATACTCCCCTTCTTACGTAGCAAAGAATACTCGACAAGGTTCTTCCTCGTCATGGTTCGAGTGTAATCGCCGTCTACGCCCGGCAACTACGTCAGTATTTCCGCGCGCTAGTTCGGTAATTAATAGGTGTTGATTTATCACCGGTTTAACATTGAATAAATTCCGGATCGACCGGGTGCCCCGTTAAAAAGTCGAAAATATTGTTTCAGCGGAGGCAGATACGAAAGCCGCGAAATCCATTACGTGAGTGCGCGTATGTATCGATTGTGAAGAGCAACATTTATTCCATCGGTCGGTTGCGGATGGTTCGACAGGATATTTTTGTTCCGACAGCGGAAACATTTTTGCCGATGGAAAAATCCAAAGTCGATGAGGGACGACGTGTTCCGTCGAAGCGACGGATACGCGAGTAGTTCGTCGACGGTTAAAAGATCGGCGTCTTCGCCGTTGCGCGGCGGTTTTGCTCGGTGTACGAACGAAAACAGGGGGAGAGGAACTTTTAAGCCGAGAGTAACTTGGAGCGCGACGCCAGATTTTAATTAGTCTTTCCCATGGTCAGGAGCCGTCGATGCGCGCGGAAATTCCCGTTCCTCGACTCGGCGGCGAAACTTTAACGACCGACATAATCATACTTAATTGCGTAGGCGGGGAATTTAATAAAACGACATTATCGCTTATCGGGCCGGCGTTAACGCTTCCGACTCGACGACGCTCGTTGTATTCGCTCAAATCTTCGTTCGCCGCGGATCGAGCACCGTCTGCTGTGTTTTCTTATTTTGCTAATTATTCCGCTTCCATTCGGCCGTGTTCGCTATCGCTTCCCAAGGAAGTTTTCATTCTCTTTTTAATCCGACGAGCAATCCTTCCAGTTTATCGTACCGTGGAGTCCGTAATACTGTGAATTATGGTGTATTTACGTTGACTGGGGCTAAATTCTTGTCGTAACTATTTTAATTCGCTTACGGCGCGTCTTCGAAGTATTGCATAGAATTAAGGAACGTCTATATACATTGTAACCAATCCTCTATAATTATTGAAGAAATTAATAAACTACTTGCCTCCAGCGATTACAGTGTACCGATCACGGTGTTTGGGAGGCGAAGGGTTAAGAGCAGGATCAGCCATAAAAATCGTGAGTTTCCAGGGATCAGAGGCAGCCCCCGCTAGTTTCTAATTAAACGTCCCATCGAAGTCTTCGGTTTCGGCCGCGTCCGGAGTGAAAGACTGGCCCGGGGTTTCGGTATCGATCTGATTAATGTTGCATCGTTCGATCGTTTGCCTCCCGTATCGATCTCCGTCCTCTGGTAAACGGAAAGCCAAATGAACGAGGAAACGACGGGAACGGTGCGCACGGGGGCGAGAGTGTGAGCGGGGGTTGGTGAACCCGGAGTTCGTCTCGTTTGCGGGAGAAATCGTTTACACGAGTGTGCACGTCGATGCGTTCCGATGTGCCTCGTTCCTCTCATTATTTGGAATCGCACGCGTATCTACGTGCCACGCCGCGCTGGCCAGGGAACACCAAGATATCCATTCGTGCCGAATCGAAAGCACTAGGCAACGCGTTATCCCCGTTTTCCGACGAATTTCCCTGTTACACTGACGACCGGTGCACCGGGGTCGCAAATGACTATCTTTGACTCGAACCGGAATTAAATTAAATTTTATAAAAATCTCATTGCGTCTAGTTGCCTGTTGAATTTTCACTGTACAGTTGTGAACGAACAATTCAGCTATACGCACAACCTCTACCGGCAAGTTTCTTGCCTTTCATTGAAATTCAACTCGGATTATAATTTCTAATGTGCATCCAAATTGGACTGGTTTAAGGATTGGAAATTGACCCCGGTGTTTCGGAAATGAATGACCGAAAAGTTGCCCCGTTTCCGAAATTCTCCGTTGCCGAAAAGTTGGCTCATTCTACGCGAGAACTTTGTTGCCCGGAGCAGTTTTCTGACCGACAGAGGCAGGCAAGAGAATGCGACGACCGCGATTATTCGACCATCGAGCGATTATTCTCGACGGGGTCGTCGATGATGGGGCTCGTTGCGGCGGATCGGAATTTTGATCGATTCCCGGCTCCTCGGGAGAGCAGCGAGTTTGCGATCGAGAGCGAGAGAGAAAGAGAAAGAGAGGAGACTCTCTCGCGGAGACGTTCGTGATCGATTATGGGTGGCCGAGCCGCGATACGCAATCTCCCGTTATTTCGCTGTGTATGCGTTTAATATTCGATCCGTGAAACTCGGTGGTGGAACGATACGAAGCTGCGAGTATCGTCCCGACGTCGACGACGACAACGACTATAGCCTGCGAGGAGAGGAGGCTTCTGGAACTTAATACTGGCCCGATTTCCTTTTCGCGAACGGTGCGCGATGTCGCGATAAAAATTTCCATACGGCGAGATCGCGGCCGGAATTTTCGCGCCGGTAAAGAGCCGCAACCGTTTCGAAGGGATTTGGCCTTGCTTGGATCACGATCCCGAGTTTCGTCGTTTCGAGGATGAGCTGGTATGCTTTTAGGAGTCTCACGCGCGAAAAACATCGACGGATATTCACCTTTGTCGGGTTCGATCGCGTAACGCTCCGTGAGAGAAAAGGAGAAACGGGGCTCGAAGACAGTGGCTCCTACGGTTTAATCCGTTTCCACCCGATTTTCAGCCCCTCTTTTGTTCGTTCCATCTCGGTTTAGCTGTCGACGTTGTCGTCGTCGTCGTCGTCGTCGTCGTTGTCGTCGGCGACGGTGGTGGCGGTTCCTTTGCCACTGACAATTGGATTCGCCGCACTACTCCCGTCGAGTTACAGATTTTTCCTTTCCGCGAAAATTTCCTTAGAGTCTCCTTTGACAGGGGATCCCCAATCCCGGGGAGTTCTGTTCCCTCCTTGGCACTGTTCGTTCTCTCGCTCCTGAGATCCGAGCGGAATGGAGCGGATTGGAGCAACGCCTCTAAGTACCGTGGAAGAAGGTTCGTTACCGGTCGTCGGCTCTGTTTTCTTGCGGTTTAAGAGCGACGCCGGCGAAGATTGCTCCGTGGAGCAGTCTGCCGGCTTCTGGGAGCCGCGGAGACACGCCTATCTGCCCCTGGCCACGCCTACTCGAAGAAGTGGAGAGTTTGGCGACGAATGGGAGATCTTTCGTATCGTTTTCTCAGGATTCAGCTGTGGCCGCGATTCTTTTTGAAGAGAGTAGAAAGCGCTGAACCGTCCGTTTCCCTAGTGATTGATACGGAAAGGATGTTCAGGAATCATTGATAGCACACAACGTTCGCGGTGTTCGTCTTCTTTTTTTTTTCGTGGTCGCCCGGTTTTCTTTTCCGTCGCGTCACGTCGAGCCGAGTTCGAGTTCGAGTCGCGTCGGATCGATACTCGGACCCGTACGCGAACCCTGTTGTTCGATCGATACGAGAAAATTTATGTAGGTGGCGATAACCGATGCCCGCGACGAGCCGCAATTACGATTTCGAGCGTAATTGGCGACGGCCGGAAAGACGACGCTGCTCTCCGATTACTAGTTGCCGATTCAATTAGAGGGTGTATCAGCCAATTAAATCGACTCCCGACGAATATAACGACGGTACTCTCTTCCGACGACTTTTTTTTCGAGCGGCGTTCTTTCCACTCGACCGTCGCGACGCTTGTCTCGTCTAGCTATTCTTTGGCTCTCTCTCTCTCTCTCGTAAAGCTTCCCCTGCGAAAGAGAGTTTCAAGACGCCGCGAGTCTCTTCGCGAAAGAACGGATTCCGTGCTCGAGCGGGTCTTGATTTTTAACTCGTTCCGTGATCAAGGCCATTAAAGAGGAGGGCGACGGGAGAGGGGCAGACGTCGGAAGGGAGAAAACGTTTCTCGGAGGGATTCGAATCTTTGCCGTTCTCATACACTCGTTTCGCGCGTCTACGTGCTCGATTACCAGCAAATTTACTGCGTAATAAAACGCGACCGCCTGAAACGCGTGTTATCGAAAAACCGAGCCGATTTTCTACGCGCTCGTCGTGGAAACTTTGCCCTCTCGCGCGTTGAACGCCCCGTGACGAGTCCACGGTTCTTGCTCCTCGATCTGGGAAACGATTTGCACGCGAAAAGATCGCGAAACGAAACTGTTCGTTGGCACTAATTTTACTTGATTTCAAGATTGACGAATTTCTACGCAATTCCTCAAAGCGTCGCAACAGAGAAAACATTTGGAAAATTGTTTTTCATATGTCGGCAGTCAGTTCGTTTCGCGTCACGAACAGAAAGCTTTACAGGTTTTAGCTGAAACAAACCTTTAGAGTGGTTTGGAAATACAATGAAATTATTCATGAAATGTTTGACCGGTAATTGGGCTCGGTGTGTTGCGCATATTCGATCGTCAATAATTACAAAAATATACGTAATGAGAAATAATATTAGGACATTCTGTTCGAGGTACTAACTCGTCTGTGAAATGAGGAATTCCGTTTAGATAAAATTGTAAAATGGACTTTCGGCTGGCTGATGCGGCAGCTCGTTACGAGTCGGCGAATGAGCCGCATAAAGAGTGGAATTGTCGACACGCAGCGTCGAACGTGGAAGTTTAACGAAAATCGCTCGCGGCTGGTATTATATTTCCGGGTAGGAGAAATAGTTAATTAAAACGGCCGTAATTTACCTGTGAAAGAGCGACGCGCACCGATACACGCTCCGGTGCGGCGCGTGTAGCCGACTGCGCGGCGGTTTTTTCATTTACGTAGAAAGCGCGGCTCATTGCGCGGACCCGAACTCCATTATGATTTAATCACGCTACTCGTGAGTCGGTGCTCGGGGATTCGTATACGGCGTTCTGTTGCCGTTATCGTTGTTGCCCGTTGCCGTTCCTGTTGTTGTTGTTGCGACGGCCGTATCGCGGGGACCGGTAGCAAGATAACCAACCCGCAACTCCGTTTAGTAAATCAACACCGAAGTGCATCGATAGCTTGCATCAGAGAGCATGAGAGACAGAGATAGAACGATAGGGATGAAGCGGGAAATTCACTTTTACCGCGAGCAGGGCGGTATACATCAACGCGACGATCAACTAATTATCAACGCAACCGAACTCGTGTCAACATTAATCGCGGTCCACGACGACCAGGTCCACGGCGAGCTCGATTTACAATTTATAAACATCGGGACCGGCAACGGGAAAGTGACCGAATTATTTTATCGTCGGACCGTGTACGCTGCACGCGTACGTACGCTTCGTGCACCCTTCTACTCTATGCTCTGGCAGGTTCTGCACGCTCGCGAACGCGCTCAATTTTCAACGCGGTGTGCGGCGTCCGCCCCCGGAGAGCATCGTTGAAAAATCACCGCCTCTCCACCCCGGTCTCTTTCTCTCTCTGTCACACCGACGCTTTTGAATTCCTTTCGGCCGGGCCGGAATTTTCATCCGCCGCGGAAGAGAAGAAAGGAACCACGGGAGAAGAGAGGAACACGCACCGACGGGAAAAGAGAGGCGAAGAATAGCGGCGCGGGGATACGGATATTTCCGAGCGTAATTTTCCAGTGGACGGAGCCAAGAAATGTTTATTCATAAGTTACTAGAATGCGCGCGATGCGCGATTGTTCCGCGACGTTTTACACGATCGTGCGCGGGACCCGGTGGCCGTCTCGTCTCGCCGGTTTTACTGGCCTTCCCCGTTTTTCCGACGATACCCACCACACCCACCTGTCCGATCCCGCCAGGAAAACGTAAAATCGTCGCGACAGACCCTGCGAACCCTATACCCAACGCCCAATTTTTGTTTATTCTCTATTTCATTTCCCGAAGTTTATAGTGCGCGCGAATTATTATGCTCAAACAATTTTTTGGAGTTCGAACCGCGAGAGAGAGAGAGAGAGAGAGAGAGAGAGAGAGAGAGAGAGAGAGAGAGAGAGAGAGAGAGAGAGGGAGAGCCGGCTGGCATCGAACGGGGGCACCTCTGTGTGAACTTTTTCGCAAAATTTTTTTTTTAAACTACCCATCCAATTTTGGTCAAATATCGAGGAAATGTTCTGCACGAGCTGGCGTGGCTGTAGGGTTCACCATTTTTTCGGTGGCTCGATTATTTGATTTTTTGGAGGTGGTTGAAATCGACTCATCGGGGGAAATTGTACTTCGCTCTTTACACTGACACTGGTGTTCTGTAGGGATCGGAACTTTTCGAAAACGTTACTGTATTCTAGAGAATGCGGTACAATTTATGCACCGAAAAGAATTTCGAAAAAAATAATAATCCAAAGCATCATGCGTTTTTACAGCTCTCGCGATTTACTAGCTGTAGTAGGCAGACGGATGGACGAGTGGTGGGGAGAGCTCGCTCGCTATTAGCCGTTTCCCTTACTGTACCGTTTCCGCAGCCCCTGACGCGCGTCCTTACCGAGCAACCGTCAGAAAATGGTGGAACCGATGCATCGTTTAGTCTTTCCATCGGCTGACGCGTCCGTGGCCGCGGCATCGGTTGAATATAATGTGTTCCCTACAATCCCGGCCCCTTTGTAGTTTCGGAATACGTTAATCCGGATTATAAATTCGTAATTCCGGTTAAGCGGATCAGAGAGCGCTGCGCTTCGGCAAACCGTGGGGGCAGGGGAAAAAAACCGGGAAATCTATCGTAAACGTTATCGGATGACAGGCTCGGGCGCCAGTATGACCGGTTATATCGGGCCCGTGTGCTTTTTGGTACCGGTTTTCGTCGATGCCAGGGACAAAGCCTCGCTGCCATCGGCCGCCGCGTATTTCTCGAACGGTCGCTCGTAAAACAGGATACTTGGAGAGTTTAGTTACACAGGACGCAACGAAAGAACAGTATTACGCGGTCGAGTCGACGGGTCGAGAGAGCGGAGAGCAGCGCAAAGGGTCAACGTCGACACCGATATTTCCCTCCGGCAATCGTTTGCCGGACTCCCAACATCTTTTCCTTCCGATCCCCAGTCTCCCTTCCTCTCTTGGGAAAACAACTTTTCATTTAACGACGACAGGATGAATAGATTTTATTGTGGGACGAATAAAGAAGACCGTAACCGCGCGGGATTCTTAACGCATCCGCTGTCCCGCTGTCTATGGTGCACGGCGATTTTAAGTTGTAGAAGCCCCATAAGTTTTTTAAGAGCAACGATAGATTGTTTTCTTTCGAAACGATCCTGTGCTTCGGAGTTTAACGGCTGTCGTGCGTTGCGGCGTACGTACTTCTACACTGTTACGGTAGAGTTATTTGGTTCGAGTATGATAGTAAAAATGGTTTAACGCTTTGAGCGCCGTCCAAAAATCGAAGATGAAATTGCTTGTTCGGGTTTGAAAATGAATTTTCAATTAGGATATGCAAAATGCAAGAAAGTTGGAAGAGTACTTAGTGTAACGCGTCTTATCTTTTCAAGCCTTGTTCCAGTAAATAAATTAAATTCATTAAATATATTCTTATGGCTTACGTCGCTCAGCCTCGCTTGAAACCTGTCGAGATTATTGGTGGAGCCGCACGAATAACTATAGCTGAATTATTGCAATATGAATAGGTGAAAGAAGACCCGAAGAACACAGCAGAATTAATCTTACAAGTTGTATTATGTGCACAGTCTCTGTTCGAAACAAATATGTCGAGTTACAACACGACCAGAGAGAAGTTGAATGCTGTACAATATCCAGATACGAACATGCAGAAATTTTGCCTCGGGAAATAAGAGTTAAATAATTTTAGATCGCCGAACAGAATGGAATAATGCGCACAGAAATAAAACTGTCAGGGCATTACGGGTTTTTAAAGGAAAACTGTACTGTATACAGTTCAACAGCACGACTGCCGGGAAGTTGAGCATAAGGTTTCTATTCCGCTAGTTTCAAAGTGGCTTCCTGGCTAATTATACGCATAGTATCATCGAATAAGTCTCACCATGCCAGGCGGGTAACTTTGTCCGAATTGATTATTTAATTTTAGACCGTGCTAAGTGAAATCTAGCAGTATATTCAAACTGGATCTAAAGATAACATTTTTAACAGAAATCGAGTTAAATGCATCTTGGACAAAACCTCGTCTAAAAGAAGAGTAACACACTTTTCGACACAGAAGTAGTAAATATACGAATATAACCAATCGTCATGACCTATATCTCTGGGGAACAAATAGAAGAGTATAAGACGTCGAAATTTGTTCAATTCTTTATCCGTGTGGTGTAAACCATCGTTCTCAACAGAAACAGTCTTCTTAAATCGAACATGGACAAGACTAATGGAACGGAGCGTGTAATTTTTAATAGTCTGCAGAATTCATGCTTTCGTGACAAAAATAAAGTGAAATGTGGAACGATGGAAACATTAGAAGAACCTGCAGACTCTGTAACACCGTCTCCAGTTTATAAAAGTTATTCGGAGTCGAAGTCAATTTTTCTATCCCTCCTGGATGAGTATGATTTAATTAATAATTCCGACTCGTACTCTTTCGCTTGTCCAGCATACATAAATGATTCTCAGGACAGTAAAAGCGCAAGAATATCGCTACCTCTCTCTCTCTCTCTCTCTCTCTCTCTCTCTCTCTCTCTCTCTCTCTCTATCTATCTATCTATCTATCTATCTGGCTTGGCTAACGAATAAATAAATTGGCGCGAAAAGAACGACACAGCGAGGATCGCGGTGAAACTCGAATTAGCGTACTGGTAATTATTTCGCGCTCGCGCGATTCTAATCGCGATTCCAGGCTCTAATAGACAGGTTATTGTAACGTTAAACCGTGTCGGACGTCTGGTATCTGGCGCGGTTGGATCTCATCGTCGCGATGGGGCCGGTAATTTCGTTATCTGCGCACTCTTTTTCCCCGTCCTCGTTCGGTAGCGTGGTGTGGCAATCGATGGGGTGAAACGCGGGGACGACTGGCGGTGCACATGAAACAAAAATTACCACTCTGCGAACGAATTGCCCGCGACTTAGGCTTTCTCTTAATTGAACCATGCTCTAATTGACTGGTCAACAGGAAACGAAAATTACCGTTCGATGAATAAATATTTAGAAAATAAAAGACTTTATTTCGGCATGCCTCGTTCTAGTTTCCCAAACAAAATGAACTTGATCTAGCGCGAATTTTTTGGCAGCTAGCGTGTCAGTCGAGAAATTCGCGGCCCCCGTCGAAAGCCACGGAGGATGGTAGTAGTGGTCGGCGTACCGTCGAGACGAGGCGAGAAAAGGAAGATTGTTTCGAAGTAGCAACACACGCTTGGCAACTTACCCGGTCGAAAAGAGCGTGTCGGTGCGGTCGGTCGCGAACAGAGAGGAGCGAAGACCCGGTTTTCTTGATGTCCGGGGTTGGAGGAAGAAGAAGAAGAAGAAGAAGAAGAAGACGGTAGTCGGCGTACTCCCAGGGGCCATCGGAGTTCCGTGGTTGGACGGCGAACGGTGTCGGTGGTTCTCGAGGCAGGACAAAAAGGAATAAAGAAACTGTTTCTCTCTCCGCACACCGCACGGAGAGTCTTGTGGAATCGCGCGTCGTCGGGGAGCGCAAGCGTCGAAGATCGCGGCACGCGTATAATAATACTCTTCCTCTCTCTCTCTCTCTCTCTCTCCGTGTGCTGAATGATCTCTGGCAGATCTCGCGGATCCTTTTGCGTTAGATACAAACACCACCCCGGTGCGTTTCGAAAGGTAGCAGCCTCGTGGTCGAGCCACGAGCACCGACGTCCCTGGGAGTACCACGCGGACAAACATCGAGCTAGAAACTGCGATACGTCGGCCAGAGCACGGCGTCGGCTCACCCCGGACATCCTCCTACGAGGGAGACGCATGCGTCGCGTTTAAACCGACGCCGAAACCACCCTCTCCGCGCCCCTTCTCTCTCACCCCCCTACCTTTTTCTTTTCGCTGTTCGACTCTTTCACTTTCCCCCTCGTTTTTCGCTGTCCACGTTTTCTTCACGAAAATCCTTCGTTTCTCAAACTTCAGCACCTTGAGTCTACCTTTTGAAAATTCAAAGAGAGCCCGAGACACCTGAATGGTTTCCATACTAAATCACACCCCAGCGATTATAAGCGCCGTCGATCGTCGGGCATTGTTTTGCCTGTTTTTTGCGATCCACGGGTCTCCGAGACGACGACGACGACGGCGAAAATCTTTCCCGGCGCAAATTCGGACGCGTTTCGTGGTCGGATCTCGGGTCAGAGGGGATGGAAACGCATGCGCCGCAGTCCGCCGGTAGGCTGCGAGGGGGTATCGTCGCGGGGAATGGGGGTGAGTCAGTCAAGCCGCAGCGCGCGTTCGGAAAACTACCCCTAACGCGATCTCTCGCGTCCTCGCGAGCGATTTCTAATTGAATCGCGAGTCCGCGGACGAAGCCGCGCGCGTTGCCCCCTCCGTTTCGGACACGGTGCATCCGTCTGTTGTCCCCATGGTCGCCTAATCGGCCGCCGAGTGCGCGAGGACCGTCGTGTCGCCTAACTGGACGCGCGAACGATCGGAGAGGGCCCTTCGAGAGTGGTCAAACTGGTGAAACCGCGAGCGTTTGCGAGCACAGAATTCTTTCTTTGCGATGGAGGAAGCAGCGGAGGAATTAAATTTGCCTTGAACCTCAAACTGTCCCGGCCCGGAGACTTCGAGGGTGTGATAGTTAATCGAGCTAGCGAAAACAGGAAATTCTAGAAGGGTTGTACAGGCGTTCTTCCTTGCGGAGATGACTGAAGAATCGAAGGGTCAAAATCTGCCATGAATATAACAAATTCGAGACTTCGAGGTAGTGGTTCCGAGCACGAGCACAGTGCCCTAGAAAGCTCGGGGAACCAGAAAACCTGCCTGAAATTTCAAAACCCTTCGAAACAAAAGCTTTGCATCAAAATCCAAAATTTAACATCGAGGTAGTGATTCGAAAGAACCGTTCTGAAAGGATTGCGCAGGGATTGAGATGGCAGGGGAACCGAAGCGACAAAGCCTTAACAACCCTGAGCTTTAAAGTCTCGTACCGTTCTCCAAAGTGTTCGCCGGAAGCTTGTCGAGGGTAGCGTGCTCGGAGGCAGTTTGTCATCGGCGGGATCGTCGATGGAAGTAGCGATCGTCCCGGCGATCTCGAGGATCGAGGGAACGAGGGTGGCAACGGGGTCGACGAAGTCGGTGGTGAGGTAGAATGAAGAGGAAGACGATCCTGTTCGAGGCTGGCAGGAGCAGCGAGGCAGGCTCGAGGCTGGCGATGTAACGTCGGCTGCCAGAGGCCGAGTTTTTTCCGGAGACAGGGTGGACGCGTTCGCTCCGGAGCCCTGACGAAAAAATATGGAATGGTCGTGGAATCATCGGAAGAAAGAATCTGGGTAATCGTTTGGTGACTGTCGGGTACACCGAACGAGCTGGGTATGAGCGATTTCGGCGGGTCGCAAGAGGGGAGGCTCGGCGGAAGACGTTTGTTCTGGATCTCGGTGCTGCTGTTTGGTTGCGTTGTCGTCGTCGGGGCTGGTTGTTAGCGAAGGGAAGAGGAGAACGAACGAAGAGACGAAGTGCGTGGTTCCCTGGGGAAATCCGTCGAGGGGGTACTTTTTGGGAACGAGGTCGGTGACGTCGTTCGCAAAATCGATCTTCTTTTCGCGATTGCCAGCCAAAACAGAAGAAAGAAGGTGCGGACAAGGAAGACGAAGAGGACGAACATCGGTGGTGGTAGCAAGAGGAAGAGAAGAAAGAAGAATGTAGGAAGCAAAGGGATGATGTGAACCACGCGCGAGGCACTCTGATCTCTCTCTCTCTCTCTCTCTCGGCGTTATCTCTCGCGTTCAAGTAGGAGAGTGTGCGGTCGTTAACGATGCTTGCGGAAAACTTGTCGTTTTTATCTTTGGCCGTTTCCACACGTAGGATATAGAACGGGGCCCCGCGCCGATGGTAAATGGCGCGTGTCGATAGTTACGCTCGGTTCTCGCTGAATAAGCGTTTCCATTTCCCTCGCGTGTACGCGTTGTCTGTCAGCCATCGGCCGAGCGGAAAGTATTTTTTTACAAGAGCGGACAGTCGAATGTTACCGCGGTGAATCGGCCGCGAGCGACGGAAGATCGTCGCCGATCGTATACTGATTTCTGTCGCGCGCTGTTCGAGAAATCGATCTCTTCCCCGTCCAATTCCTGATCCACAGTTCGCGATCTCTGCTACCCCGAAGATCATCGTCCACAACAGTTTTTCTTTCTCGCCCGTGAAAAATTTCGACGTCCAGCCAAGCGGAGAGTGAAGGTGGTATGTTATGACGAAGGGTGATTTGTATTTTCATAGGTGGAACGCTGCGTCGGTGGTAATTAGTGTGCAGTGATCAGGGGTGACCGAGGGAAGACGGGAAAGAGGGTGGTCAATATGACTCCTATTTTCCTCGTCCTGTTGGTGGCACTCGACCCGATTGTCGCGCAGCATAGTGGTGAGTAATCGACCAGAGAAATCTAATTTACGCGAAAGACTGTGTGTTGCGAGCAACCGAACATTCACGAACTCTCTTCGAACCGGTTGAGGACTATTTCCGCGACACTGTGTGACGGACACTATGAACACTGTAACGTGACCATAAATTTCGGCGCCGATCGTCGCGAGGATCCCCCCCCCCCCCCCCAGGCTCCTCTCCGCTCGAACACGAGCGAAGACGAGTGGGCTGACGATCTCGTCGTATGCGTGTTTCGACGACTCGTTTTTCGTTCGATCAGTGCACCATTGGTTTTACCAGGTCTGGATGGTGGGCAAAATGTCGGGGAATATTCAAGGTCTTTAAACGGGGCCGTATATTTTTATTATCGTTGAGAAACTAGCACGATCCAGACCCGTGATAGCGCGATCTTAATGCGATCTAAAGTCCGAGAGAAAAAGTTTTTACTGCCTGAAACTGAATTATGCTTCTCTATGACATTTTTCGTGTCGTTTTAAACCGAAGTGGTATGCTTATGGTGCACTAAGTTGAGAGGCGTATCGTGTGCTCGACTAATATACCGAGTAGATCGTTCGAATCAGTTTGATCTTTCCTATGGGATCGTTTAAAAGACAAGGAACCAGATCTTTCCACAAACGAGTTACAATGTCGACAAATTTGCGCACGGCGGAAAATTGTTTTGCAAATTGAATCTGTGTCGACGAAATAAAAAAAAAATACATATGTAACGAGAGAATACAAAAGAGAACTTTTCTTTCCGCTTTTCATCGAGCCTGTTAAAAGATTGTCGTGGAAATAGTAACAACGAGTTAATTCGCGCGATATGTGTCAGAGAAACGATCGTCTCAGCACGCAGCCGGCGTGTCGGTAGTCCAAAGCGGTCGATCCTTGCGATCGATACGTTGCGCCGCGTGACACGCACGACACGCGGTGTCGCGTGCACGTTTCGCAGGGGATAAAGAAAAAAGTGAAAGGCGACTGTTTCGCCTGGGAGGTGTTTCAACGGCTCGGAACGACGCGACGCCTTCGATCAGGCGAAAATTCCTCGTCGAAACGAAAACTCAGCCTCGAAGCTCCGATCGGCATTGGACGTCTTGCCGATCGAAGCTGCGAGGCTAGCGTTTTACGACGCGTTCTAGTGCGCGATCGACAGTGATCTAACCCACTTGTGGTTTAAAAGCTGCGAACGTGTCGCGTGCTTCGCGTTCGTCGAGTCGTTGCATAATCGTCGGTAAATGATCGCAAATCATCGCGAGTCGTGGCCAGAAGCTGCAGCCCGCGGCGAAGAAGACACTCTGCGAAATCGAACGATCATCTGCGATGGATCGGGATCCATAGAAACTGACGAACCCGACGACGGACAGACGAGGGGAACGCCTCGTGGGCCTGTTCGTCCGTTCGCAGCGCTCTCAGCGCTCTCAGCGAGTCCCATCTCGCTCGAGTACAGCTCGGTCCTATGCTTTTCCACGGATAGACGTACATATACATATACAGACATATATCGACGTATAGCCGCGCGTGTTTCGCCTGAATGACGAATCTCGGCCGATCATTGAATGGATTTCAGGGGCGGTAATCGCGGTAATTACGCGAATGCGTCGCTTCGGTGCTCGCTAATTCGACCGAGCTTTGCGAGCCGACTACACGACGATACAACTGCGACCTATTCTACTACATTTTCGGTAATTAATTGTTCGCGATCGACGATATTTTTTTTACATGCCAACAATGCTACTCTTACCCGGAGACTCGGTGTTGTAGGTGGTTCTATGGATTCTAGGTCGTGCGTGGGGTCAGGGACTAGCACACTACCAGTACAGTACGCGCTTGTGTGAATACAACTTGGGTGGACCTTGTAGAGTCGCTAATTTGCAAGGGAATCGTGTGGATTACTATGTGACTGTTGTAAATGAAGTTTAAGCATTCGTTGTAATTAGACTGTGAACTTCGTGCGTTGATAAGAGATATTAATTGATGTAGAAGCCGTTGCGGACGTCTCTTAACAGTAGAACCGCCGAGCTCGTTAAAACGAGGTATGTAGAAATATTTTCTTTGTGAAGTTTCTTTAATATACCTTTTTTATCCAAGTACGTGTTACCATCGAAATCATTGTTAATATTATAAGGGAATTTCTATCAGTCTCGTTCAGGACTCGGGAGTTCTAGCGTTGAAAACGAATTCTGAATCAACCCCTGGAATTCCGATTGTCGATTCGCGGCAGTCGGTATTTTCCCGGAGAAATTCCATAGCGTTCAGAGATATATCCGGCGATTGTCGCCGATGCTTCTCTTTAATTCGAGGTCTGAATCGCCGGCAGACGGTATCCATCGGCCCGCGAATGGAAAACTGTCAGTCAAAGGACCGGCGCTTCTGAGAGGAAGAAGAAGAAGAGGTAAGGGAGGGTAAGGATAGAGAGGAGACGGTAAAGATGGAAACCGCAAAAAGAATCTCGAAAGGAGGATGAGCTCTGAATCCATAGTTAATGCAGATCCGTCCCGTCTGTGTCGTGGATAGGGAAATAGCCGAGGTCGAGCAAGGAAGATTTCCTCGGAGGTTCGCTCGCTGTCGCGCGTCCTCGAAAAATCATCCTCGAGGGTAGCAAGGGCGAAAGCACGACGGCCGGATGCCGCCGCCGGCTTCCTGTCTATCCATCTATTTATCTTTCTCTTCGCCTCTACCCTTCGAGCACAGCTCGTGCTGGCTGATGCTACTGCTGCCGTGCTCGTCCCCCGATTCGTCACTTCCGCGCATCTTTCTGAAAATACAACCTCTGACAATAAGCTCCGCGAACTCCGTCCGTGCGAAATTGCTGCCCGAATATCGTTCGAGTTATCTTCAAGGCTCTCTGCTCTTGGGACGATGTTCGACGATGCATCTGCGCTTTCCAGGCGCGGGACGGCCTCCATTGTAAATCTGGTATCGCAGATTTTTTGGGAATTTTTCGAGTTCGAGGGAAGCTACGAAATTTCTCTTATCGCGAAATCCACGATCTTTCGTGCAATTTTTAAACGTCGGAGTTTCGGGGAACTTTCACGGACAGAAATAATCGGCACGGTTACATATATTTTCTTTCGTTGTTAAATACTGGTCGTCCATCTTCGAGCTGATATTCTTGGGAAACTGTGCTCTGCATAAATAAATCACTGTTCCATTCAATTTTCAGGTATCGCGGCTAAAGGGAGCTTTCGGGAACAGTTAAAATTGATTGACACAGTTGTCTTCCCCCCACATCCGAGTTAAACTTCAATCAATGTTGACACAGACCGAATCTGTTTCCTGTACTTTTTAGATGAAGAATAAGTGCTAATCACGGATCACAATCATAGATCGAGTTATTTTCTAGCAAATCGTGGATCCAGTAGCGGTGCAGCTGGATCTCCAGGGACATTATAAATTCGGATATGGTTATTCACCGTTTTTCGGACCGTTCTCGCCATTGGGACGGTCGAACTCTGCTGAGCTGGCCATAACGAAGCTGTCGCGCGTATCCGGCAAGGACGAGGTCCTTTGACCATACATTTCTGTTGGGGTGTACCTTTCCGTGGGGGGATGGTCGAGATTCCGCGTGGTTGATCGTGACGGGAACCGCGATAATTTACGTTCCGTCGGGCGCAGCGACGTGTTACGGCCCCCGTAGCCGTCGTTGTTTTTATCGGTAATTGACAGAGTAGACGTAACGGAAAAACGAGCGGACGGCCGCGAAAGGGATCGGAGTGGTCAAAGCGCGTGCGGCGGGGTACACGCTCGAAAAAGCGACACGGACGCGATAAGCAAAGAGCGCAGCACTCGTTCGCGCGCGCGCGCGTTTGCTAACGATACGCGACAGCCTTCCGTGCGTTCCGTTGCAGCAGTCGTGCATTCGTTGCTCGCCGATTCTCCGTTCGTCAGTTTTTCAATTCCGTTTCCCATCGGTGTTCCCCCGGTAAATTTCGTTCGTAACCCTAATTCCTCGTTAATTGGAAAAACGAAAGGCCGCTCCTCTCTCCCTCGACGAGTAGAAGCCGGACCAGCAAAAAGGAAAAGTTCGTTAGAAAACGGTTTCAACTTTCGATTCGGAGCCAAGTTTCCGGCCCCCGCCGAAAGCCTACTGCGTCTGCGATAAGGCAAACTCGATGAGTTTATCGACGATAAAGAAAAAAGTCAGGCGAGAGGCCAGGGTCGGGGTCGACGCGATAAAAGAAGATCCCGGGTGTGGGGAATTTGAATTCGGTGTCCGGGGATAATAGAGCCACGCGTATTTTAGCCTCTGGAGCGTCTATCTTGCTCCCTGACAGGCGGGGCTAATTCCGGTAGGCGTGGCATTGTTGCTCTCGCTTTAAAAAGTAAGGCAATTTTAATCGTGTTTCGTGGGCTCGTAAGGCAATTGTAGATCCGACTTTAGAAGGAGCTGGTGCGATAAACTGTCTTTTAAATCCTCCTACGAACAGACTGCGGACAGATGAAGTTATCAGCGTCGGGAAGCCGTCAGCGGGATGATCCGCGGAGAAGTTGAAAGATAACGGAATCGGGTCGCGACGACGGTAGAAAGAAGAAGAAGAGGTCGCGGTCGCAGTGGCGGTCGGTAGCTCTCGCGGGTCGGTCAAAGTGGCTCGCGGGAAGAAGAAGAAGAAGAAGAAGAAGAAGGCCGTGGTGTGATAAAGTAAAAAAGTTACTCGAGCTATTTTATGGGATACCCCAGCGCGTCGGGGGTCCTCCGCGATCCTCGGTCTTCGAGTGGGTGGCAGAGGGAGTAAAAGAAGGTAGCATAGCCCATAGCACAGCGTGGTAGGATAGGTTGCATCCTCCGCCGTTTCGTTCTTGCTTCGTGTCCACCCCCGTCGCGGGGCGCAAGGCTTTTACGGTATCGAACGAGTGTCGTCGGGATAAGCTCGAGGTTGGTCTAGGCTCTCTCGCAGCAGGTATCGCGGCAAACGCTGCCAACCGATGGAGACGAAGAGGTAGACGAAGAAGAGGCGATAGACGAATGCCAGAGTAGGAGGCGAACGGAGTCTCCAGGAGCGAGAGAGAAGCAGGGGTTGGCTTAGCCGCAACATTCTCGGGTTTACACCCCCGTCGCGAACTTCCCGTGGATCTGGGATTAGCCGTGCTAGGCGACGAAGGTTCGTTCGGGGAGTTAAACTGATTTTCCCGTCGCGTCGGGACGCGGGCACGCGATTTTTTCCTCTACTCGAGTATTAATAATTGCTCGACGAGCACGGTCCCCTTCTCCGGGAGGAGAACGACGTGGAAATATCGAGACTACGATGCTTGCCAGGCGATAATACCGCTGCAGACGGCGAGAGAGATCGGTGGCCGACCGGGGCGGTAACTTTCCATCGGCCCCCGAAGACGGCGATATCAAGGCCGTACCACCGATGCTTTTCCTCTTTTTTCCACTGGCGGTGTTTCTCTCGTTCCTTCGGCCGAGCGGCAATTTATGGGCGGCCAAAGTGCAGTTCGCTGTTCCCATCCGGCACCGAGTGTCATCTCCCTCTCGCGCCGCGCATGCCAGATCGATTTAATTGACGTGTATATTAGGGCGGTCTTTAGCTGTAGGGATTTCAAATTTTATTCGAGACTTTTCTTACCCTCTCGAATCGAGACGCTCGGCGAGAGAAAATCCCCAATGTAACTAGAAAATGTTTGACTACATAGTTTCTGTGCAAAGAGGGAGATAGAGAGAGTCGAATTCGGAGGTCTATCCTTCGTCACGTGTAAACGTAGTTTCCGGTCGGCCGCAGACGCTTGCGCGCGCGCTCGACGCGGCGTGTTAACGCCGAGCAGAAACCGCACGACTCGCACGCGAGCGTCTTCGTCGTTGCGGTGAACGCCGACCGACACGGGCCGTAAGTAAGGAAACGGGAACCGCAATTTACCGACTTTAAGGCGGGGGTGGCCCACGGTTTGCATACCATTACGATTACCGCTTAACCGAACGATCCGTGTACGGCGCGCCGCGAATTACGAGACGCAACGTCTCCGTCGGCGTCGGCCATGTCCCGAGACCAAGTTTTGATTTTCCACAAGGTCCGGATATCCTGCGGGTCTCCATCTCCCTCCTCGTCGTCCCCGATAAAATTAGATTTTCCATGGAACTCGAACGAGAAACGGCTTAAAAGACTTTTTCTCGTAATTTCTGAAGCTGATCTTTAAATTGGATGACGTTTCTGCTAAGCGAAGTAATTAAAGTTGCGAAGGTTCCCTCTCTCCCTCACACACTCTCTCTCTCTCTCTCTCTCTCTCTCTCTCTCTCTCTCTCTCTCTCTCTCTCTCTTGCTTTCTGGTCCTGTCTCGCTTGGTATCCGGGGCCGAGATCGTTCCACGGGAAGGAGGCACACACTCGAGGGCCGTAGAAGATCGGTTTCCTGGGAATTTCGTTACGAAAATAGGGAAGAGCTCTTCTCCGTTTAATTTCTAGCTAGCCTGGACTCCTTTGGGATCGTCAGGTGTCGAGGGTAGGAGGGGGGCCGAGGTAGAGAGCGAGAGAGACTCCGGATGTTCGAGGAGAGCGCGACCGTTCAATTTTTTCGATGCCCTCGAGAAATCGCGAGAGACCGCGGGATCCGACTCGAGATTATTCGATTTCGAACAACCACGAGATTCCAGGCGGAGGGTTCGCCTTACAAAACTGCAATTAGTTCGAGTACGTGACTCGTCGACGTCGTCGTCGTCGTCGTCGTCATCGTCGACGACGTCGTTGGCGCTGGCGTTGACGTCCTAGTTCCCCGACGTGCGCGAAAGGAAGCGTTGGACCGAGTCTCGCGCCGAGGAGCCAAGTTAGCACTTAATTCGCCGAGCTTTCAGTTTACGAAACTCTCGACAACCAGGGGACCGGGTGCGCGCTGCGCGCTTGCTTATGAAAAGAGAGAAAGATGCGTTCTCGGGGACGGTGCGAGCCGAGACGAAACGCTTCACAGAGAGTGGCGTGGAGAGGAGAGAAGAGAGAGAGACAGGAATCGAGTGCGAGCGCGGCGAGCGTACCAACCGAGTTTCGGGAACTGTGCTCGGACGGCGAGCTCGTTAAGGGCTTCCTCGCCGCCGTAACGCGGCCGTCTTTCGCGCTGATTGGGACTCCGGTGACGGCGTGTAATTAATGACGCGTTGATCAGTCCAACCCGCTCGCCTCCGGAAAGACGAGAATACTCGCAGACCCCTCCCACTCGCCTGTGTTTTCCATTATTCTTCTGTCGCACGCGAAACCTCGGGAGCGGTTGGCTAGATCGCTGAACCACTTCGCGAGTTTTTTTTTGTTGTTGGGGAAGCACGAAGTCTTTCGCCGTGGGATTTCTGCGGAATGTCTCGCGTGTGCTTTAGTCAACTTGTCAAATTCTTTTACAGCTGAAAGATCAGAATTCAAGAATCTTACTATAAAACTGTTTCGCCATGGAGTTTCTGTGTAAAGTTTCGCTTATGCTTTAACAAGATCCTCGAATTTTTCGACCACAGGGAAATCAGAACTGAGCTCGTTACAAGCGATCAAAGTATAAGAAGTTTGTAAGATTAACTATCGGCTCTTTACACCCTCTTCCATTAAACTCCCGTGAACTGTAAAATCGAAAGAAAAAATGGTACCGTCTTAAACGTACCTGCAACTATACTCGCGGATGCGCCGAAGATGTGTACGAAGTTTGAGGTTGGTCGATCGAGTAGATCCGGAGCTATCGAAACGATTCGAAGGACTTGTCGAGGCGCGAAAGTGGCGTCAAACGTAGGAAAACAACTCGTTTCGATGGAAAACGCGAGTGAACGACCTCGCCAGGAGGCAAAGCGTTCCCGGCAGTGTTAGGGTCGAGGGGGACGATGAAAATTGGGCAGGGGCACGCTAACGATCGTGGCACGGCTCGGGGTCCGCGTGTGGGTAAGCGGTTCTCGGACGGGCGATTAAGAGGATCTAATCAATGACAGAGAAAATAACGGGATAAACACCGAAGGGGAGTTCTTTTATCGTCGACAAAGTGGAGGTAGCACCCCCGACGATTTGCAGTAGCGGCACGAGGCGGGGTGGGAAACGCGCGGTTAAACGTCCGCGATAAACTCGCCAAGCGTGGGCGGGAGCGAGCGCGCGAAATCTGGGGCAGAACACGATGGAGGGAGAGGAAGAAAAGCGCAAAACGTACTCGAGACAACGTAGATGGGCCGTTAAGATAAGAATGCGAAGATTTCTGGACGGGAGGGACCGGGAGAAGCAAGAAAGGTCAACGCGACTCGACGCGTAATTTCGCTGGTAATGTTGCGACCGGTTTCCTCGCGAAAAGTCTTGACTCCCGGAATCCCCGTGTAGGAACTTTCGAACGATTTCCCCGGTAAAAAAACGCAAGGTTCGCTGGGAAATATTTTTAATACCAAGACGGTGCGTTTGATCAAATTTTTTAACTGGAAAAGTAAGCAGCGAAACAAATTTTAATTTTCCAAATTGAGGGATGAATGGATGAAGATACGAGCACCAGGTAGACTTGCCCAAGTAATCTTGACTAGATTTTCGGTGGTCACTGGGTTCCACGAGAGGAAACCATGATCTCGGAGCTTTTCATCGGAATCTTCGCCGAGCGTCTTTCGGAAGACGGTTTTTCACGCGGGCGTATACAAAGGCGAGCTGGAAACGGATTTATTAATCTCGCAAGCGGCAAGCGAGGCTCCCGTTATCGATCCGTCCGACCGCGAGAAGCTTTGGCGCCGCGCAAAAGAAGCAAAACGCTCGCTACAGAAAGAGAGAAAGGGTGAGAGAGAGAGAGTGAGAGAGAAGAGTGGGGCGAAACCGTGAGATTCCAAGACAGCGTTCCCCGTTGTTGCACCTGGAAACAGTGTCGATTCCGTTCCTCGGTTTAGCTACAGGCTGGCGCGAGCATGCAACTTTCGGAAGCCCATTCAGCCTGCTCGGTAAACTCACGGCAACGTGAGATCCCGTATCCGATTCGGTGAGAGAGAGAGAGAGAAACAGAGAGTGAAACTTTCGATGCGATTGCAGCGCGCTGGCAATGCTGCACGACAGTCGACAGACAACTTCGAGAAGCCGACAGTCTCGGGACAAAGGAGGAATCGCGGGACAGAGGTACAGTAGAGGAGGAAGAAAGACGGGACCCGTCGAGCCGCGCCGGGGGAGAAAAAGTGGCTTGAAAAGTAGACGCGACGTAAAATTGAAAATGCAGCTGCCTCGACGCGCCTCGAGGCTTCGGGAGCCCGCCGCACCGTGACAACCGTTGACCTCGCTACTGCGCCGGTACCCTGTGAACCAGGAAAGGTCGCCCGGAAGGAGAGGAGAATACGGGAACAAATGGTCTGTCGGCGACGGCGATCGAGATTCCGCTCTCTGGAATATAGATCAGGCCTGGCCGATCGGAGCTGGTTTGTCCTCGGAGCGCTCCCAGTTGCCCGGGAGCGTTGGAGCAAACCTTGTTCTATAAAGAAATGAAGAGTGGTTCAAGAATGAGTCCCCGATGAGCAAAGTAGGTGTGGTCAACTGAATAGGCGTGGTTTCAATGCTCTCGACGGATCCACTACAGAATTTCTAATCGTTTAGTTTTGGAGGCCACTATGGTCCTCTAATCAAGTCCTGAACGGTTCCCAGCACCCACTGCGAATCTATTACAAGACTACAGCACACCTAATCTCGAAAGACAGCAAACGTTCCTTGCACCACCACGGGTCTATATTGCCCCCGGGGGCAGCCACAGCAAATGACACCGGGGAAAGAGACGGTGGACTATTAATCTTGATGTTTCTCCGCGCTTCGGAGACTCCGTGGGCGTGGTCTCGCTGCCCCAGAGGGCAATCTCCGCCATAGATTGTTCAAGAGACTTTTCAATAGACGGTGAAGAGCGGTTGCCTCGCGTGGAGAGCTCACCGTCGCGCCGCCGGTTCCACGCGGAAAGAACTGGCGATTTCGGAGGATTTTCGGCGCAGAAATTGCCAGGATATTATTTGAGCTCGGAGGAAGTATGGTTATTACCGGCGGTTATCGCGAATTACGGCTCCACTATGCGAAACGGCGACACACTCTCGCGCGGCGTCCATACAAATGCACGGTACTCGGGAGCTTGCGCCACCACCTTGTTCTCTTTCCATTCTACTCTCTCTTGATCTCTCTTGCTCGCGCTCTCTCTCTCTCTCTCTCTCTCTCTCTCTCTCTCTCTCTCTCTCTCTCTTTTGACCTCACCCTTCGTTCCGCGAGCGTCTCCGAAACCCATTATAATAGGAATCGATAAGTAACCCTACTGTAATCGTACGCGCGGTTAATGGACCGTTTTAAAGTATACGAGGCGATCCGAGGCAAACTTGCCACGGGATGGACGGCCGTTAATAGGGACTCTCTCCGGAAACCTTTGAGACAACACCGCAAAGGTCTGAGAGCGGCTTCTGCACCGTTAAGGGCACCCCAGGAAACTCTCCAAAAATCGATACTTTCCGTTTTTCGAATTTTCCCTTTCCCTCCGGTTTTAATCCTGCGATCTCCATTACGTCCTCGACGATCAACGTATAGCGTGCTTCTCCGATTAATTAACCAGTGCTCTAAACAACCCGTAAACCTTACGACAGCGCAAGTTTCGGGTTAGTACGCCCACAATGAACGGCAACAGTAAAGACACGCGTGGACAAACTCCGGGAGATAGACTGACGCATCTTGCCAAACGATCAACTCTTTGCTCTCCAAAGCGTTCACTCCCTTTTATTTCAGAGCATTCAATTCAATTTTCATATGTAACTAACCTATTCGGAGCAGCTGAGGTATACTACAGTTCTTGCGTATCATGTAATCGTGGTGTTATAGGCAAATGTAGGACCACAAAGGGGCCTGATAAGGTTTTAGGTACTTCTGGTTGTTCCATTGTGTTTGCAGTAGTTAGTACGTGACGAGCATTTCTTCGCGTCTCGCTGCTCGAGCAAGAACTGAATCACGAAGCTTCTCTAACGTACACAATTTCCTAGAAGGGAAAGAGTATTTATATTATTTCTATATATTGAATAACGATTAAATGTTAATAACATACGGATGGATCTGTCTCCGCGTTGCAGAGGAAGGGATTGAGATGCGTGGAAAGTGATTTTGAAGAACGCAGCTCGGCGAATTTTGGGACATTCATTTGGTAGAGACATTGTCGGGGGATCGATTGATCGCGCATCTTTAAACGAGCATTTATAGGTGGAACGGTGACGAAACGTTTATCTTGCTCGACGACAACGTGACTTCGGTCTCTTTATTTCCCGGCACTTCCCCGGGCGAGGTCTCCACGGGATCGCCCTCTGTAAAATGGCGGACCCCCTCGCGAAAGGCAGCGATCCATCATAAATTTAATATTCGAAATTTCAGGAATGTTCCGCGCGCTTTGGAAGCCATCCGTTTCGAACGACGATATAAATTCGCCCGATAATATACTTCGGGAGCCGGTGAGTTAGCCCGCGTTAAAAGCCGAAAAGTTGCTTTCGCGGGAGCCCCGAGTATATTCGACGATGTTCGACGAAATCGCATTATTTAAGGGAAATTTATTCTCTCGGCAGAGAAATCGCCTATGGACGGTTGTTTCGCGCGTTCTATTTTTCAACGATTTTACTGGGCGAGTATGGTTTGGAAAACTGGTTGGGAGGCGTCACCCGTCGAGGAGGAGCGACGAAACAATTCGAACCGAGCCCCAAGAACAAAGCGAGCAATTACGGGGCCGCGCGTTTAGTAAATCAAAACGTCGCGGGGCAACTGCGCGGGGGCGAATGCACGAATTTCCGGCCGCGGATTACCTGTAATTTTCGAAAGCCGGAGCGGAATCCGCGTCTTCCGGAAGCGCGTAAGTGGCCCGTGAATTCGCTCGCAGTCGATACCCGACACGACGCACGTTAATTTCCACACACAGTGGCAACTGTACGTGGAGAAGGAGGCAAACAACGATATCATGTCGAGACGCGGCGCGAGCCATTCGTCCTCTCGTGTGTATCGAACATTTAATTATTCGGTCCGGCGTTTGATTGACGGTCCGGGGCTCCGACATTTTATCGGCGAGATCGGGCGTCGAGTCATAAACGTAATGTCCATTTATGATTATAATTATCAGTATTATTATTACTATTGCTATTAATAAAGGATCCCGGCACGGTGCGCGGAACAATTCAACACACGCGACGGAAAGATTTCATCCGCGAACAGGCCGCGGAAATATTGATACCCTGCGCTCGAATGCACTGTTCTTAATTTTTTTGTAACACTTAAAAATTCATTATGGTTTCGCATTGTCATTAGCACACATACCTAACGGTAAACTCGTATTATGGGTTTGTAGTTCGTTTCAAACTAAATTGTTGATGTGTGTGGAATTTAATTTCTTTGAAACTGTACAGCAAAGCTCGAAGTAAATACAATTCTTTCGATTTGATCGTTTATCTGGTGATTCGTGATTATCCAGGCAAATTATGGCGAGAGTAAACGAAGCGATACGTGCAATTACTTCCCCGAGGCTCTTTCGAGGAATCGAACTTTTCGTACGTTTTCGGGCTCAATCTTCCTGTAGCCGTCGAAAGAATAGGGAATGCGTACCGCGTTGTTCCGGCTTCGTGCCTGCAAAACGGCGGGGGATCATGCATATGCAATGTAATGCATTTACGCCTCTCATTTAATAGCCACCACGCTATAACGACTCGCGATAACAACTCCTTTGTGAAGTATAGCTGGGCCGTCTCGGCGTTTTATTCGCTGCCGAGAGCGGATTCGCTAGGAACGGTGGAATTCTCGCGTCGGCAGTGATTTAACGCAACAGAGAGGAAACTAATCGGAGACCGGGATGAGGATTAGGTCACCGCGAGAGATCGTTTCTTTGAATGTACACCAGGGTGATCCTTGTATTCGACTTTCCATTTTGCTATGCGAAATTTGGGAAAGCTTACAAGAAAGTGCAAGACATGCTCTCCCGATTCGCGCGAAGTTCGGTAATCTTGACTGGTCTCGGGCAGCAGAGAGACGATTTAACAACCGAACTCTCTCTCTCTCTCTTTCTTTCTCTTTATTCGTCGAAGAGCAAAATCTCCGCTGGCCACTCGAGAATTGCGTCGGTTCTTCGCTCGGGACGAAGGCGTAAAACTCGTCCGTTTAATTGGGGGAACGTGACGGCGGATAATGACGAGCCGGACGATCGCCCCGGCACAAAAAAAGAGTAAAAAGATTAGAGACCGTTTCCTCTTTCCCCGGGAAAGCCGCTTCCTCGACTTTTTTTGTCGATCGCGCTCGAATAATGGGGCCGCACGGTTTCGGTTAACGATCGTCAATCTATATTCCGCGACTTTGCTCCGGGCTAATAACGGCCGGCTCCTCGAACAGGCGCAAAAAGCCCACGTTCGAAAGCGTTATATTCACGAAACTTTTCCCGATCGCTTAAATCGACGCCGACCAAGGCGCCGCGCCGCGAACGCGTCGCTTCTCGTTCCTGAACGGCCTGGGATTCCACTGGACGATTCACTCGGCGATCTGAATGCCTAAAGAAACGCATTGTTCCAGCCTGCCTCGCAATCCGGGACATTGTCGCTCTTTCTTTCTACAAATCACTATTTTCGTCTCTCGCCTCCATTCCGTCGCTTCGCAATCGCGTACCGTGCCATAAACAATTTTCCGAGTAATACTTCAAGCTCGTTACTCAATTGACTAGGCTACAGATCCTTGTATCAGGTCAGTGCAAAAGTTCGCACATCGCAGAAACTGTCCTAGTTAACTTTAGTAAATCGAGGATAATATAATATCCTCAAATTTTCCGAATTTCTTTCCAGTTCTGGTCACAAATTCACGAACAGCGCGTCGAAATGTTACACTCAAGGAGACAACCATTTTTCCCGTCCGTCCATTAGCTCGCAGGATAACTAATTCCCACTAAAATCTGAACTTCCGGAATCAAGAGGTTCCCGAGACACGTCAACGAGTTTGCGTTGCGTCGTTTATTAAGAGCGCAAGAATATTTAATCGTCGAGGGAGCGATTCGCGTGGAAAAGCGAGCCGAAAACATTGGATAAAATTTTTCCATATCAAACTCCGTTCTCGAGATAATCGAGTTTGAAAGTTCGTTAAACACGCTCTCGCGTTGGCATATACGGAATAAGTAGAAACGGCCAGCCATGCACAGACAGGCTAGTCGACGCGCCTAGTCAGTACAGCATGCGTGTCCGATGAATTTTCCGGTACACGGTTTTCACGCATGGTATTGAGTGTGCTGTCCGTGCTTGATTCATTTCCAGAATCGTTTTAAATTTACTTTCAACGAATCCGTTCGCGTGGCTGACAAATAGAAGATGGGAGAGCAGTAATAACTTCTTGTAGGCGAACGGGGCGGTGTTTACGCGTGCAACGTGACGATGGCGGACACGGTTGCGTTAATCTCGTTTGTGTACCAACACGGTCGATCGAACGAGCGAGATTAGAACGGGCGGGCCTTTCGCGAGCTGCGAAGGAAATCCTAGGGATTCGTCGGATAGCATCCCAATGGGCATTCCGGCTGTCCCGGTTGTAAGCGGGTCGGACGTGGAAATAGAAGGAGAAAGACGAGGAGAACGAGGAGAACGAGGAGGAAAAGTGGGGCGACAGGGAACGCGGTAACCGGATGAAGGGAGAGGAGAAGAGTAGCTTTTACGCGTTTTATCCCTCGTGGCGTGCGTCGCGGAGCTCTCCGCCCATGACAAACGATCGTGCCGAACCCTCTCGCGTCTCATCCCTCGCGAGAGGATGTATTCTCTCTGTTGGATGGACCGCGAGAGTGACTGTGTGCGTGTGTAAGTGAGACAGAGAGAGAGAGAGAGAGAGAGAGAGAGAGAGAGAGAGGCATCGCGGTCGCTCAGGCGCAGATTAAAATATAGATTTTATTGTTTTCCGGGTGTGTCGCACGCGCTCACCTACGATTTATACGGTCGTTACTCACCGCGGCTCGTTCCCCCTCGAATCACATATGTATAATAATTCATCCCCGATGCGCGTTTTATGAGATTTTCTATTAGATGCGGCAGGCCGACATCGATGGCAAATTGCACGCGGATCGGCCGATCGTGGCCCGGCCCGTCGCGTTGCTGCGATTCAATGCGACGACCGCCACTAATGACAGCGACGCCGTAAATCCTCCGGAACCCGGTGCCCGTTAAAAACGATGATCTGCCCGGATAGTTATTCCGCCTGTCGATCCGCTACGCGGCCCGGAAAACCGAACGCGTTCCTCGCGCAAATCGCTCCGGAAAACCTTCCTTACAACAATCCTCGCTGTCTCCGTCCTTCTTGGCCCCGAGTCACTCTCCTTGGAACACTCTCGTTCGGTGTTCTCGGTCCACCAAGCTGTTTTCAACGTTATCTCGTTCCGTTCTCGTATTCATCAATTCTTTCGAGCCACCTATTGTTTTCGTATAACATAAACTTCGTTATTTCGCTACCTCGAAAAGATTGTTGCCTGCGTTTTCCGTGCCGTGTTCATTTCAGACTCAATTACCCAAACAAGACGTAAAACAACGAACGTATGCAATTTCAGGACAGCCTTCTCCAACTCCTAGCCTAGCTTATCTTTTTAAGTAAAGCTTGCAACAGCCCCGAGCTGTACACGTTCTACACTTGGTTCTTGCAGAGTCTATTAAAAGGGGGTCGGTTCATACGTTTCATTACAGTTTCAATTCCAGACCGGGTTCCCCAAACAAACGAAGGAACATTTTCTGGTCAGTTTTTCTCCGCTTCTCTTTGTCACGCGAGGTGCTTGTCGTATGCAACAGCCTGCCAGGTTTCTACGCCGTACTGTGCCACAGCTCGTTCCCAGCATTACACAGCGATAAAATAATAATAATACCGTTGTAGGGTTCGATTTAGGTCGGAAACTCGGAAGACGTCGCAGTTCGGACATGGCGGGGTTGGTCTTGTTGGGCTTGCACGATCGTATCGGTAACTTAAACAGCGCCCGGGAGAAAGTACGTGTCCACGCGCGGTTGGCTAAATCCAATTAACAAGTTCCGCGAGCGGGAAGTAGGTTAGTTTGCATCGAATAGATTCTAGCCTCGATTTTCCAGCCACGGAACGTTCCGTTGGCGAGTTTCGTCGCAGAAAACGTCGACCGACGGGAGGAGGAACCTCCACCTCTCTCTCTTTATCTCACGATTCTCTCAGTGGTAGTGGTCGTCGTTACGCGTTTAGGCGAAACGGAAGGAAAACCTGTGACGGAAGGAAGCGAGGGAACGAGGAGAGTCGCGACGATAACGATCGCGAGAGAGACGCAGATCGGGAGCAATCGACGAGAGAGAACACACAGTCGATTCCGTGGGCGACGAGCGTGTTTCAAAACGTCCGAGGCTGTGACGGCGCCATCGTGTGTATGCAACCAACGGCGCACATTACGTAGAATGTAGAATCTAGGCTAACGCAAGGCCGACAAAGTTTCTTCTCGGCACGCCAGACCACGTACGGATATCGCGTGCCAAAGGTTACATCGACCACGATCCACACACGAGACTCGTTTCTACTCCCACGATCCGTCTCTCCTGTTAGCTCGACGCGCGACGTTTCTCTCTGTTAGGCTACCCGAGAGCCGCGATAAATAATCGCAACGACGATCGCACGCACGGCGGTATCATTCTACTAGGTTTTTCATTCTAGAGAATTTATGACGGAACGACACGAGCATCGAGAATCGGCGAATACTTCTTGATGCACCAATTTGAAAGTTTTGCTCGATATCGTTGAAACGAGTACAAAATTTGCAAATTGAGCAATCTCACGGTTGGTTCTGGGTCGCTACAATAAAATATTGTTATAATCGCAAGACCTGCTTCTCGGTTACCTGTTTCTTCATCGTTTTCCGAACCTCGCGAGAGGTCCCCGGTGTTACGCCCCCGCCGGTGGTCTCTTGACTCGTTTAGCTCTCTCCCTTGCTCCCGCTTGTTCGGCTGGTTCCGGTACGGGCAATCCGACCGACGCTTTATGAGAAAACGTTGAAGAGCTCTTTCGCTACCGGACGTGCCTCGTGGCTGTTATTACAACAGAAACCGCACCCCTGCGCGCCGCCTCCCCCGACGCGATTAGAAAGGATGGAAGACCCCTTGGTAGCGGCACGAGAAATTACACCAATTTATGCGCTCGTTCGCCGTCTCGAGGAAAAGTCGAGTGGAACGGAGAGAGAGGGAGAAGAGGTTAAGAAAGGAGAGAATCCTGCTCTTCCTGTACACGGTTGGCAGCTATTGCTTCCTTCGGCAATCTTCCAAAAGCGTCTTTTATACGTCTCGAATCTACTTCTCTCTGTTTCCCGTCGATACAAGCTTCTAATCTCGTTTCAACTTTCCCCCGGAATCGTGTGTTTTCCGTTCTGGGAAGGGCTGCGAAGGGGAGACGGAGGTGCGCGACGAAACCGCACGGGACGACGCGACGGGGAAAAAGAGGGCGGCCCGGTTCGAACCGGGCAAAGTGGATTAGCCGTTTCCCCGGGCAAGTCGAAACGATCGCGTTGCGATTTCCTGCCGTGCGCGGAATTTTGCCGGAACTTTTTGGTAGGCCCCCACAGAGAACCCCACGGTGCCCGTTCAGTCCGCAGGACGAAACGCGTCCGTCCGAGGGCAGCGTAACGAGGATCCGGAAATAGTTAGGGATCGGTCTTCCCGGCAATTAACCTAAGAGGATTACGCGCGGTGTACCCCCGCGTACGCCCGCACGCTCGCTGCTCGTTGCTCGTTGCTCGCTACGCTAAGGCGTACTTACGTAGCACGCACCCAATGTAATTCGCGAACCGGCCACTGTGGGCCGAAGGTGGCTTTCGTACCGAGTTCCGTCGGTTTTAAGCGGATTTTCGTGTTCCTGCCCTCTCGCCGCCTCACTCGCCAGCTTCAACTCCTCCGCACACCGTCCCATCCCCGTTCTGTGTTCGCCAACTCGATTCGTTCGATGTTTCGCGGACCCCGTAATGCTCCGCTCGCGGAATATTATTTTCCGTCGACAGTGCTTTTCATTTTAGCTCTCCTCTCTCGATCTTGATTTTTCTTTCACTCTCCCATCGCTTTTCTCTCTTTTTGCTTTATTCTTACCGAATTCCTCGGGGGAGCGAAATCGAATCGGAACAGCTGGTCGCGCAAGGCGAAGCGCAGAATGCAGCTGTCGCACACTGCTTTGCAAATCTTATCGCTCGGAGACGATCTTGAAAATCTACCGTAGAACCGACACATTTATATACTGTGATTTTGACAAGTTTGTCGCGATTCTTACTGCCTGACGAAATTATTATTAGCTTTCGATTCGTTTCGGATTTCGTCGCAGCGATTAGTACTTCTTTGTTAGTTCATAATTTTCTAGAAATACCCGACGGACCCGATCGCCGTGTGACCAGACGGTGATACGTTTCGAGGTTCTCGACCGTTGAGGGTGATAGCAACGGGCCGTTACCACCCGCCAAACGATTCGCGCCGAATCTCATAAAAGAAGGTTCACAGCAAGGAAGCGTTTCCTCTCTCTCTGTTCCTGTCCCTCCATCGTTTTACTCGAACGATCCTTTTCGGGCGCCTATTAAGCGATTCCATTAACGTTGTCTAGCTCGGGGAACGAAATGGCGAGAAAGATCGGCAAGGAGAGAGAAAGGAAGACTTGTCGGATGCAGACCGGAAACGTTCTCGCGAATCCATCCGCGAGGCGATCGGCGCGTTCCGGCGTGGGAAAAATTGGCGAAAATGATAATTAGCCCGTGAAAGCCGGCGCGCGGCGGGTAGTTCGTGTAAACTGACGGGGAACAAGAAGTTACCGGAGGCTTCTCCGACGCGGGTCGGCCCGTAACGATAACGACCCCGTATCGGTGATTGTTGCTCGTTGAACGGAACACTAATTGCCAGCTATTTAAAAACCGGCACGGAAATGCTTTCTCGCGCGGCGACCCGGACTCGCAAATTCGCGTGAACGCTGCTCCCTGGTGTATTTTCGAGGACTCGGGGAACGTGTCCCGTAACGCTTCGACCGGCCTCGCTCTCGAGACTAGAAAGAAAAAGAGAGAGAGCTGCTCGGTTGTATATCGCCGTTGTTGCCAGTAGCATTTGTAAACTAGCTTTTGATTGCGCTAGGAAATGCCGTGGCGGAGCGGTTGAAAGTTCCGCGCGGCAGTCCTCTCCGCCTCTTTCCGCTTCCTTGCCGTCTGGTTTTTCTCCTCGCTCCTCGTCCGCCCCGTTGCGCTGGCCACGTTTTCTTCGGCCCTTCTTCTCCTCTTTCCTCTAGCTCCTTCTCTTTCTCCTGCTACTCCTTCTAGACTTGGTTCTTTTTCCTCCCGTCCGAGCGAGCGCCGCCTCCGCGCACGAATTCAACGAAATTCGCCCCCGTGTCTGACCAACGAGAAAATAACCGACGCTACCGTAAGTCTGTTCCGAAATATCCGACGCCCGCCTAGCGCTGCTCGCTGCTCGCTCGCTCGCTTGCTTGCCCTCTCTCTCTTTCTGCTCGGTCGCCCTTATTGCTCGCCTTTTCCTCGCCGCGATTGCACACTTTTTTCTCGTTAAAAGCGACGCCGCTATTTCTCTATTTTCGCTATGGTCGCGGGGGCTGAAAGTTTGCTCGTTCCTGTCCGCCCCTCGATCGTTCCCACGGTCTTACGAGCAGCCCGGCCAAAGTACACTTCCGGCCAAAACTTCCCTCTCTCTCTCTCCTCCGTCGCCAAAGACTCGCGATCTCCTCTTCTCGAAGTCCGATCGATTTCTTCGGTGGCGAGTTCGACGAACGTCTCGATCCTACGCAACGAGCACTCTTTACTCTTCGAGCACTTTAAATTTCCCCCGGCAGACGATCGCCGTGAAAAAGAAGAATAGTTTGATTTTGAAATACCCATCGCGATGGTAGACTGTTTAAGTTGCCCGAGGTTTGGGCTCTGCTCCTTGGTGCGATTGACATGTTTTTGGGCCAGATTTTGTGTTTCCTGAACGTCCAGACATCAATCTTCCTTGGACTTTGTGATTCTGATGTTTACACCGATGTAAGATTGTTCATCTAGCTCTCCGTATCTAGAGTGGGCGTGGTTCGTTCTAAGAAAGCGTGCCTTACACGAAGTAGGCGTGGCTTCGTTGCTCTAGTCTTCTACAGAGCCAAGAATTTGCTCTGCGAGGTGATCTATGGCCCTGTTCGGTCTAAACAAAAGACAACCAGAATATTTGATACAGAGGATAGATTTCGTATCTTCTAAAAAAATCATCCCCGTGGTATTTTCTATCTCGAAGCGCCGATGTCTATTTCGCTCTCTATTTTGCCGGCTACGTGTAAAGTAGACGCGACATGACCTAATTAGGCGTGGTTTCGTTGCTCCCGATCTCGATACTGCGTCAGCAGAGCCTTTTAGAGCCGAGCAATCTATGTACATCCCTGCCAGCTCCGGATCGTATACAAGGAAGTTCGACTGCAATCCAATCTAATATGAAAATGAAGACTGACGTTATTGCAGTTTCCTTTCTTATATCTTATTAACGATTGTAGTCCACCAACAGCAATTCCAGGAACCAGCTCTACGTCTCCGTCTATCGCACAGTTCGTCACTGTCACATTACTCAACCAGGAAATAACTCGGAAACGATCATGTGACCACAATATTGTCGCTCTTAATTTTCATCTGGAATCGGTAGAACTCGACGGGAAAAACAGTCCCGGCTAAATACATTTACATATTAAACGCTGGAAGAATCGACAACTATCGTTACAACATGTTTGATTTGACACTGTTACCGACGAATTCCGGCCATTTTAGTCATAATTTTTTAATTTCCAATAATTCTAGATATATCGTTGACAGGTCGAGAGATTTGTACTACTTGGGACAATCTGGGGAACAGGACGGGCTTCCATATTTTTATACCGGAGCTCTCGACGATACCTCTCCGTCAACACCGAAGCTTTGGACGATATGTTTTCGCGAATGCCGAAACTCGAAACGACAACAGCGGGCCGTGATTTTCGATTCGCCTTTCAGAATCGCCGCGCGCAATTAACCTTCGCGGTCCGTCGACCTTAGCTGTGCCATTCGCTGGCGTTCGGTCTCTCTGCGTGGGCAAGCTTTGCTCTCGGAGACGAACGACGCTCGGCACGCTCGTCCGTTTCCCTTTATTCGACGAAACGAGCGTGGGATGCGACCGCGCTCACGCTATTTGGCCGGCGTCCAATCGGATAAAGTCGCGGTCGCCTGGTGTAACGACCATGTGTGTCGCGTCCGGCCGCGTGAAACGCTTATTAACGTTTGCGCCGCGGCGTTCTTAGCGTCGTTTGCCACCGGGAGCTCGTTTGACAACCAGTCACCGACAGGTTCGACGTCGAGATCGTTCTCTATTCCTGGCTGGTTTTCCTTCGGAGGCTGTCGCCGGTAACGAGGTCGTCGTCTTCCTCGTCGTCGTTGACGGCGTTCGAATTTCGACGGTCGTAGAAGATCCGTGTAACGGGTCGTGCAAGCGTATCGAAAAACGATGCGACGTGTTCCGTGAACGTTCACCGGGAAGCTCTCCCCGGGACATACAACGTCTCTGTCGTACAACGCTCGAGTTTCGGTTACGGTTACGGTGAATCGCGTCGGCTCTCTGGAAAAGCAGCTCGCTTAGCTCCATGGCAGAAGTTGTTTGCCGAATTCCGGCTACGCGAGATTCGCCGTGACGTCGGAGTCGCGAGGTCTGGTGGCGTCTCGTCGCGAGGTCTGGCGTCCGACTCTCGCACGCGCAAGAGCCTCTCCGCTCGCGTTCTGTTTGCAAAGGCGAAGCTTGATGCGGAGGAGTGGTTGGAATTTACTGGGAGGCTCCGGGGTGAGAGAACGTTGCCGCTCGGTAACCACGGCAGACACTCGAGAATGCCTTGAAATACTAGTCTTCTTGTTTCTTGTCACTCGCTAGGCTATCTCTCTCTCTCTATCTTTCTCATGCCTCTTCACCATTTCGCTCTCTTCCCTCTTTCTCTCTTCGTCTACCGTACTTGCGAGCGTTGGAGGATAGCTCGTGTTTCGGCGCTGGTAGGCGTCGGGAAACGTTACCGAGCGATATATCAATTTTAGAGGACGCTTCCGATTTTCTGTGTCGGCCAGACGAACGATTTCCGGTTTCGGAAGCCATCGGTCAACGAAACTGTTGCGCCCGACCCTACTCGCCTTCGTTAACCCTCGTCCGACTCTGATTTTCTTAACTTCGTTTGTCCCTTCTTCGGGGCGAATTGACACTGCCGGAAAAGGAAAGATAAATGATTCAAGCCGCCCGCTTCCCTTTTCTGAAAATAAAGAGTGACGCTTTTCGCCGTTATAGTATATGTTTCTTTTGTGTCAATTCGTGGAGGTGATAGGCTACAATCATCCTCAGACTTTCCGATCCTGTCACTCACTTTTAATGTTAGAGACGTAGCAAGATTTAAACAATGTCCTGCAATGAATTAGCTGTCTGGACGCAGCGGAGCCGGACAATTCCGTGGAATCTTCGGAAGGCGGCTTACCTAAGAAGCTATTTCGGGTGAAAACGAAGTTCGAGTCGCAGGAAGATCTGGGGCACGGAGGAAGAAGGCAGAAAGCGTTTCTCCGGCAGGTACGCTAATATCCGGTTGCTTTATTCCTCGTCTAGCCTTCGCGTCGTTAGGGTCGCACAGAAGGAAAAGGGATGTAGAGGTAGAAGGCCGAAGTAGAAGGAGAGAGAGAGAGAGAGAGAGAGAGAGAGAAAGAGAGAGAGAGAGAGAGAGAGAGAGGGAGTAGCGAGATTGAGTCGAAGGAACTCGTTCGTCCGTGTGTAATGGAGTTCCAGCGCGTCCTTTCAAGGGGGCGTATTCCGTGGAGCAGTTGCATCAGAATGGCAACGTATGCATCCGAGGGAAAAGAGGCGTTCTATAAATCCGAGAAGGCCGCTCCGACGAGTTGGCGAGGCGGGGCGAGGCAGGACGAGGCAGGACGAAGGCGAGGCAAGAAGGGTAGTCGTCGACGTCGAAACGACTTTCCATCGTTCTTCCTTAAGATCCGTCCTCTTCATCGACGCGATCGAGAGCCAGTGCCTCGATCGGAACCGATCCTGATCTTATACCGCGCCGATCCGTACGCGAACCGACGCCCGTAAACTTCCTCGTAAATACACGCATTACGACGATCTTCCGTGAAGAAAATAAGACGGATAACGCGACGCGCAGCCCAGCTATCGCGCCGAGACAGGGGACGAGCGTCGACGGGAAACAACGTTCGCGCGAAGGACGCGTGGAAAACGAACGAGGAAAAGCCCGTTTCGGTCCCAGAGAAGAGAGCAGCCGGAGATCTGCTCTCTTTCTCTCTCGCTCTGTATCGCCCCGGCTTTCCGGATCCAACAGATTGCTTTTTCGCCAGGGAAACTTGCCGATAGTTCCGACTATTCTTCCCCCCCGAAGTAACTTCGGGATAATCTCGAAACCGCGGCTCGGTCTTGGGGAAACTCGGTGTAATCGGATAAAAACGAAAATCCGAATTAATCCGGCGGGCTCCCGCAGCCCGTAGCCGTACATCCACGCCAGGCACGACCGGTTCGTGGCCGAGTTCAACTTCCACCAGGCCGGAAGTGCCGTCACATATCCGGCTTCTGCGAACCAAGTTCCACGGAGCGGCCTGCTCTACGCGCGAATCGCGGCCTCGTCCTGATTCTTCGACCCCGGAGCGACGATTGGCTCCGATTGGCTCCGATTTTACTGCGAACGCAATTGTTCTCATCAATGAAGAGTCCGGGCCACAAATACGTAGGAAGAAAACGCGACAATGATCAGACGGATAGCCGATGTTCGTGGTTGCGAGAACAGGCTGAAAACTCGAACGGAAAGATGCTTTTTAAAGAGTCGTTGGACGGTTGCAAACAATTTCCTCATTCCCCGATCAATTTAAATCGAAAATTCGTGGATCGCTTCGACGCTGTGTCCGCCAGCGAGACACTTTTTCGTGTCCCTTTGCGCAGAAAGAATTTTCTGCAGCGTTTCAAGAATTAGGAGACAGCCGAACGGAACGAAGTCGAGCCATGCCGAGGCGAGTTCGCGATCGATTCTCGGCTCGGGTAATACCCATCCTTTCGCTTCGATTCCAGCTGATCGCGTCGCGACCAGTTCTCTCCGGTGCCCCCCGAAATTTCGATAATTGCTCGCAGACGTCCGCGCGAAAGCTGCGGGCCTTCGATCTCGATTCGAATCGGTTGTTCTTTTTCAGCCGATCCCGCATCGTCTGTCCGTTTGCGAAAAGAACGAGCAAGGCGACTGGTTCGGTCTGCGGAGATCCGTTTGAGTGCCGGGTGATTGCGCTTTTCAAAGTACCGGACCATCGGGCAGAAGTTGAATCGAAATAAAATTTATATGAACTTCGTATTAGAACGCCGTAATTTTCAATTTGATTTTTGCGAAGGCTCTCGTGTCCCTGAAACAGCGAGCGAATTCTCGCGGAGCGGAATTTCCCCATAGAATAGCGGTATCGAATCGAACAGCAGAGGCAGGAAGTGGGAAAGAGAGATGATGCAGCGAGAGGTTGCGTGCCAGAGGCGAGCGAGGCTAAACCGCGTTGCAATAATGCAGCGCGTTTCACCGTAACAATTATATGGCCGCTGAATCCGCTGGCGTCGCGTTCTGCGCGGAAAATGTACCGTCGAGAATTACCGGAGCGTTTCGCGCGGCAATTAGCCCTCGCCGTTCCTATTCTACGATCCGAATGCGAAAGCTGTGCGAGTTCGATAAGTCGAAGGAAGCGGAGAAAAATCGCAGATCTAAATCAGACCTGGGAGAACGGTTCGCTGCAGTCGAGCAGCACAACGGTGCACAGGTTGGGGAATGGAAACGAAACGAAACGAAACGAAACGAAACGTAACGAAACGTAACGGAACGGAACAAGGGAGTAGATGGGCAAGCAGGGGACGAGACGAGACGGGACGAAACGAAACAGGATAGGACGAGTTTAGGGACGGGTACGGGACGGGTACGAGGGCGAGCAGGCAAGCGTACAACACTAAACGACCCTGCTAAACGGTGAACGCGTGCTCGCGCCTCACCCGCCACCGAAGAGGAAGCCGACTGCTTTTGTGGCGTAGAATATTAGTCCATTAATGCCGGGCATTGTGCTCGCCGGCCGAGCTGCGGCCGACAATACGTCAACGCTTTGACTCCGCTACAATACGGCAATAATCGAGCTTCCTCCTTCTCTCCGTCTTTGCGAGCACTCTCGGGGTCGTGGCACACAATCTCGTGGCACTCGTGTACGCACGCGTGCCGAGAGCGCAGAGCCGAACCAGATCTCTGAACAGAGTCGCGCATAGCACGCCATGGCAGAGCAGAGCAGAGTCTCGCTTGCTGCCGTGCGTTGCCAGAAGCCACGACAGTCGAACGCGACCGCAAACCACCCGCTGCGATTGCCGACGCGACGAGACGAGACTCGATTTAGTTTCCTCTCGTTCCGACGACTCTAACTGCATAATGCGCGCATTCCCCTAATCGACTGCCCCTTCTCCACTCTCCCACACGCAGAAATCTCCGATTTTTAGGGTCGGGTGACCGTAGCAATTAGAATTACCCTGCGATCTTGTGAATTCCTTTTTTACTGACGCTCTATTACTATTCCTTTTTTACTGACGCTCTGATCGTCAGAATTTAACCCGAGAACAGGGAACATCCCGATTTTTGAAATTGTACATCAAAATATATGTGAAATAACGTGACTGATCGATAGGTCGCGGGTCTTCGTGCAAAATCACATTTGGCGAAGCTGTACGCGTAAAAACATAAATACAATTTTATTGGAATATACATTCTCGTTAGATGCGGTCGGAATACATTCTTGGAACGACGGGCAACAGCGCCAAGTTTGTAACGGCGGAACTCAATACCTTTTACGAAATTTCCAAAAGTTGCCTTATAATTGGAGCGTCAAACTAGTGAGACCCATTAAATCCACCTCCGGAGTCGTGCAGCTTCCCGAGACCCTATGCAACTTCAAATTAACGATTGTTTGACCCCATTGTTCCTTTCTAATTAGTTTAGACATGTTTACTCCGAGTTGCCGCTACCCGAGCTTCGAAAAAATGATATTTTTATGTCTTCGGTGGAAATTAAAAATCGAGAACAAGAACTTCGAAGAACGAATTAATTTTCAGAGGGATTGCTGGAGTCGTTGCGCAACTTTCTGTGGCTTCATGCAATTTTCAAATGGCGTTTCCTCGAATCTGTGACACTCTAAAATTAACTCTGATGGTGAATCGTTATTAAATGATACAATGCTGTAACGGAAAATTAATTACCGATTTTCAATCAGACGGACCAGTGTTGATGGCAGGATGCTGTTTAGGAAATCTGCTGATCCACTGAAAAAATTCAACAATTCGTCCGATCGAAACTTCCTTGAGACCGGAAGCCCCTATTATCATTGCAAACGTCACTCCTGTTTCCATTTGCGTTAATTCCTGTTGACTCGTCGCAGCTCCGGTTTTTTCGATTAAGTTCGAATTCTGCAGCAGAGAATAGGCGGGATCGATGGGAACGCGGACCGGAAATCGAGCCGGGATTTCCGTGAACCTAGCATTTATCTTGAGAACCAATCTATTCGATTCCACCGGCGATTTTCATTTCTGGTAAACCGCGCAATCGGCGCGACTAGTCTATAAGCGTGAACAAAACGGGGCAAAAGACGATGAAGAAGAAAAAATAAGAAAAGCCGCTAATCCCTGCCTCGTCGTTGTCGCGAGTGGTCTCTCCGTTGGTTTTCCCCACGGCTGTTTACGGTAATAATAACCGCGTGGATTATCCGAGCTTCACCAGTTCCGCAGTATCTCTGTACGAATCGCGGTAGTGTACTTATAGAAGTCGTCCAAGGCTGGGATTGGCCGGGCAGCGATTAAATTCTGCGGCGGCCGCGCGAAGCCGGGCCCCGCGTTTAAGGAAAGTTTCACTTAATATCAGCCGGCCAGTGACAGTCGGGGGCTTTCCTCCTTTTCCGCTTCTGTTTGCCCGCCGCTCGAAGCTCTCTTATCTTCTTAATATTTCGGTCTCGAATTAATTCCCGTTCCTTATCTTATTTATTTTTCTGGTCGACTCGGTCCACAATCTTCATTCTCGAAAGAAGGGTCTAAAGGACTGCGGTGGTGGAAAGTGGGCCGGCAGGAGTCAATAGCGGGATCGAAGATTAATTTGAATATCATTTTGATAAATAGGCCTCTTCAGAAACGAACAGATTTCATCGATATCGATCGGAGAACCTTTTTGAGCTGGTAGAAGAACCTAGAATCAGTCGGACTTGGCACTCGCGTTTATCAAGAAATTCCTGAATATATTATTACTTTCACCAATATTTTAATTAGCACCACATTTTCTGGTCGAATCATCGAAAGTTGATTCAATGGGCGTGTTATGAATTCCAGAGAGTTTTCTGGTACTTAAGTACAGCGATAACTTTCAAATTAATTCCCGTACCTTAGCGTATTTATTTTTCTGTGTCGGCTCGGTCCAGGATCTTCTTCCAGGGCTGGCGGTTCGGGAGGCTTGGAAGGACGATGGTGGCGCAGGGTGGGATGGCAGGAGTCGATAGCAGCAGGATCGTTGGCAGTGGCCACACGGGGGGGTTGCGCGGAGGGTTAGCGATGGCGACGCCGGTGTAGAAGACGAGGACGCGCGAGAAACCAAGAGAACCAACCTCCCTCATAAATATTCACGATGAAATCTACCCCTCGATAATAACGGGCCCCGAAATATACGCGCGAACCACCGTATCTGATAGGGGAACCGGAGACGGCCGCCGAATCGACGCTCGAAACCTCCAGGGTGTATTAAGCACCGGCACCCAGAACTTTCCGTCTTTCGCTCTGATTCGATTCGAATGCGAAGCTCGTAGATTCTACGTCGAGTCGATCTGTCCGTCCGATTATTCGCGAAATTCCTGGAGTTTCGTTCTTCAAAATATTTTCACACGACGGAGATTAAACGCGCTTTCATCTCCTCTTGCTTTCGTTTGTCGATGCCCTACCGTCTATTATTAAAAAATTCCTCAATTACTTAAATCTTCACGCTGTTTTAAATAGCAGCTTCTCATTTCTGTGATAAACACAAAATCCGCAGTGAAGTGATTAATAACTCCACGTATTGCTGCACGAAATCCGAGTTCCATCGGCTTGCTAACCGTCGATATTTGCGTTCAGCCGTCTTATCGATACTTGGCTCTCGTTCCGCTCGGATTTCTTTTCCCCCAGTTTCTTTGAGCCTCCCGCCGCTCCGTTTCCCGTTGTTCCGACGAATATCGTGTCTCTTACATTTGGCAGCAACGAGAATAGGAAATTCCTTGCGTATCCAGCCGGGAAATCGGCTGGATATCGTCAAAGTTAAGTCTACAGGAGAAAATCGAGGTTGCTCGGGCAAATAAAAAAAACGTAAGAACAGAGAGCGAGAGGAAGGAAGGAAGCCGTAGGAAGAGCGGGAGAGAAGAGAGGACGCCTGCGGCCCGGAGGAACCTCCGAACCCTTCTCTCGGTTCGGTTCTGTTCGGTTCGGTTTCCTGCTGTCGCCTTTGTGCTCGTCATCCTGATTCGATTCCCCCGTTGCGCTCTCGTAGGAAACGGAGCGCGGATAAAAATCGCCTTTGAAGAGATATCGGAGAGAACGGGTGTATCGGTGCGGCTCGGGCTGCGCCCCGACGTTAAGCCGATCGTTCACGGTACTCGAACCAAACCCCGCGTCCGAGGTTACGTTTCGAGATGAAATTCCTCGCGGTAAGAAAATTCTCGAAAACAATGTCGGAACTATCGTTTAACGGTGCCCGCGCGGCAAGATCAAAATGTCTCGAATTATATTTGACCGCGACCGCGACCGTGGCGGACCGGGGCGGGGGGGACGATCGATAGGTACACGGCTCCAGAAACTATCGTTCCCGAACACACCTGACGTTTATCTCTCGCCCCGATTTTATCTCCACCTTACTATCCTCTCTCTCTCTCTCTCTCTCTCTCTCTCTCTCTCTCTCTCTCTCTCTCTCTCGATTCAAGAGAGGAGCTCGTCCGCGTCTTAACGTTCTTCCCGATCGTGTTTTCGCGCCGAACGGAACCCACGGACACACAAGAGCCCCGAAGAGTTCGTTCCGTGGAAAACTCGAATTTCTCTTTCGCTCCGTGCACTCGACGTGGTTCCACCCACGCGATCGCCGGCAGCTCGCTCCTGCTCACGCTCGAAGATTCAACGCGGGCCTCCCGCTCCACTTCCGTCTGGTCACCGCGTCCAAATGAGATTTTCCACTTTCCGAGCAGCCGCCCCGGCTTTTTCGCGCACCGCGTTCTCCCTGAGAAATCTCGACCGGTACCCGCACCAGCGCCAGCCCCAGCACCGCCTCTCCACGAAACCGCTCGATATTCTATAAATTTTTACGGACTCGCGCCGCGATTCTGCCCATACGCTCCGCACCGACCGTACACGCTTTACGTAACTCCTCTATCCTGGCCCCGGTGATCCTTGATCGAGGCGTAATTGCATCCTGCGAATCCGCTTCCGAATCTCCCATAAAAATCCTGAATAGATAGCCTCCACGATCCGAGCTCGTTCGCGCTGCGCATTAAAATGATAATGCTCGCCGTTTAATATTCTGCGTTAATTCAGTAGATAATCAGCAAATTCATTTAAAACGCTTTGCGAGGCCTGTACGATTCGGAGCACTTCGAAGTGCCACTAAACCACGCCCATTTGTAAACAGACCCCGCCTATTGCGTGCTAGACACGCCTATTTTACACAGAAAGGACTAAGAGTACATAGTTTTCTTTTGCAAATCTGATCTGTTCCGTATCTAACGTCGTTCTTCATAATGTATTTTACCAATACAATAGTTTAACGACAATCGTGATAATAATTCGGGGCTGCAGAGAGTGCTCTAGTTTCCCAGAGGCCGTAGTTACAGGGCGCATCGACGGAAGCCTTCTGTTTTTAAGGGAAAGAAAGAACGTCGGTTGAACGACGAGAGTGCGTGCGTGCGTGGGCGTCGGAAGAGCATCCTCGGAACGGAAGGAGCCGGCGAAATAGGGAACGGAGTTCCGCTGGCAAAGATGGGAACGAACGAGGCGCGAAAAAAACCGTCGACAACGGACCGGATGATTATATAGAAAATGCTCCGAGGTTCGAAATACGTTAGCCCGCGGGCTCTCCGCACGTTTGTTCCGTTTGTTTCGCGGCGATGTAGGTGGAAACGTTATGCGCGCCGAGGTTTCTCGTTCTATCTGGAAGTCTCTTCTGCCAGCAACCAACCAACCAAGCCCGCTGTTGCAGCAACGTTGGCAAAACTTGCGTGACTTTGTCCGTCGCCAGGTTCTTTCGCGACAAGTTCGGCCGTGCTCGAGACGCTTTTTCAACGAGGACTCATCGACGATCCCACCTCCGACGAACTCTGCCGGCGACACGAACGAAAACACGTAACGAACGCGCATCGCGACCTCCTCTCTCTCTCTCTCTCTCTCTCTCTCTCTCTCTCTCTCTCTCTCTCGGTATTTCTCTTTCTTTCGACACAACTTGCGCCGACAAACTTTTAGATTTACAGGACGATTTGCGACAACTTCCAAGTCGAGAGGGTGACTCGAAGAATAACTCGAACGCCCGCCCGGCTTGAAAAAACACCACGACCGGATTCTGCTTTGAATGGGCCGCGACAAGTGCTGTCCATATTACCGTGTTGTTGTTATTTCTTTTCCGACCAGGATCGGGAAATTGAACATTATCATCTGCGGTAGACTACGGGTCTGTAGGTGAACGATTTCGATTTACGACTCTCTCATCTTCCAAGTAAGCATAAATAGCCTATCGAATAGCTGAAAATTGGTTCTCCAGATTAACGAATAAATCGTCGCGCACAGAGACATCGTCGACCACGCGCAAGGCACCCGAATGAATTGATAAACGATGGAGACGTTGAATGAAATACGAAGAGGTTCGGTGTAAGCTGTTATTAAATCCCGGGAGCGATGTGTGCCGGAAGCACGATCCGATTCTGCGTGATTCCCATTTAATTTGGAGGCGGTTGGAAAAACAGTCGGTGCTGGAACGAGAATAGAATGACTGTCTTCGAGACGAGTAAGAGAGAGATAGAGAAAGAGAGAGAGAGAGAGAGAGAGAGAGAGAGAGAGAGAGAGAGAGAGACAGAGGAAGACGATCGTTGTGGTAGTCGTCTGAGAGAATCCGGGAGCTGCCAGAGGAAAAACATTGGTTGCCGTTGGTAGCGGTGTGGGGCTCGGCAAAACGCGAAACAGACGGCGACGTCGGTGCTCGTGCGACTCGTTTTCTTGTCGCGACACCTTCGCCAACTCGGTCGCATTACTGGTTGGCTGCAAAACCAGCGACTGTCGGTGCAAACACCGCCGGTATGCATAGTTGTCGTTCTACCGTGGCGACTGCTTCTCGAGAGATGCTCTCTCGATACCGCGGCTCCCAGTAGTTCGAGTCGACGGTTTTTCCTCCGGCCGTGGACCTGGTCCGATCCGCGGCCGGGTTTCTTGCTCGTGACGAACGTTACTCGGCTTTCGAAAGAAGAAACGAAAGTCATCCCGTGGGAAGGTGTGTTCGAAACGGTGAGAGGCGAGGAGCGTAATTGAAACGGATTAAATTCGACCGAAACCGTTCGGTCGGCGAGGCCGTGTCGCCGTTCTATCAGAGGCCAACGCGCGCCGTTGCCAATCGATTATTTTTCTAGCGGATTTTTTTCTTCTGTCCGCCCGATCCTCTGCATCCACGGAACCGTAAATTCCGACTGCGACGGAAACATTAAATGCCCGATTAACTTAACGGAGGAAATGGAACGAAAAATCGAATGTATTTCACCAAGTCGAAAGCTGCGCGCTCTGACTCGATCCTCTCTCTCTCTCCCTCCCTTCCCGTTGTTCATACCCTTTTCTCTACTGCTCCCTTCTCACTCTCTCTCTCTCTCTCTCTCTGGCTTCTCCATTTACGCGTACAACAGAAGTTGATATCCTTTTACATCGAGATGAAAGAAACCGGCGAAAAAAGCGACGCGCGAGCACACGTCGAGCACCATTTCCAACGCGTTCGTTATCGCGCTGGTTCCTGGCACTCGAATGGCTAATGATTTCAAGGCGCAGCACACCCGCGAGAAGAAAAAGCCTCGAAATTCGGCCCCAGAGAGAGTGTTTTGCGAGCTGCACGCGACGAGAATCGTGCAGGACGATTCCACCCGGTTCTAAATCTCTGATTCCAGTTGATACCGACACCGCGAACCTCGACGCTTCTATTAAACCTTTGACTGTTTATAACTTCGTTTTAAAGAATCATAGTACAATCATTCTCGGCTTGTTTTAAAGCGTGAAGCCTCTACTTCCGGACCCCTTAATTAGTTTTTTTCAAACACGTTTCTAGATCCTGTGAAACAGTGGGAAAAGAACTCGTAGCAGTGAACGTTAAAACACGATTTTCTCAAGAACGAAGCATCGTTCAAAAAGAAGTTATTCGTTCTTTTTTTCTAATTTTTTGCAACGAACATCAGCCAATGTTTGCGCCGCCGTTCCCAGATAGCTTGTACGTATGGTAGCTCGTAAAATCGTGTTCGTAACGATTGATATCGCGGGAGCGTCGCGTCGGTAGAAATTCGCGGAAGAAATTCGCATTAGACCGGGGGAACGGTAAAAAGCTCTGATCCGTCGAGGGAATCCGGCGGGTGTCGTGTAGTCTACGTGCCGGTTTACGACCGGTTCCACGACCCCGATACTTCCTGGAAACCCGGCCGCTTCTTCCGGCCGATTTCGGGTCTGGCTGCGGGGATCCTAGATTCCCCGTGAAACGTCGCGTCGAGTCAGGTCCTCGAGTCTCGCACGTACCGCGAATAAACAATTTCTTCGATTATCCGTCCTCGTTCCTCCTCTCCTCGCCTCGCCTCGTTCCTCGTATCGATCCCGTTCGACGATACACGAGAGGAGAACACCGAAATCTCGAACGACGACCAGCACAACCGCGTTTCGCCGCGCGAATATTAATTCACGGACTGCCCCGGAAGCTAGGCGATGGCTCGCGCCAGACTTTGCAAACAAACGGACGTTATTGGCTTCGCCGGCACGAAATAACAATAATGGATCAAATAACGATCTCGTCCCGGTTATTGTTATCGATTGTGAACGAGTCCGTGTCTTGGAACATGATCTGCCGTCCCGAAATCGTCGCGGAACGTGATTTGTCTTCGGTTTGGAAAAGCAGGTTCAGCGATTCTTGATGAATCGAAAACAAGATTGCAGATGCATCGGAAGAATATTTAAAAATATTTAAAAATATTGTCACGTTCTTCGAAAGAGGAAATACATTTTCATGTGACTTTTATTTCTGTGTTTGAATCCAAATTATAACGAATAAAAGAAAATCGTTGCAAGTCCGGTGATTCTTTGAGCTTAACCTTCAACGTCGTTTCTTTGAATCGTACGTAAAAATAGAAAGTTTCGGCTCGGCTTTAACTGTAACGACTGGGCTACAGGAAAATGTTAAAGAAAGAAAGTATCGTCGAAGCGTGATCTTAATTAACAACGCCCTTTGTTGCGATTGTAAAATGTGCAAAAGTTAAGACGAACGTGTTACGCACAGATGTTAAAGCACAAAGAGTTAGCAGAGTTGATTTCATGCTTCCCTGTTATTTGAATAGTGTATAGTTAAAGCGTTAGAACCGCTACGCGCGTGTATAGTCTTTCGCAAAAGCCAGGTGCAGTGATACTCTCTTTGAAAACATGACCTAAATATAATAAACTAAATTAAATTACGTTATGCTTGAAACTGGAAGAACAAGTAAATGGAGAACAGCAAGAACAATATGCACAATAATATGTTCTACCGAGGAGAGTTTTCCGTGGCCATTCAAATGAAGCGATGGAGTCGTTGAAGAAAAGTCGTGTCGTAAGTAAATTAATTAACCAAGTGAGAGAACGTGGGAACAGGCTCTGGTATTCTCTTAATCCGGAGGTATGTGTTTCAGGTCTGAATTTGGAAAGATGAGTATCCTTTTACGTGCACTGATCCTCTCAACAGACGATATCAGAGTAAATCTGATACTTCTGTCACTGAAACTTGCATCATTCGTTTCTAAACTGAAACATCTTTCTGGCTGCATTAACATCGATCCCGTAATAACTTATTAAATATTTGAAGATTTCGACCTAAATCGCTCGATCCAGCTGAATTCAACCTTTCTACGAATTGACATTTTGAGCGCCAGTCCATCAACTACAAAATTTCCATAAATTGAAATTAATATATTCAGTGAAACCTTGGCATCAAAATTCATTTTCTGAAGAAGTAATTCTGTCCTCCAGTTTTGGAAGCTGCGCCAGTCCAAGTGTTGAAAATTAAACATTTCTTCCGATTTAGAATGATTCCATTCTATAAGATCTTTTTCCTTCGATGGATATGAAATTGATATAATACCTCGTACAATATTTAAATGTTCGGTAACTGATTAGATAGCAACATATTTAATAACGTAAGTGTTAAGATCCGGAAAAATCGACCAAGCTCCGGTAGATTTTCCGCATGGTTCGTAGCTGCGAGTAAACAGCTGACCAGATTGCCAGGTCTGGCTGGCGATGATGTTGATTCAAGACACTGCTGAATAATACAAATTCGAAGCCGGAAGTTGCGCGGCCGGTGATGCGAGCGTGTTGCTGCATCGGTTGGATGGACTCAGACATTAACGAACACCCAGCCCAATCACCAGAATCGCAAAACGCAACGTTCCGGTGGTGCTCTTGCAGCTAAAATCAAGGAACAAAATTCCTCGACATCTGAGGAGAGAGATACAGTCTGTCGCAGGCTCGCAAAAGTTTATCGCGTCGTAAGGCGAAATTGCTCGTTGTAAAATCGCGCGGGTATAGAGGAAGGAAGCTGTGTTCTCTCTCTCTCTTTCTCTCTGGTCCGGGGGATCGATGTCGCCGGCTCGTTGCGGGAGCGCAGAGGTTGGTCCGGCCCTATCGTCGTAATTAGAATCGCGGTGTGTAGTCGATTCGATTAAAACCGGTAACCCGGGCCGAAGAAGAACGGGGTTGAATAAATCGTGGTCGGGGCCAATTGATCATCCGTGCAATTCGTTTCTCACCGGTGTCGCGAAAGTCGTCCCCGAAACCCGACGTCCGATCGCGACAGCCATCCTTCCCACGACCGGATATCGCGCTCGGACGTCCGTCCCGAATGAGTGGCGCGTGCACCTCTCGAGAGATAGCTCAAGGGATGGCACATACGGCGAACAACACGAGCCAGAAACGTATAGAGAAAAGAGAGAAAGAGGGCAAGGGGACCGATGTTCATTTCATGGGCCGTCAGGTCGTATCAGTTCAATGGCGCACGGTGTGATTTTTCCCAGGGAATTTCGGTCTGTTTAATAGAGATCCTATATCCGATACAGCTCGGTAGCTTCGTTGCCTTCCTCCGTCTTTCGGCTTCGTCTCCCTCGGTTTCTCGTGTTTCGTTCTTCTTCTTGCCCCTTACTCCGGGCTCTGCCTCCCGTGGAATCCGCGCGCCGCCGGTGAAACAGGACCGAGAGAGATAAGGGAAACAGAATTGTTTTTCGACTTGATTGACTTCGACGCTAATAGATATTGCGTATCGTCCATCACGAGCCAGCTCGAGCGCGCCGGTACACCGGTAAACACGAATACCCTGAGACGGGATATCCGACCATCGAACGGCTCGCCTTTCTTCCGCCGTTACTCCTCGATCGTTCGTTGCTCGATTTAATGAGTGACAGCGAAACTGAGCGACGAGGACTGCGGAAGACTGCCGGGTTGTCTGAAGGTTCTAGAACCTGTCGAACGCTGATGACCGGAGTCCTGTTAACGATGTCTCAATGATCGGAACTTATTGAACGGGTCTTGTCAGACGTCGCTCTGAAAGTTCCTCTTTCCGAGAATCAGGATTTCATAGGAGAATTTTTTAGCCTGCCGGTACAGTCGGTGACGGATCGATTGGCTTCTGTGAAGGAGTTGTCGGGTAGAATGGAGAAAGTGGCGGCGCAGTTCATTTTCGTTTGCGGGCGGCTGTCCGAAATTTCACCGGGCCGAAAAGTGGTGTCGGCAGCCGGGCCGGATCTCGAGATCTTTTTCAAACGCGAACACCACTTTGCGAACGGCTCTGACTCGACTGCAGACGCTCGGGCGTGGAAGAGGAAGAGAGGAGAGGGACGAGTAAGGAGGAAGAGGAGGAGGAGGAGGAGCTCTCGGAATAGACGGCTCGGACGGGCGCTTCCTTCTCGGCTTCGTTCCCCGGTCGTTCGTTGCAACGTTTCGTGAAAATCACGGGGGTGTAACCGGTCCAAGGGGGATCTCCATCGAGGGGGAACGTAGGGGATGGACTTTTCGAAAAGCGGATTCCCCGCCGACAACCAAAGCAATATCTTCGGCCAGACCGGCATCGGCTATTCTAATCTCTCTCTCTCTCTCTTACGCTCTCTCTCTCCTGGGCCAGGCTGAGAGTGTCCGTCGATCGATCGTCGAGACTCGAAAGCCGTGGCATTCGGTGAACTTGACGCTTGACCCGGCCTATGCCTCGCTCGGTCGGGCCCTCGTCCCTGCGGAATTGCGCCTCAATTATTTCGTATCCGGTGTTTTGCGGGTATTCGAACCCATTGTCGCGAAACGCCTGATCCAGCGCCGGACCCATTGTTTTCGCGATGAACCCGTGACATCGTTATAATTAACTGGCTCGCCCCCGTTGATAGAGCAACCGCGTCCAGAGCACTCGCCGCCTGCCACCGCGATTATTTAGCTACTTTCCCCATGGCAACCGATCGGCGAACCTCCTGCCACCGAGTGCGGAAAACCGACGGCGAATCGCACGACAGGTGACAAGATGCCTTGATCGCAACGGATTCGATTAACAACGCCTTCTGGATCGGTCCGACGATTTTATGCTACCCTTTACATTACAATTTTATTTCCACGCTCCTTTTTGAACTTCTCCGGTTTATTTCTTCACCGTTCTTTAATCATTCGGACAAAGCTTGTGAACGGTACTGTGTATCGCAATGTTCGCCTTGCAATTTAATACCGGGGTCTTTTGTTTGGATTCTTTGCTTACAGAGCAAAAACGCTGCGAGACGAACGGAGTGAAATGTTAAAATGTGTGCGATGCTGTACGCACTAGCATTTTGCAGATTCTAACCACATTTTCTAGGCTGAATAGATTAAGAGGGAAATGATTAATCGCAGAAATAAATTTGCTAGCGTGTGACGAGGTAGAACGAACAGATTTCACGACGGATGGGCATAAAACTGTGGGCAAAATTAATTCCTACGGTGCAATATATTCCAGTTAGGTGCTAAGAGGCGATGAATCTGGTCGATCGCGGCTTAAATCAAACCGAACGCGTGGCTCGCGTGGCTGCAGGCGAAATTTCGTCGCGAGACGAGGGTGAGCGCGAAAGGTAAAAGAAACGCGCGAATTCCGGCGGAATGGTAGACGTCACGGTAAGAAATAGCGTGCGGTTAACCCGCCAGGCGTTTCTTCGCGATTGCGAGGGACGGCACCTTGATTCGATCGCGCAATACGAGCAAATTACGCTCGACCAGCCAACGCGAACAGAGACAGGGGCGAAGAAGAGAGAGAGAGAGAGAGAGAGAGAGGGAGAGGGAGAGGGAGAGACTTTTCACCGGGAATCGAGCGATCGGCTAGCAATGAACGAGACGGGAGAAGGGTGGCGGTAACGCGGAACCGAAAAGCCACGGGAATCTCGGTGGTTTTCGCTCTTTTACAGCTCCAGGTTTTTAGGTAGTTTTAATACACCCGATGGAACGAACTGACCCGTCACGCGAACGAATTTCCACCGGCGCTGCTCGAACTCTCGCGCGCGCGAACTACAACTTCACCGATGTCGTTTCCATTCTCCGGTTGCCACCCCCGCTCTCTCCTCCCCGCCCTTTCTCCACCCTTCTTCCTCTCCGCAAAAGGTACGTTCGAATCTCTCGCCGGGACTTTATAACGAGGGAGAAACGGCACAGAAACTTTATATCGCGTTCTCGAATGTTTCTTTCCGACAGGATGGTTCGGCCGACAATCATCTTTACGATCTTAATACCTTCCGAACCCTCGGCTCCGTGTTTGTACACCCCTAACCCCTTTTCGCGACGTCGAGTCACTGATTTTCTATCCTTTATCGCACAATTACCAGAATTGCGAAGATCTCGTAACAGAGGAAGCGATGCACTTTTATTTCGCAAAGTGTAAGTAGATCGAGTGTTCATAGAATTGTCATTTTTATTCGAGCAAAACCGCGCCTGTCGAGTTCAGTGACTTTGCCGACGCTGCGATCATGAATATTAGACAAATTCAGGCTGCGCTTAGGGTCGCTAGACGTCTCTACGAAAACGCAAGTGTAAAAATTTGCGCGAAGTTGTAAACCCCGCGGGTCCTGGATCTCTAACGAACATTGTATGGCCAGTTCCGCGCGCAGGAGCGAGTCTGCGAAGACTTTCCGGACAAAGCCGCGGGAAATCTTGGAGGCGCTCGAGAGAAATAAAACTAAGCGAACGCGTAAAAACTGTGAAACGAGCCGTAAAACGGCAGGCGCGTGGGACGAGCGTCGGCTCTGTTCGCGCTTTAGCGAGCGACGTTTACGTCTCATCACGGCGCGAGATTATTAACGCGCGTCGTTATATCCTGCAGAAGATATATATAGTGGATCTGGCAGAGGGAAGAACTCCCGCTTGGTCCGGGACAAAAATCCCCTGTTTTTCTTAGATTCCGTTTGTTCGGACAGGCGCAAAGACCTCTGTCGATGACCGGACGGTGACGTCGACGACAGGAGACCGAAGAAGAGGATGAGCTGGAAGGCAGAGGAATCGAGAGAGAAGGAAAGAGAGAGAGAGAGAGGGTACGTTTTCATAGCGACGAGGCACTCGTCGTTGGAATGCCGGAAGACGGTGTCGTCTAGCCGAGTCGCATTACAATAATTGAATTGCAGAGGACACGCGGGTCTTCTGGTGTTCAAAGAACGCAAGAAAACAAGCAGAGGGGAGTCGCGTTGCGGGGAGCGAGATGGCTTCCGGAAAAGGGGCGGGTCCCCGTCACGCGGCTCACTCTGGGGCCAGGGGGTGGAGGTTAAAAGAGGTGAAAGGGGGGCTGCAAGTGGAAAGGGTGCAGATAGAGAGTGTGAGAGAGAAAGAGAGAGAGCGGTTTCGAGCGGAGGGTGGTTCAAGGAGGGGTGTCTGAGAAAATCAATAGACGCGTTCGTACGTCGCGTGCAGTTAAGTGACTAAGAAATTAATATCTCGATGAGGTCGAGCCACGGTCGCCCGAGTCGAGTCCACGGACGTTCGAAAAAACCGGGAACGCAACCGAGCGAGCTCTCCTAACGACCGCGGTGACGCGACGCCCCGAAACGACGCCTCCCTGCGTCCTCTTCCTCGACTTGGCCCTCTTTCGTCCGCTTTCTCGCTGAAACGGAAACACCGACTGTCTAACAATCCTTAAATAGTTCGGGTATCGGGTTCTGATTCTTCATTTCTTCCGAGAGTACGTACATAATAATCCAATCTCGTGTACCCTAATTTTTTCACGAATAAAAATCCTGCATCTAATTACAATTATCGGAATTTCCACTTTATACTCCATTGCACGGTAATTACGGTACGTAGAAATTCCGTCGAATAATGATATAATTGCAGCGGAACGAGGGTGTGTTTGTGCCAGTTTGCGAGAAGATTCCACGATGCAGGGGTCGAAAGGGAGACTCTGGTTGAATCGCGGGCCAGATTTCCGCGGGTCCCGCGGGTGTCTCGCCGACAGCTGGCTCGCTCGCAGGACTTATAATTCTTCTATGACAGCGCGAGGAATAAACCGCGATGTGCGCGCGAGTTCCCCCGGCGACCACAAAACACTCGCGCGGTTGATTGCCAGTAAATTGCCGGCGCGGCGCGTGTCGCTCGAGACTGGGATTCCGAGAGAGCCGGGGGATGCGTTGTCCTCGTCCTCCGGCTGCCACGAGCTAAACCGATGCCAGTGGAACGAGTCGACCATTGGTCGGACGCCGCTTTTATACCGTGCCGACCTCCGTGACCAAATCATCCTCCACCGGGCTCGCAATCGATACAACTAACTTCTTCTAAACTTTCGAAGAACTGTCATTAACTATCTCTCTCGGTAGCTGTTGAATTTAGAATTCCCGAACCTCGAGGAGTTCAAGTGAATTCCTAAGGAAATTCCTCTCGAACCTTCACCTCGTTTCTCACATATTTTATATTCGGTGCATTTCACTCCCAAATTAGGCGAACAGATAATCCCAAATTTGAGGCTGTCGAGACGCAATGAAACTGTCTCTAGAATTTGACAAGTCAACATTAACATTAACAGTTTAAGACAGCGTCTGGACCGCTTCTACAGCTAAGCCCCAATTTTCTCCACTATTCTTTACCACCTCTGCCACAATTTTTCTTCAATCTTCAGCCTGTTCTCGCATAAGCCACAACTTTGTACAGTCGTCCTGCTTAAAATATAAGTTATCGTTTTACCACACACTTTATACGGCAATTCTAGCACGGTTTTAACCCGCCGTTAGTTAGGTGGGGTCTCACAGACTCCAGAGATTTTAGATTGATTGTAACGTTGTAACAACGCGCGACAGCGAGTCGGGCCTGAGTGTATTTAAAATTTTAATATCGTGGATCTGCGTTTTCACTTTGAAAAATGACAAGCCTCTTAAGCAATACCTAATCTTACATTCATGAAAAAGGTATTTATTTCTATAATACAATATATTATTTCGGTGGGTCTGAGACCCCACCTTACTACTTTCGATACATTTTCCCACCTTACCAGGCCAGGAGTGATAGATGCGAGAAAAGTCGATGTCACCGATCTTCTCTATCCACGCGCGTAAAGAGACTGTGGTCGTAATATTCTGTCGCAAGTTCTGAAGTAGCATAGAGGGATGTCGTGCTTAGAGAGTTAGTAATAAGCTAGGAGGATCGGGAATCGTGTTGGATGTTGGACGGTACGGAGATTAAAGACGATTCGCCGGGTATTCGAGACGAACCGTATCGTCGGGTACGTTTGCCGATACAAACGGCGACTGTGGAAGACGAGTCAGCAGCCGCGTCGTCGTCGCGACGATTGAGACGTCGCGCGCGTACCGTTCACCGCTCGAAGCAAGGGACGAGGACGGAATAAGAGAACGGGTTGAAACGAGCCTCGTGGACGGTGACTGGCATATTGTCGGAGAACTTTTAATATCTTCCGCGGCGTTTCCGATACGGCGACGTTAGAACGAACTACCGTCCGTCGAAAGGGAACGGCTTTTACTGGCTCGTTCTCATCTTTCTTTCTCTGTTTCTCAAACCCGAAGGAGTGTCTCGCGGGAGTCTCTCCCGGACGACTATACTTTTCGTCCTCGATTCGTATCTTTCGAGTGGTCCTCCTCGGACCGAGAGAAATCAACAATGCTTCCTTCAGAGAGAAAGAGAGTTTGCCCCTCGACCGCAATATAATATAATCAGAATAATTCGTCTCTTTATCGCACGTTCTCCCCCTCTATCTCTCTCCGAGAGAAAGGAGAATTCATGCCGGTGTTTGCCACGCGAGATCAATAATGTCTGGCAATGGACCAAAAGAAGCGTCGTCCGTGTGTCGGTGACACGGTGGAATAACGGGTGATGTATTTAGACAGTGATTGCGGAACGTGCTGGCATGCAGAACGCCGGAGTGACAGTCGGTGTATTAAATATTCTTCGTATAAAGCTTTAATTAAATTCGCGGTTATTCAGACATTTGTTCGCCGGAGTTTCTCAGTGACAGTGGAACGGCAAAATTGATAACCTTTTAATTTTTCTATAGAGCATTCAGTTAAAATGATCAAGCAGAAGAAACCCACGGAATCTCTAAATGTAATACCGTGTTCTACACTTTTATAGCAAAGCGTGTAAAATGAAAGTCGCGTACATGCGACGGCGGTAGCGAACGTATTAATAAAACCGAGAGAAAATCGGATCTCCGCGTGCAACGGCGTTTTCCTCGGAAAGAAAACCGGCGGAGGAATCTAATTCGGCTCCGGTCGGAAGGGTTATCGGTTAGAGAAGGTACCGCGAGGATCTGTGAAGGGCGAAGGGGGAATCTGCCACGTGCGTCGGTGAATCCCGATCGAATTCCATCGCGGATAGATCCAGTCACGGTGGAATTCGTTGTCATAAACCCTGCCGGCGCGGCCTGGCGCCGGTGTCGCGTCTCTAAAATGCCGGATCGACGTTTCGAAAACTGGCAGTGACGTAAGACGAGCGGTTCGCTCGTCTCCGGTTACATCTCGCCGATATTTCGACGTCTCCGACCGACGTGCACGTTGTCGACGAAACGAACGTCGCGTCGCGAGTAGCGGATAGGAGGGAACAGCATCGACGTTGTGGATCGATCGGGATCGATCTCGTAGGCGCAGCTCGATGCACGGAGTATAGTGGAAGCTTGGCTGCCCCGGAGCTACTGCCGAAACGTCTCGCGTCCATCGTCTCTCGAGCCGTTGATGCTGCTGCTGCTGCTGCTGCTGCTGTTGCGAGAGAACGAGGCTCTCCGGTTTCCCAGCGATTCCAGACACGGAACGATCGCTCAAACGGTTGAGTTCTTCGCGGAGATTCCAACTTCTACCGGATACGGCAAACTCCTTTTAACAGCCGGCAAGTTCCAACCTGGCACCGAGATGCCTCCGTGAATCCGACGCCAATCCGCCGACGACGCTGCCGACGCCGACGCCGCCGACGCTGGAACGCCGAGGAAACAATTTAAAGCGCAATACCACGCCCCTAACCCCGAAGCCCGAGTTATACGGCTTCGTTACGTTTTACGATTTACCGGCGCCGATATTACGGTCGCCATCGGCTATTTATTAAAAGCGAGAAGTACCGGCCGCCCGAACGACTGGTATCCCAGCAAGCGCGGCAAGTTTAAGGACACCGTCCAGGCCTCCGCGTGGGGGGAACACACCACCTCTCGGACAGAATTCACCTCCATTCAGGATTTCTGACGATCTCGACGATCCACGGTACGAGACCGCGTTTCCAACTGCTCGCAATCTAGAGCCGACGCTCTCCCATTGCTGCCGAACACAATTGGCCCACCGTTCCGCTTTTATGAGCGTGTCGAGTGGATTTCTTTTCGGCGGAACAGGTTATTCTTCCACGAACTGCCGCGGTTTCTATTAGGACCTTTTAGAAGGATATCGGATGTCGGTTCGGTTAATTGCCAGTCCTTGGATTCTTTACATATTACATTTTCATATGTCAAGTTTATTTCTTCTGAATCGGTCTTCGAGCTGATTCTCTTTCTAGGGTAATCTAAATTTATGAAATCCCATTAACTGCATTTTTAGGCAATCTATTTCTATTGAATTATGTGACAGGCTAATACCAATCTGACTCGCATGCTGCTAAATGACATCTTGGCGTACAGTCTATAAACCAGTGAAATTGATTTCGTTCCATATTTTTAGATATCCGTTCTATACATTTTAGATCGTAGCTTTCATTGAATGGAACCGCGGACTGATTGCAATCGAGTGCCAACGTGCTATGAATACGGCATTGCATTTTTGTGCGAACGTCCAAAGTTTGTTTCCTTCGGAAGCACAAAATTACCTTTTCTATAGGAATCGAAGTTTTCGAATATCCGTAAGTTTTCCATAGTGAAACGGGGTTTCGAAACCGACGAATAACTCCACATTCCTATAACATTTTTCCTTGTAAAAAATCGAAATACACAGCTGAAAATTGCAGCGATAGCCTGTAGGGTAAATGGGATTTTTCGACTACAAACCAGTAAATCATTATGCAGATCTCTCTTTCCGCAGATTACCCTCGATAAATCAGTACACGATACACAAACCGTAATAGTCCCATTCCGCATAAAATGAAACGACGTAATAAACGCTGAAAGATCCTCGGTCCGGCGGCGAAACGCCAAAGTGAATCGGTTCCGATAAGGTTCGGCCTTTTCAAGCTTATCGCACGAATAAAGAATAAAATCCGTGCCGATATCGGTTGGCTGTCGCCGAAAACCCGTTGGCGGTGGTCGGTGGTCTGAGAGTCGGTCGTCGAGTAGGGGTCGAGTTCGCGGTCGGCTGGAAGAAGGAAGGAACCGGGGAAAAATCAGATACCTCTCGCATAATTCATCGCGGCGGTGGCTGTGCAGGTGGCCGCCGAGCGAGGCAACCCTTTGCAGCGGGGCGGCGAAGGACGGGGGCAAAGCAGCAGGGACGCGGTCGAGGGTTTCCACGTTAAATTATAAAGTCAAAACCGTGGCGGGCGGAGATGATATAAATGCGACTATTATACCGAGCGAGCGACCGAGAGAGAGAGTAAGATAGAGAGCAAGATAAAGAGAGAGTTTCAGGGGGAGAGAGAAACCGTAAAGAGAGGGGAGTGAACTCGGTCGATTCCCCACCCCCGTAACCGCCCCGTTTCCCATCGTCTGCGACGAGGAACCTTGCGGAGCGACCTCATCCGCCGAAAACCTCGAGCCGCATACCCGCGGACGATAAGTGTTTGAAATATTGAAAGCTGAAGCGCAACTGCTCTCTCCGTCTCTCTTTCGGATGGTCGACGGTTGGTGGAGGCGCAGAGTGCGCCGGACGGGGCATAATGCCGCCATTTATACGGTCGCTGGCTCGCAGCTACGCTCCGTGAATAAAACACCGAGGAGACCCGTTTCGATCCGCCTCGAACCCCGCGTCGATCCTGACGTCCAACCGAAAGGAAACGTCGCGTTTGATATGCACGCCGATCCCTCTGGAAACGCGTACCGCGATTGATACTCAACCAACCCTCTCTCTCACTCTTCGTCCGCTGTTACCCTCTCCTCGCTCTTTCCGCGCGGACATAACACCGTGGATCGTTCCCCTTACGATTTTCGAACATCGATGGACGTACGCTTGTCATTCCGCTCGCGACCATGCGAAAGCCCACCCGATACGCTCGTAAAGCGCCAAATCGACGGGACTTTCCCCCCTCGTAAGCTGCACGCGTCACCGGATGCTTCACGGTGGCCCTTGATGTCGCCTTTCGGCGCTGAAGTAGCTAATTTTTTCACAATGTCGAGCCGAATAGAATTGATTTGAAGAAAAATCGCTTTTTCATCCGGACAATTTTCATAGCTCATAAAGATCCGCAATGGCGTTTTGCGAAGCTCGTAGGTGGAAGCTTCCGTAGATAAGGGGCGGCTGGCCATCAGGAACGGGGCCCAGCGGTCCCAGAAAACCACATCGTAACGCATTATCGAGGACAGAATGCGAGTCTAGCTTCGTCGAACGCAGAGCCTCCGGTGCCCCCGAGCGATATTCTAACGATGCGAATCGTTCCGTGGATTTCTTCGGTCTCGTGCCCGACGACTGCGATAAACGCCGGTATGTCGACCGATGGTGCGCAACTGTGTCTGTCGCGGCGATTCGGTTCGATTCGCCCCAGATCGAACGAGTCCCGGAAGACGAGGCGAAAAAGCGGACTAACACCGAATACGGGTAACGAGGACTCCCAGATCGCGCGAACCCCTCTCTTTCTCTCCCTCTGCCCCTCTCCCTATCTCTCCACCTCGATAGTTGTATCCGATTAATTCGTGCACGCTTCTACAACGACCGGATCGTTTCCCTAGGCACTGCTAAAGCCCGAATCGATACAGCGGCTCTCAAAAGTGTCCGGACGATCGCAATTTTTCGGAAACAGAATTCATATCACTGACCGGAGCCCATCGTTAACTTATCGTTCCTAAAAAAGAACGAATTTGAGCCGGTTCCTGAAGCTGGGACTGGTTCGCTATACGTTGTGTGGAAAATTTGTTGACTGTTCGACGAATATGTACGATGAAAATTTCACAGAATTCGTTCAATGACGCTGCGAGCTGAAAATCATCAAAGATTGTAAAAATTCCAGTTTTTCACGGTTTTGTAAACCTGTAGCTTCCACTGTTTCGTGTTTCGTCCTGCAACTGCGATTTTCACGATTTTTAAACGTTTGTACCTCTACCTCATATTTAACCAATTTCAGTGACATATTTTCAGCATGTTTATAGGGGACACAAATCTACAAAACGTATTTGGTTATACACAGCAGGCAAATACAGATTTTACTGCGCGAATATGATGAATTCGTACGAATGAACAGATACTTTTAGTATTAGCTTGTAACACATGTACATGCGTGTAATACGCGTATCTGTCATTTAAAAGAACTCGCTATTTGTACGTGGCCAACGATTTTATTTCGACCGCAATTGCTGATTCGGTAAACTCCATTTTAAATAGCTCCAAGAAAGGTCGTCGACTCGTTGTGTCCAATTTCAAGAAAGTTCTGCTGATTTAAAGGGTGCTGGAGGTACACAGAGCAGCGATGTACGTTGTCGGCATCAAGTATAGTTAAAAGCGTGGCCCGGTCCCCGAAAGCATTCGTATCACTTAGCGCGAGGGGGTGGACGGTTTCGAATCGAAGAGACCGGTGGATCCTCGATCCCGTGGTCCCGCGGGTGAAATCTCGACGTTCCCGGGACGTCGGGCTCGTCTCGCTAAAGAGTTAATTCACGTTTATATCCCCGGGAGCGAGTCGGTGGATATTATCGGGGCGGGACGACCATATTTTCCCGGTGTCTCTTAAATCCACCGGCCGGGGAATCCCGGGGTCCATTAGCCCTGCTTCCCCCCGCGAGGACGTACGCCCCCGTAGCGGCGAAGCGGATCAGAGCAGAGCAGAACAGAGCAGCAGAGGAACAGCGGAATAGCAAAGGTCGCTGGTATACTATACAGAGCCAGAATTCAATTGGAAAGGATCGTTCGTCGACGGCGAGTTTTTACGGCCGGGGAGCAAATATCGTCGCGAGTCTATTCCCCCGGACGTTTCGAGAACGACGCCGGGTCCCGATTCGAAAGCGAAGGGCTCCCGGACTCTCGTAAAGAAAGTCCGCTCTCTCCCAGAGAGGAACAGAGAGGAAGGGAGTCTTGCTTAGGTCCCGGGTTTCTTTGCCCGGTCCCTCGCGACTGTTCCCAACGCGAGTTTGGAACGCAGCCAGAGTCACCGCACCCCCGGGGATTGCTCCGGATCTTTGCAAGCCTGTTCCACCGACCAGCCCGAGGAGAAATGTGCTATCGCGACACCCTGCGAACACGCTATTTACGCGCATTTTTAACGGAAACCTCGCCACCCGCTAATTGCCGCCGCGCGACGACGCCTTTGAACCAACCAGCTGCGTTTTTTTAGGCATTTCAGACGATTTTGTGACTCGTCGAGTCATTAGGGTCATTGAGGCTGCTAGACACACAAAGCATTTTCATCGTATCGATAACAGAAAAATGAAAAACACTTCACACGTTCATAAACGTTTTGCCCGGCACTTTTCACGTTCATTCATCTGATTCGGAGTATTTCGGTATTAGTGCGCAACCACGAATAAATAGAAGTGATCCCACGCGAAAAAGTGGGTTGAAAATGTGGAATAGAATTTTATCAAAGTTTGTTCGCGAGATAATCGGCTTTGAACATATAAGGTATGTGTGCATAAGCGTTTACCGAAAGGGGCCAGTGTGAATATTCAGACTCGTTTTTTCCAAAAAGCAAAGCCTGGTGCGAGCAGAATGTTGCTCTATATTTTCAGCGTGTTTGCCCAGGTAAAATGTTCTCCTTTTTTGTTGTACTACAATCGCCTCTACTTTCGGTAACTTCCGCTAGATTTCCGGTGCGCGGACAATCCACGAATCTCGATCAGGTATATATTCGGAGAACAACTTTCCCGTTCGAGATTTCCGAGGATCGCTCGATTCGAGCCGCGAATCTCGGGATGGCGGGTTCGCGAGTAACTCGCATCGGCGATAACGGAACGAGCCAGTAAAAGAGGACTGGGGTTGCACTCCTTCTCGGAGGACTCTTATCCCGTTTACGGAGCGTCGACCGCGGGTAAACGAACGTCGGAACGACGCGGCGACGAAACGAAAGATTCCGCGGCGTAGTTTGCCGGCGGTTTAACAGGAACTTAGGAGGTCGTTTCCTTTGAGAGAGGGAGAGCGGGCTTGTAGCCGTCTCTCGACGCCGCGCCGTCCGGTGTAAATTCCGGAACGGAAGCCGTTCCGATGCCGCAACAGTCGAGCATTACTCGCGGAAAAACGATCGGGAGCGTACGCGAGGAACGGCGCATCGTGGCGCGCGCAAACCCGGTAAACTCTGTCTTTTTTTCTTTCTCTTTCTCCCTCTCTCTCGTTTTTTTTTTCATCGGTGGAAATTCGTCCCGGTGCGGTCCTGTTTCCTGAGCAATTTCATTAAGCGCGATCGAGGGGGCCACCTGTATTATATAACGTAGCCTCATCGGCAGGATAGCAATCTTACTAATGGGTGCTGGTCGGTCGAGCACACAGGCGAACGCAAACAGGAGCGTTCACGCGTGCACGGGAACGAGAGACGCGGACTCGAGAGCGGGAGTGGCGCGAACCAAAGGGAGACAGAGAGACACCAGAGGAAACAGAGAGGACGGGCGAGACAGAATGAGGGAGAGAAAGAGGGAGAGAGAGAGTGAGCTAGACACGTTTCCGGGCAAAGCTCGCGTGCGGTGACGGCCACGATCCGGTCGCGAGCCGGACTGTCGAAAAAGGGAGCGAGACCGCGACCACCTTGAAAGCCTACGTCGCGCCCCGACAGCTCTGCTTTTGACCTTACACGCCGCTCGAGAAGCGAGAAACGGCTCGATAAGCGTGAACCCTCCTTTCGATTAGCGCCGCCCGTTAATGGGCATCGAGGAACCGTGTCAAAGCCGCCTCGTCGACGATACCTACCCCGAAATTAAAGGGGAAACGGCCGTGGGCGCGGCTACGATTTTATTCCCACGCGATGCTGTTCGCGGGACTCGAAATCTATTTTCCACCGACGCGACGACGTTCAGGAAACGGTTGAAATGTAAAAATTGCGGAAACCAGAAGGGTAGGTTCGATAGAACCTCGTTTCGTCGGGCTAGTAATCGATTCGGCGTGTCTCACGAACTTTTCTATTTGGATCGAACGGCTAATTTGCCGGGGTCGTTTTCGGGCGTCGACAGCCGTGGAGTCGAGTGGAACGTGGAAACGGGAGAGTCGGGAAGACGGTAACGTTAATACGGAATTTAATAGTTTTCGAGGGGGAGAAGCGAGGCTGGAACGCGCGGCGAGGTGGTAGCGCGCAGAGGATGGTGGGTAACGGAGGTGAAAGGTGGCGGAGGTGGCAGCCCGTTCGGTACGCCAAAGGTGGAAACAATCGTCGTATTGTAAGCGTCGCAATCCAGAGTTTCTCGGGACAATGGCGCACCCTAACACATATCTCGTGTTGCTCGACTGCCCCGTTCCCTCCTTCTCCTGGTTCCTGCTCCTTCTACCGTCCCGGTATATCTCGCTATCAACCGGATGAACAATGAGAACCAAAGAGGACCGTCTCTACTATACTACTCTTCCCTTCTGTCTGTCTGCCTGCCTGGCCACCCCACTGTCTATCTCTCTGTCCGTTTCCTCTCGCTTCGAACTAACTTTTTCGCTTCCCACCGACCCTCCAAATCGAACGCGCCAAATTTGCTTCCACTTTGTGCGGCACCCTCAGAATTTTCCTTCGAGAAACCGGTGGATATTCCTGCCGAAAAGTTACCGGATCTTTTGAAGTGTACATTCAACGAGTACTAGGAATTTTTTCTTCCTAAAATATCGAAATTTCTAGGAGACGCGTCTTTGATTAAAAGGTAAACGAAACTATCACGATTTTCCCTTTATACCTCTCAACTTACGGGATGACCAGCTACCGGAAGACTGTGTCAGCGCAGAATCGAATTTTCAAACTTGTAGTCAAAAGACAAAGCAAACATTCGCAGTTTCCCGGCGTCCTCCGTCGTCCGATCTCAAAGATCGCTCGCTTGCAAAAGAAAAACAGTGTAGAAAGAAGATTTCATGAGGTCCAATTTGAATCGCGAACCCAGGGGCGCGGAGTGAAATAGGAGAAGGGTTGGGATGCGCTTGGTGCAAGAGCGTGTATGGGTCGGGAGGTGTAGCCCAGCATCCAATATCGGGGCGATGTGCAGCGGGACGATTTTTCAAAAAGTTTTCACTGGACGGGAGCGAGCGCGCGTTTCGACTCGAAAGTTGGTGCAGCCGTGGAACACGAGGGTCGATGAAGAGAGAGAAAGAGAGAGAGAGAGAGAGAGAGAGAGAGAGAGAGAGAGAGAGAGAGAGAGAGAGAGCCGGGATGGACGAAGCTAGAAGAATGCTCGAACGAGGTAGGCTGGAGGCGAATGGCGGCAATACGGTGAGACATAAATCTCCGACGTCGATTCGATTAGACGGACATAATTTACACGCGGCGGTGTAAGGTGCTCGCCTCTCTTTTTCTCTCTTTAGATTTCTCGCTCTCTTTCTGCGCGCAATCGTGGGATTCTCGGTGTCTGTGCGCGTGGGTGTGACCCGGGGTTCTTTTTTCTTGAATCTGCCGCGTTCCGAGGAAACAATTGCCTATCGGCATAAATCTGACGGCCCCGTAACGCAGACACGCTCGAACGAATAGAGTTCCTTGAACCCATCTGGTATAGAAGAAACACTGTTATTTAAACAAATTTGATCCCCACTGTATACAATAATTCGTGTTCAACGCCGTAACATTCTAGCGTCGAGACAACGTGTTAAATTTCCCGAGAAGACTTCAGCTTAGGGGAGGATCTTGTATTTTTATCTGTGACGGGACATAGTTTATCGATTCCAGATTCGTCGTGGGGAATTCTAGGCCCGCCGTTCCGGTTATTAAGTATCGGCGCGAGGGGAAATGGTCCATGGAAGATCTCGTGGGCTGGGAGAGCTTGACGAAAAGTTGGTAGGAACCCGGCTGGCTGGATCCGCCGGCGAAAATTCGAGTGGAATGTTTGCCGCGGTGTGACAGTGGCGACGCTCGGCACAATAGCTTGTTACGGGACAATGGCCGGAGTGGGGTAAATTCGGCCGAATTTAATTATGAGACGCCTTGGGGTGGCACTGGCACCGAACGAGCGAGCGGGCGGCCGTGCTCGTACTCGGAACACCGTGTCGGCTAAAGGAAAGGGACGGTCGACCGGAGCGGAGAGGAGAGAAGAGAAGAGAGGAGCAGAGCGGCGCGCACTCGTACCCTCGGGAGAAATTGAATACGAGCTAATTTCGCTCGCGATACTGCCACCGATTCTCTCTTTTTTCTTCTCTCTCCCTCTCTCTCTCTTTCTCTCTCTCTCTCTCCGTCTCTCTTGTTCTTTCTCCGGTCAGTCTCGCTCCAGCTTGCCGCGTTCGTCCGCACAAACGAATCTCTTTCTTCTATCGTCTCCGTTAATCGCGCTTCGAAAAACCACCCGACAATTATTCCCCCTCGTTTCTCCCTTGTCTCGCGTTTTATCCGATGTCTCGGTGTTCCTGTTCTTTCTACCGAGAGCTGCTCCGAACCGTCCAACCCCACCCCACTATACTACTCTCTCTCCCCCTCTCTCTCTCTCTTTCTCTCTTGACTACGTCCTCTTCTTTCGTTCTACTGTTCTCGTTCCACCCCGCCTCCTCTCTTATCGAACCGCTTTCATAAATATTCGATGCCCGACGCCGTCCCTCGCGAGCTACAAAACTTCCGGATGATTTCCCTCGTATCGAGGACTTTGCGCCCTTTATACCTGGATAAGGCTAACGCAGCCGCGCGTTACGATTCTCCGCGGGATACGCGTCGACCGTCCGCCATCGGAACTCCACGTCTTCCACGACGATCGAGGCGGCATCGAGCAAGGATCCTGCGAGGATTAACCAAAATTTTTCCTTTAAAAAATTGGTTCTTGAAGGGGAATGTTGGTATCCCCTTCAGGATAATCGAGAACTTATCTGACATCGCCTACAAGAGTCCATACGTTGTTCAGTCTATTTTCATTTTAGCTATGTGCTTCTTCGTTGACTTATACCACTTAGCGCAGAAGCGTGTTACAGAAAACAATTTATAAATATTTGGACAACACAGACCATTATTCAGGATCTAACAGAACGCACAAATTAATTTCAGCCGAAATAGCGGAGCGGTTGTTGTTCGTGCCGCCGGAATGAACACAAGCTCGAATGAAATTTTAATTTTACAATGAAGTCCGGCAACCACTGTATCGAGCCCTCTGACGATCTCTATTAATACTTTCTTATGATGTGTTAAAGTTTTGTAAAGAGTGAAAATCCTGCAACATCGCACAAATGTGTCCCGAACTGAGTCCCTAGACCTTCAAACAAAAATCGAGCACAATTCGACACAAGGTAGAGCACGTTACGAGTGCGATCCACGTAGCGAACCCCTCGCCAGTCCTCCGCTAAAGAGAACGATGTGTAACGTGGAAAAATGGATGGAAAAGAAGAGGAAAGGAAGTGTTTCGGAACAAGGGGTAGACACCGAGGCTGTCGAGAAGAGTAAGCGAGAGGGAGCTATCTCGCGTCGTAGCTCCGCAAACTCGGCTTCGAGTCGCTCCATTATAGTTGCCGAGTCTGCAGTAATCATGTTAGATATTTTAATAAGAGGGAACAGCAGGGAGAAACTGGATCCCTCGTCCCGCGTCTTCTTCTTCTCGGGCGTTCTCGGTTCCTCGGTTCTCGCGAGTTGCTCCCTCCTTCTCCTCCTCCTCCTCTTCTGGCCAACCTATACACCGGCGGCGATCCTTCCCGTCTTCCGCTTTCCGCCTTCCGTCTACCATTTACATTTATATCGCGACAACGGTGATCCTGTTACGGTGTCTACGCGTGTACCGCTCGCACCGTCGTACCAGAGATCCTCAGCCGTCGTCGGATAGAAATGGAAATTCGTATTCTTTCGAAATCCTGTTTACTCGACGGGGCGAGCGTCTCGACGAACATGAGAAATAAGGGAGACAGAGAGGGAGAGAAAGAAAGGAACAGAGAACCGTCTCCAGTTTCTCCATGACTCCCTGTCGACGATTAAACTGATTCCTCCCGGCCGTCTTTGTTCCACCCGTTTCCGGCCGGAAAGGGAAACGGTTAGTTTGACGCGGGCTTCCTGACGGAATTCGGGAACCGAATCTTGCGAAAAGAACCGTCCTCGGTAGCCGGCATCGGCCGAGATTAAAGCGGAGCGCGAACGCGAGCAGTTTTCCATTTGTAAGAAAGTAGCACGGTCCCGGCGGAATTCCCGGAGACAGCGGCGCGAGAGCGCGGAGCCGGGGTGTGGGAAAAGCGTCGTCGTTCTTCTCGAGTTCCTCCTCATTGTCCGGAAAAACGGGGACGCGGGTGTTAAAGCGCGCGTTCGATGCTAACGGGAATTTATCATCGTGAATTATGACGTCGATGTTGAGAATACAGAATGAGTAACGTTAATGCCGCCGGACCGTTTCGCTTCCGCTCGTAAATTAAACTAGATCGCGGAAAAAGAAGAAAGCCCGCTCCGGTTCCGGACGAGCACTGGCGAGGCGCAACGGAGCAGGAGCGGCGGCAGGAGGAGGAAGGGAGATTTTAATAATTCCGATATTCACGGGCTACGATAACGAAGTCGATTTTTTAGATTCCTCTTACTCCACCAATTTCTAGTTCACCCGCTTCTTTCCCCCGGCTTCTGTCGGCCAGGCTTAAGGCGAACGGTAATTCTTGTCAAGATTTTTTCCCCGCGTAATTATCCCGAGCGATTCTCCACTCCGATGGCCCCTTAATGAATTTCGAACGCGACCTCGCCGTCTGTGCTTGATCAACTGCGGTTCGCAGCGGTCTCCTGTCGAACGGACGCTGTTTGGTATCTAGACGAAAAGAAAAACGAATGGATGAAACATAAATATTCAAACGCTGTTTCCTATTTTAATGTCTGCTCTCGAACGCAAAGTCGATCTTCGCATTAGACGTGCACGAAATGACACGGTAACGAACAAAAGCGAACGTATTGGACAATATTTGCATCGTCCATGAAATGAAGCTGTCGAAGCTAGGCACAATCGATGCGTCAGAAATGAATATTAACACTTTACCTACCGGAAGCCTATTAATAGGATTTTCAATAATTGTGCTGTACCAAAAGAAAACATAGAAATTTTCTTCTACGTTGCAATCTTAAACGAAGCTCTTAGATGACGTTATCGAGGGTGACTTGTTAGTTCACAATGAAAATTGCTGTTGCCACTGAAGGTTCCATTGAAAAGTGTTTAGCCATGTACCATAGATCGTTCAAAATTCTGCAATAATCACCGGTCGGTAATGCGTTAAAATCGAACGAGATCGATGCGTACCTCTAAACTTTACGGATCTTCGTGCACAGTAACATGGGAGGGACGATGTCCGAGGCTTGGCCCTGGCAAATATCAATATCCGCAAGCTCTTTCCTTGGGGATGCGGGTGTTTGTTGGCGAGAGATCGAAGTTCGATGCGGATTAGCGTAATCCGCGATCGAAAACGTCGGCGCAAGCCCTATTTCAGGATTAACGTGGGCCGGGTAGCTCCCTGTGTTTCTGACGCCTGTAATTTAAAGTCCGTAACGCGTTGTCGCGCAGCGTGTCCCCTCGTTTCGTGTCGTTTCGTGTCGTTTCGTGTCGTTTCGCGTCGCATCACGGAGCGTCCGATCCGCGGGCGCACCGGAACGTCCGCATTTCGCGGCGCGCATCGCTGGATAAACGAACGCGACAACCAGATGTATGGTAACAAGAAGCGGGGTCCCCGGTAATCACCGGTCGAAACGTGTTGCGAACCCGGACAGATTAAATATTAGGTCAGCTCCAAAGCTTGTTCTCCGAGCACTAAAAGAGACTGGCATGTACTATGTTATAAGAATTGGATGATTCAATTTATTTATATTTTCAAGGATTGTAAAATAGATGTTCGAAATGGTTTTCCAAACTGACTGGCGGAGGAATAAGAATAAGAATGGACGCGTGGCACGATATGTAATATATTCGATATGAATAGGTGTCTGCACGTGGTCCCTCGCGAGTCACGCTAGGCGTAGAACGGCCGGAAGCAACTCCATTCGGCGGCCGTTGCAACAGCGAGACTAATATCGACTCGTCCTTTCCGGAAGGAAAGGAAAATTTCCGTCTGTCCCCGGAGACGGTGTTCTCTGGTCGAGACACCCGGGAATCGATCCGGCGAATCCGTCGATTTACGAGTTAATTAATGGCTCGACGCTGTTTACGGATCAGAAGTTTCGTCGATTACCGATCGAGTTGCCCCGGCTAATGGACGAACGAGACCTTTGCCAGGGCTCTTCTTCTCCGGTCGCGTGATTAATGGTGTCGGACGATACTCCGACGTCGACCACAGGGATCCCGTCGACTCTTCTTTCGTCGCGACCGTCGCGAAGTCCGACGAACTGCGTCGGTATTAACGATGGTCGATATTGGACCTTGAAAATTGTTTCCAAGATTTTCCTGTTCTTCCCTGAATTACAACGGTGGACGATTCGGACAAAATTTTAAGGGTGGCTCTAGCGTTCGTAAGCTGAACTTCCGGTTAGGTCTAGGTTTAGGTCAAAGGTTCTAGGATTTTCGAAGCAGCGAGTCTCTTTTTGGAGACTCGGGAAGACTGCGCAAGGAAAAAGGAATACGGGGCTGGGTAGAGGAGAAATCTCTGGGCGTGGATCGCGAGCGTAAACTCGGCGGGGGCCAAGTATCCCGGGCCACGATACTTGGACGGTAAAAAGCTTATCTCTGGGTGGCGCGACTTGCCGTTGGCTGCGACTCGGCCCCCGGTGATTAATAGCTTTCCGCCATCGAGAATTGGAGGAAGAAGAGGAGGCCCCGGCTCCTGGAGCCGAAGACGAAGGTGCGCGGGTGAAAGCGAAAGAGAGGGAGAGAGCGCGAGGCCGAGGGATTACTGTATACGCGAGGTAAACTTTGTTCCCGAAACGGGTTAATTAATCGAGGGGCTGCCGGTTCGGGGAATCGGCGTAACTCGCGCGAGAGATTGACGTCGTATACCTTTCCCGTTGTTGAGCGATTTGAATTTGCGGATACGGCAACGGGAACGCGACGAATCGTTGTTACCGATATCGGTCCGGGTACTTATAGTAATTGTTGCAGTATGAAAATCTACTTTTCGATACTTACGTTGCGAGGTTCGTTCAGCGTGGACACGATTCTTCCGAGTTCGCTGGCGGAACAGCGAGCAGGTGCGTCTCTCGGCGGCGCAGCTCGGCTTTAGCAGCGCTGCCGGCAACCCTTTCGGGAGTTAGGCGAATCTTGCTGGATAATTCGAGCCGCGATCACGGGGATCCGTAGTTTTGCAGTTTCGCCGAGCGAAGGAAAACTGAGTCGAATCGATAGAGCGAAATGGAACGAGCCCCCGACCTGGGAGGTTGGAAAACCGCCTAGGATGCTAAACACAGAAGGAGAGATAGAGAAAGAGAGTGAGACACAGAGAGTGGATAGCGGAGAGAGCAGAGAGAAGGTGGTGCGTGGAGCAACGAGGGGCGGGGGGGGGGGGGGAGGTAGAGGCGCGGAATTGGAAGGGTAACTAATGGACGTTTTACGGCGTCAATTATACACCGTCGTAAAATATGAATAATTGCTCGAGATTATGGGCGTGCAAAATTTCTGCGGGCGGGCGTGCGCGCGTCCGCGCGAGTCGTAAACTATATTACGGAGGAGTAAAAGCCCGAAACGCCTAGCCGGCTGCTAGCCGGGAGTATATCGTTGACGACGATTCGACGGGAAAAATGGCTGTTCCGATTGCCGGTGTGTAACTATGGCTGGCCCACCTCGCTCTCCCTCTTTTTTTCGTTCCGGGACATTTCTCCCGCTCGGTAGCCGAGCGGATAACGCGGTCCTCGGAACCGGAAATTCTGAGGATGCGTCGGAACCCGAGGAATTGCCTTGGACCGCGGGCGCGATCGAATTTCGATCCCCATACCGATCGCGTCCGCGAATATTTCGGATTCTGGGATAAGCGGAGAAGATGGGGCGCGTCGCGACGCCACGACGTCGATTCGGCACGACACCGCTTTGCTTATGCTTCGCGTTTCTACTAGAACGTCGCGCGACCGGTCAGTTCCCGGATCTCTTGAATAATCCGTCGTAAAGGAGAACACGATCGCCGTGGCCAATGCGAAATTCCACCACTGAGTTTCGAGAAATAGCACGGGCCATTCTCGTCGAGGGTCGATCGTCCACGGCGCCGAGTTCTACGAGTCCAACAACGGCACTTGAACGCACACCGCCGATTTTAACAACCGACTGCTCCTGATTTCGCGTAATTTGCATTCGACCCGCGTTTCCGTACAATTCGCCGTATGCGCGCCCACTGTTCTCCATCCTCCTCTCCCACGCGATCGAGCTGTCCATGCTGCGACCGTCGATCGCATCGTCGCGAACCATGCTGGTACCGTTTATCTTATATTTGTACGATATTTCAGTTGGAAGGATCGGTTCGAGCACATTTCGTAAGACACATTGTAACTAAATAGCGAAAAATAATTTTCGATCAGTTTATCGGAACCGGGCCCATTGAATCTGATTTTCCGGAGTGGTAGCCATGATCCGGTGTATCGCAGCGATCTCTGGAGTCGCGGCACGCGGCTAGCAAGATGGCAAAGGTCTGCAAACACGGTGGATTCGCAGCGCAAACACCGGTGGCTCGGTTACAAACGGTTCGCCGGAGTTCCGAGAGCCCGAGGAGCGAATTAAGTCGAATCGTAAATTCAGCGGGTAATTAGCGGCGACGTTCGACGCGACGCAGAAGTCCGTGGAGCGTTCCTCGAGCGGAACGTCTTCGTCGTCTCTTGGCGTACGAGAGTGGGGTTGGGAGGGCGGTTTGGTTGCGCCGAGGGAGAGGGATGGAAGAGAGTCGACGCGTAATTTAATTGCGCCGCGCCGTTCCGTATCCTGTGTTTGCGACGCCGAAGCGTGCTCGATGTCATTAATATCGATCCGTGGCTCGCTGCTTCTACGTTCCCGTTTACGTACTCCTTAGCACGACGGACGACGCTCGTTACCGCGACGGAGTCGTAAATCGACGGGCCGGTCGCCGGATTTCCTTCCGTGGATCGTCCACTTCTCTCTCTCCTTCACCCTTGTTCGGTTTCACCACCCCCTCCACGTTCCACGAGAATTCGAACAAAGGCGAACGGATGCGCCCCCCGAAGAAACTCCTCGCTGCGAAGCCGGAGCCTCGAGTAACCGTGCTCGAAAATCGACTCCGGTCGAAATTCGCGGCAAGACCCAACAACCCGATGTCTAATTTCGAGCGTTCAATTAAAGGGGTGACGGGGTGGTCCCTTTACCTGTCCCACGGCTGCTCCACGCTACGGCGAACTTGCTCTTCACGAATCTCTCTCTCTCTCTCTCTCTCTCTCTGACTTTACCTCGCTGTCTCTCTTTCCGCAAGAAACGCGATTCTATCCCACGGTGCCCGGGCAAAACGCTGTACCATATATACCACCGTCCAAAAATGTCTGGTCACTGCAACGATCGTCTCTGCTCTTACCACGATACAGGTACCCTGACGGAAACTCGTGGTTTCGTGTTGTTGAACAGTAAAGAATTTTTAACTCTGATATTCGAGGGTTGTTTAATAAATTATTCGACCAGAAATTTAATCCATAGAGCAACGACTTGCCCCGAGATTATTCTTTCAAAGAAAATTGTTAAGCTTCTTCGGATAGATAATAAACTCGAATTCAGGTTTCTTTAATAAATTGTCCGATAACGATAGCAGTTTTATCCACGAAGCGTCGACTCGCCTCGACTAACACGATCCAAGAACTTTCCTTAAGATTATTATTCAAAAGAAAATGTTATCGGGGTTCTTGTATATACAGTACAGTCGTTAAAAAGCGTATTAATAAGCTGCACGTTCTCTTTCAGCTCATAACAGAAACGGTTATCAGGAGGTATTATTTTAATAACCTCTGTCTCTCTGGTACGAATAAAATCGCGCGAAAAAATGACCAACTTAAAGAGACACCGCGCACAATTAAATAAAAATGGTGAAATAACAATCGTAAAACGATAGACGGAGGTGTCTCTTTATTTTCTTTGTTCCTCCACTGTTATCGTTCCACTGCCGGATCTTCGTGCGAATTCGTGTTCTTACGAACTAATTGACAAAAGCTTCGTGCCGTATTACAAATGCGAGTTTTTTGGCCTCGTCGAGCCCGGTCGCTTAATGTTTTCGTTGTCGAGCGAATCGTTAATAAACCCATTTTCTGCTCGCGCGGTCGCATAAAGATCCGTGGCTCGGAGATCGCGATATTTCAGCGCGTGGGCGTGTACTGGAACGAAGGCATTGTTCGACGGTCGTGAACCATCGGGAACGCGGTTCGTATTTCAGAGAGAGGCGCGGAAAGAAGTCGCAGGGCGGTATCGCGCGGTCGTCGTTAATCAAGGAAACGAGTTGGGGGAGGGGTGGGTTCGGTTGCGGCCGGAGCCAAAACGAGTTATCAACGATTGGCCGTCGTTAGGCTGCGATCGTCGCCGGCGACGGAGGGACCCGAGCCAAGTATCTTTCGACGTTTATCTCGTTTCTCCTCTATTTTGCACCGGGATCGAACGTACGACGCCGTAGCCCATCGTCGTCGTCTTCGTCGTCGTCGTCGAGACGCCACGATCTTGCGCAGCTTTTTATTCTCCAAACGAAGTTTTCACGGGGCGAGAGTTGTTCGCGCCTCCTTCTGTCCCGGCATTCAACGGTTTTACGAGTTTTTAATGGCGGCCGGATTCAACAGCGACCGTAATCACCGTGGCACGACTGTTGTAGCTCGGCTACCGCCACGCGTTTCCCACCGAAATTTCCTTTGCTCCTCCGGCAGCCATTCCACCGTCCCGTTTCGGGTCGAGCTCGTCACGACCACCAGGATAAAGACTACCGCAGACGAGTATTCCACGACCGCAGCATATTTCGTTGACGTTCCCCCTCTCCCGCCGGGCAGACGTTCTGCATTCTCCTCGTTGCCAAAAAGCGATTCATCTCGACACACTCGGAAAGTTGGAATTTGTCATTACTGTTTTAGCACCTTCAGATTCCCCTCTCGGGCGTAACTCGGCTCACCGGGCTCCGCTGGAAAAATTAATTTTCTCACTTGGCCGAGCCACCCGGAAACTTAGGAGATTTATACCGAAGCGGAGTACAGTATTCTTTCAGGTGGACGTCGCGATCTTGTTCTTTTAGCTGTTGAAAAGATTCTGTAATCTTGGGACAGAGAGGACACAGTTTTCGTTTAGATAGATGCCACGGTTGTGTTCTACCAGCTTCGTGATTGGTAAAATATCTTTAGGAGACTTGTAGAGCAAGACGAAATAGTCATCTTTCGGATAAGATTATTATCCTTATCCTTATTGTCTTAGAAGGCAACACACTGTTGTGTCTGACCATCGCTGTCTTATTCTACCACCTGAAAATTGGTCCGAGACTCGCTGAAATTGCAACGTCTGTTATTAATTTTCTGATAATTTCGGTCCTGGCGGAGATTACGTGTCGAATCCTTAAAATCGTGGTGCACGGCGCGACACCGTGGAACGTTCGCGTAACGGATCGGGCCGGTCCGGGCCGGGCTCGATGGAGACTGGATCAATCGCGCAGTGGCTCGACAAACCGTGGTTTTATTTTAACGAGCGACCGCAGCCCGCAACAGAGCGATCGGCGGTTTCGACGGTATACGGTGGCTCCGTCGGTGCGTCATTGAACCTCGGGATTACGTCAATCTGCGCTCACAAAGTTCGCTGGGAAAGCGGACGGAGGCGAAAGCGATCGTTCGTGGTGTTGGCAGCTCGTACAAATTGGAAATTAAACGACGACGGCGAGGCGCGAAAACCAAATTTTCGATACCAACTATTTTCCAACTATATCGTCGACATTCGCCAGCTAGAGAGTGAGAAAGAAGCGAATGAAATGCACACACGCGCAGCCGGCTGTGTCTATATATATGCTCGATCGATGGACGTTGACGACGTAACGATTTTACCCGGTTGAAATTGCACGGAATCCTGGAGCGAGAAACAACCGAGGCGTTATCCACACCTTCTGCTCGCTAGTCGAATCATCTTCTCTCGCGACTGATCTGGATCTGGAGATCGAGCGATCTACGCGCCCGTTAACTAAACCCGTGTGCAAGGTTGCGGCTGAGCGTGTTTCGGTTCCCCGGTTGGTCGAAGAGTGGGGTTATCCACCGCGACAATTTATCCGGGCAAATTGCATCTGGCTCGCGAGAACGAGTCGCTGCATTCGTGACCCGTTTCACGGATTTCTGGCGATCGTTTGGAGTCGAGTCTAGTCGTCGCCGCCGTCTACTTTCGCGAACCAGAAACGGAGCACAAGACCAGCTCTACGAGATTCGATTGGAGTCGATCTCGCGGTGTAAACACGCCGAGAGGAGGGTACACAGAGACGTATTTGCGATTAAATTCGATCACGATTCCGCTATCTCGCCGAGAGGAGGCAGACGACGGCGCGAGCACGGTCGATTAATGATCCGGAAAAACGATAATTCGTCTCTAAGGTATCGGGGAAGGACGGTACCCATTTCCCAGCCTCGTTCCACCTACGCGACCAAGCCGAAGAGGGCTTACGGCAGTCGCTATAGCGATCGGATTCCCGACGACGACCCACCGAAAATCTCTTTCCAAGGATCTCGATACCGAACCAAACTCGAGATTAATTTACGGGCGTAAACGAGCCCGTAAAATTTAGCTGTTTCCACGAGACGCGACAGACTGTCTGCAGAGGAAACGGTACCAGCGATTTTCCCTGGGATCGACCAGGAGAGTAAACGTTTTCTTTGGCGCCCGATGCAGCAAACCGAAATGCCGAGACTAATATATTTTTTGCCGCGAACCCGAGTCGACTCGACGTTTACCGTCAGACTTTTTTTCGACCTTCCACGGCGCGGCGTCGTTTCCGACGTTCACGGTCCGTCGTGCCGTCCGCCTCTAACGAGATTATACCGGACCGTGTACCCGTTTGCACGATAAACCAGCCGAATCGACACGGACACCTCTTATTATTCCGTGGACGCGATCCTTCCGGGCTACACGCTCATTTGAAATAACTTTTACGACGTTTCACGGGTAAAACCACTCTACAGCGCCAAAAACAAGTGGAGTTTGCAGAATTTTTGAGCGGTAACGTAATGACAGAAACGATCTACAAACTTAAATATGGGAAAATCAATATTTCTGCTGATTCGCTGCAACTCCGGCGTGATCGTACTTATCCTGTGTGACGTCCAAGGATCGCCAGTGGTGTTTCCATCGGTTCATAGCGAAGTAGCACGATAACTCTGCGATCGGTCATTAGGTGAGCGTAACTCGATGGTCTTCCAGTGTGAAATTATAACCAGGTGCTCACGTGACCCTCTCGTGTACAGACACGCACACAAGTCGGGGACTGCGGCGATTATCGCGCGTCCCTAATCGATCGTAATACGCAGATAAACGGACGAACGACTCAATTCCCGGAGCGAGACGCGTTAACGGTATACGAGTGCATTTATCGAGGTGGCTCGTTCTCGTCTCGTCGACGACGTTCCGGCTTATCGATCATCTTTACCGTCTGTCGTTCGAACCGCCAGGACTATTCGTTTCGCTCTGTTGTGCTACCAATCGTTAACAAATTCAGCACCATGCTGCGCAATAGAAATTCAACAGAAGTTCATTCCCGAGCCCTGAGATATAATCCCGCCATCCAAACGTGGCTGACGCGACAGTGAAAGTGTTAACGAAGACGGCTCTGGAGTTTTTAGTTCCGTTGGACGGTTAATTGCTGACTCGTGCCACTGTGCAGGAATTTCTGATATTTTTGAGGTTCGCGTGTTCGCTAACAACGAAGAGCACTTTATTACCGTATTACAGCGTCGGTCCGGGTTAAGGGATGCGTCAATTTGAGGGTTGACAATTTAGTAAGGTGCGGCAGTTTTCCGTTTCCATCAAATCTGTCATGGCTAATGAGGTGGGGAAACTTTTCCACCCTTCCGGGGCGACGGCGCTGTCGGCATTAATGGATTTGCGTGTCGCTAACAAGGGTCGTCTCCGATTTCAATGAAATTCGGCGGGTTACCGACCGATGTGTCGTTTGGAGACGTTTGTCGGTGACCAACCTTCGGTCACTCTTGTTTCTTTCGAAGAAGGTCAGTGACCGTAGTCATTCCGCCAGCGATCCGGTAAAAGCTATCGCAAAGACAAGCTGAATTTCTTTCGTGACACGAACGTTTGCGGATTAATTCCAGCTATCTAAATGGCCCACGGTGCGGTGCAGTCTGCTTCGACGGATTGCGCGAGCCGAGCTAATTACATTACGACCGACTCGCGATACATCGCGTGAGCGGCACGGCGCGGTCAGGCAGAGCGGTCGGTTCTGTTCTCGAGAAAGCGATCGCAATTCGCCGATAAACCACCGTTCTCTCGTTGAAGAAACACGCCGGTGCCGCGGGGTAAACGGTCTTCACGCAATTTGTCGCGTTCCAACCGTTAACGGGGGCAAACGACGCGGATCTAGACTGCCGGAAGCTTTTGTTTAAGCGTCGGAACGATTCGTGGAGCTCGCGAGGGGAGTTTTTACGCTAGTCTCTCTCGGATTTATCGGCAAGAGGGGATTCCGCGTGTAATTCCAGAACGCGCGAGCCCGGGAGAGCACAGGATGCTTTTCGGGAAACGAGGAATGCCGGCGACCTCTTGGCTTGGTCCGCGACCGAGCTTTCGGGCCCGGTATAGTTGCTATCAGATGGTAAGATAATGTAAACTTATGCGAGGCACGCCCGACACCCCGAGCACCGACCCCCCGCGCCCACGCGCGACCAAGCACCAAACTTTGCCGGGTTTAAATATATCACCTCTACCATTACGGTTTAACCATATGCTTCTCTGCGACCCGGCCGCCCACCCGCTGTAACCCGCTCCCTCACCCGCTCAGTACCATCTCTGTGCCCGTCGTCCCATTCGAGCCCGTACTCGCCCGCTTCTCGTCCCGGCTTCCTTCCAAACCTTCCGTCCAACCTGCATCCCTTACCAACCTCGCCTGGATTTAGATACGACCTGTCCTCTATCCCCTTTTCCCCTCTTCCTAAAAAGCTTCCGGCTAATTGAACCCTTTCGCGCGGCTGCGAGCCATCTTTCCTTTTTGAAGCTAATTCACGAAAATCCCACGCGAAACTAGACCCCTAAAACTATTCCATTTGCAATCAACAATACACAATGTACAGGGATGCGAACTCCGTTCGACTTATTGCTATTCTGAACAACGGTGATTCGCGGTTCGATATCGTCCGGTGGTTCGATCTCATCGAGCTTCTTTCCAGTCGCGGCGGGGACTAAAATTTAAGAAAGCTTTCACCCCACCCGAGTCCCTCGGTTCCATTAAACGCGGAGAGATTACCCGAAGAGTCGAGTCGAGTCGAGTCAAGGCGAGTCGAGAGTCCCTTCGGCCAAGAACCGTCGAGGAAGTTGGTAGTAAGCCAAACAGTTTCGCGTTCTCCTCTTCCTCCGAGGCCGGGGGTCCTCGTAGCCACGGCCTTTGTTCTCGCGGCCCGCCTCTCTTCCCTTCCGTTCGCGTCTCCTGTTATTATAAAATAACCAATTAATTCGAACTCCGTAAGAGGATCACGGGATAATTAATACAATAAAAATATACGCCGCAATAACAATAGAGAAACTTGCCGGGAAATATGCTAAGAGGCTTACCGGAACTTTCGGCCCAGATTCCCGAATCTCCCTTCTTCCACGATCCTCGTCGTGGCTTCGGTTCTAACCGTATCGTTTTCGCGATTCCTGGAACGTGTGTCCTTTTGTATCCGCGGGATCGATACGCGGATCGACGTGCACACAAACCTTCCGTACGGTATGCACGCGTGTGTGTGTCGCGAGGAACGATCGAACAACGACAGCGCCCAGGGATATACTTTTCCAGCACGCCATTGCGTAATTACGTGGTTCGCCTCGTTAGGTGTATTACTTTCCCCGTAAACCCTTAATCGGATCCGAACGAGCACCGGGCTTGTTTACCGACGAGATCCCTACCTTTGGATTCCACCGATAAACCTTGTCGGCCCGGAAGATCTCGCTCGCTTTAGGGGCTGGCTCCGAGAAATTTCGAAGTTTTCTTCGTGGAAGCCCCGACCGCTAAACTCAACCCTTTGTTTCGTCCGCGGGGGCGCGATGTCGTGACCTCGGATAAAAGCGCAAGAAATTGCTGGTTGCGGGAGAGAAAGAGAGAGAGAGAGAGAGAGAGAGCTCGAGTCGAGCCCGAGGAATCGAGCCCGAGCCAGCAATAAATGGCAAACGAGGGAGCGAGCCCGCGATCGCCTTTCGAGATAAACAAATCGAACCGACCGGGGACACCTCTGCCTTATTATTTTCGTGGACACGGTGCTTCGTGGCTAAACGTTCGTTTAAAACTGCCCTCCGACCCTCTAATTTTATCGAATAATATTTGACTTCTTTCTCTTTGTACTTTAAAACGATACATTCGAGCGAAAGGTCCCAGGACCTTTTATGCTAGCATTTCTGAGGAGCATACGTGATTCAACGGAGAAAATTCAAAGTGAGAGTAAAATTAAACTATCGAATCGCTAATGGCCACACTATAGCTCTCCTCCAGCAACTCCAATGCTCTCGACACACGGGCCCGCTCTATATACTCAAAGCACCATTACCGTGTACCGAACGCACCGCGCTATATTCCCAGAGTATGATGGAGGGAAGTAGCGAGCACAGGGAGGACAATTTAAGGAAAGAATCGAGAGTAGAGGAGCAGGCGGGAGTTCGCAGGGGTCGCTGTTCGCGTTAGGTTCGAACCTCCTAAATCGTCGCTCACGACCTCCCGAGATATTACCGTGGCGCACGCTGGAGAGGGGTTGCTCGATATAAATTGCATCGTGCGGTCGACGAAGCGCGGTCGAAATTGGGGAAATTAAGTTCACCGAGTATAGAGCTGGCCGGGCTGCACCGCCGCCACTGGTGCACACAAAGAGAGACCGCACTGGCATGTGGTTCCGTGTAACCTCGATGTCGATACACTCTCGGGTCAGCTAGACCAGGAGCGAGGGGTGGCCCGTGTTTGCCCTCGCGGGCCAACACTCGCTCTCGCTTCACGAGATTCCCTCGGAAACGTCTCCGAGAACGTCTCTGAAACATCTGGAGGCCAAAATCGCCTGGAGCCGCGATCGCGTGGCAATGAACTACCGTTCCTGCATCCTCGATTCCACTTCGCTCTTATTGGCGTTTGACCATTGCAAACTTGAAAGAACAGAGTCCCGCCTACTAGTAGTCACTGACCATAGCGTCCCGTAGAGAACCGATCAGTGACCACGATCAGTGACCGCCGTGATCGCTCCTGACAGTGCACACAAAGCGAAGTAATTAATTTTCTAGAATTTATCACGGCGAATACGCGTAACAGCGACGTAATCTTGATGGTGCACAGCGCCAGGTGAAATTAGACAGCAAATTTCGTTGATAAAAATCAGGATTATATCCCAGGACGAATGATTAAGCCGTGAATCGGTGGTTTGACCCCCCGACACACGGCTCGACGATAGCCGTGTTCCGGGGCTCGATCGTGACCCGGTTTCGAAGGAAAGTCAACCGCCCCGTACTCGACCAGCGACTGCCATCCCGTTCCGTCCCGTCCGCCTGAATGGCGTTCTAACTACCGAACTGTTAGCGGCACGCGCGTCCGCGGCAACGCGTTATGAATCGTTTAATTTCGTTCCATTCTTGACACAGGGCGGTCCTCGATTTTCATACGAATATTCTCCGCGCGCCCTTTCGGCCCGTTCTGCATTCGATTGCGAAATCCCTCGGCGGCCAGACTCGCCGAGGGCATCCTCGATTCTGTTTCGCTTCCGACAAACTCGACGCGAATTTTTTATGCGTTTCATCCTCTTTCTCTTTGCTTTTCTCTCCTCGTCTCTCTCCTGTTCTCTGTCCAGGCAAATTAACTGGCGTGACACTGCCGAAATTCCGGTTCGATCGTCGTAAGAAAATCACGGGTTTCCAATTATTCGAGCAAGAGAAAGAAAAAGAGGGGCGAGAGAGAGAGAGAGAGAGAGAGAGAGAGAGAGAGAGAGATGCTGGAGGCAGCGTGCAAAAAGAGAAATTAGGTGGGTGACGGAGCAGGTGAAGAAGGGAGTCCCGCGAGTGACGACCGTGAGCTTAATAAAGGAGAAAGCGGAAGGGTGTGGTTGGCTCCCTCGGCGGAATATGCATGCTAGGCTAAACGTAATTCACCGTCGAGACTCGGGCTCGAGTCACGGGCTGTGCCGGCGGTGTACCGGTATGCCGGAGGGGGTGGAAGAAGAAGCAAAGGTGAGAGAAGAGAGAGAGAGGGAGAGAGAGATCGCGTCTCGATATCGTAGAAACGGCGCGACGCGACGATCCGAATAAACCGCTCGGGAAGGGAAGGAAGACAGCCGAGGAAAAGAGGGAATTCGTGGCATCCTGACGGCGCGGACGCCTCTCTCGCTGTGGCGTCCCGACGGGAATAGAAACGATGGCAATGCCGTGGGGTACGGCTAGTTGGAAGAATCGGGCATAATTTCTTGGTGACAGGGTGGTGTCGGCTTTTCAACCCTTATAATATCTTCAACGCCCTCGCCGCAGTCTCTGCCTGCCGGCTTTTTCCATCGTCCTCTGTCTTTCTTCTCCAGCTACTCTCTCTCTCCTTCTCTAGTCTTCTATCTCTATCTATCTACCAACCTTCTCCGTCTTTCCGTCTCTCGGTTTCACCCTCGGCGCGCCTTTGCTCCCGGGAATACATTTCCATGCATTTTCCTGGGCGGCTTCTCCTGGTCTTCCACTCGCCTCTTCCGCCTCCTGCCCCGATTTCCATCCTCGGTTTCTCGCGCCCGCGTCAACGCTCCCCTCCCTCCCTCCCACTCTCTCTCTCTCTCTCTCTCTCTCTCTCTCACACTATTTCTCTCTCGAGTCCCCTCTGATCTTTCTCACGCTTTAATTACCAACTTTTCCGTGTTTCCCAGGAATTCGCGTTCGCGCGCGCGACCACCCCCGACGTCGACACTGCTTTCCTACCGTAGGCTTCTTTATCCCCTGTTTTTCTTCGGACTCTCGCCCAACCCGCGCTCCCCAGGGATGCATCCCTGTTGGCTTTCGGAGACCGTGCAGAAACTTCCCGACCGCCGGCAAATATACAAGCAACGACGCCCAGCGGCCGCCTCCGACCTCGAAACAATTTCGCTCCGTTAGCGATAATGTCCTTTGCTTCCGCGTTTTTTGCTCACACGCGCGGAATCCGCTCTTCCGGAACCGTGGGACTGCGGGAAAAGTGCCCTTTGGGATTCCGGGGCTGATGGTGGATCCTCTACCTTTCTAATACCGAGTCCACTGCATTTCTATGTTTGTATAGTTCTATTGGTCCTCTGGCGACCTTTCGGTCGACCGTCTCGAACAGGTTTATAAACAATGGTACGTAAAATGGAGTAGCTTGATTTTTGCACCAAGTTCTTCTATTTCGAAGCTGTTTCGTTAGGACGGTTCTGCCCAACGAAGAATGCTTCTATCGAACTGATAGAAGCATTGTTCGGAATCGTAGATAACGGAGCTGATTTCCAGGAATCACTTTGCAAAGGCGAGAACCGCGAAGGAAAGCTAACAAGGCAGAATCCGAGCCGGCAACCGCGGTTACCACGGTATCCCAGAGACACGCGAGGAAGGCACAGCAGAACGCGAAAAAGCGTTGCCTCGCGAGCAGAGCGATTAAAAGTTTTCTCTCCCGGCTCGAAGATTTGCTCGTCGGGTCGCGGAATTCGCTATCCTTTTCTCTGTACCCTCCGCCGGTTCGTTTGGCTCTTTCTTCGCGTTTTAACAGCTTGCTCCCGCTATTTCCGTGTTCCGATTGCTTCTTGCCGCCTCGTGCCTCCTCTCGCACAGCTTGGCCTAACTAATTCCTATCCCCTTGCACGTTCTCCCAAGGCAGTTTACCTTCTACCTATTATACGTCACTGTAGTGACTTCTCGCCGAGTCCTTCCTTTGAAGCGGGCGCACCACTATGGCAGCTATCTTATTGTTTCCGTAGTGGAAATCGTGTGCAGCAGCTCACGTAATCGATCCGGAACGCTCTTCAACAAATTTTAACTACCACGTCTTCCAAAAATCACATTCGATCAATTGCAAAGGCCTCTTTGTTTGTGTGAAACTATTTCGCCGTCGTTTCGGTGGGTTTTGCGTAAAGGCGTAAAGGTTCGTGGCAGGAAAAGGGTTAAAAAAGGCGTGCGTGTTGGTCGTGGCACGGAAGCTAGCGTTCCTCGAGCCAGTCGCTGGCTAATTCCCAAAGAGATTATCGAAGACGCATCACCGCGATTCCGCGGCCGAATACAAATTGGTCCCATGGAGCCGAGGCTCGGTGTTGCACGTATGAAAGGTGTAGGCGAGGGATAGAGAGAGAGAGAGAGAGAGAGAGAGAGAGAGAGAGAGAGAGAGAGAGAGCGGAGATGTGCATGCGTGGGACGTCCCGGTTTCCGTGTACGTACTTCGGCGTTGTGTATGCGATGCAGGGGAACGCGCGCGCGGTACAGGTGTGACGGGTCGGGCCGGGCCGGGCGAGGAAATTGCAGGCTTCCCGGTCCCCCAGGTGCTCTTCGTCATCATAAAGCTTACGCCACTGGCATTGTACTTGTATTAAAGCCAGCCTCGAACACGACCCTCCGACTCGCCCTTCCCCGGCAGCCTCCTCTCCTCGTCGGTTGCTGGTAGTGGCCCGCCGTTGCTCTGTTTCCACCGTGTTCCGTTCGTTCCGCTCGTTCCGTCCAGCGCACCGGCCTGCCATACCAACCCCTCCGCCTATACATGTATGTACATACTCGCGAAACACGTACAGCTCCGACAGCCGCGGTGTACGTGTACGTATGTGAATGTATGTATGTATGCATCGCGTCGACCATTTCCTCGAGACCGCAGCCAACCCTAGCCCGCGCCAGAGCCTGGCCACCGCGACCAGTCGCCGGCTATTTAATAATCGGTATTTATGGGAAAAACTTGCCAGACGCTCCCCCCCGCGAACGCTCGCGCGAGCACGCTCGACGACGACGATGCGCTACCGTTGTCGCCCTCGGAATCTACGAGCACGACCTACCCGAGCATCATCCCGCTGTACACCCGCGCGGCAATAACTTCAGATTCGTGCGTTTTCGATTCGTCGCCACCCGGTGGCCCGGTTACAGTCTCCCGCGATTTTCCGATTGAAATTTAACCGCTCGAATATTAAGTTCATAAATTTCGATACGGCCGACTCTTAACGTCGCTGAACGTACGCCGTTGTTGTTTAGCTCCGCTATCGACGCGTTTCGGTAATCTTGCGCAGCTGTGCAGGCTGATAGTTCGGTAGCGTTGAAAAAGGTGTTTCGGTAAAATGGAGTACGAAAGAAAGAGTACAATTGTATTCTGTGACCCTGAGTTTGTAGCTTGTAAGACGGGGCGCCGTGTCCCATTGATCGTTACGACATCGATATTATCTGCGTTGCCCTTGAGGGCAGAGTACAGTGCTCCCAGGGCAAAGAGCACCTGTTCCCCATCGACTCGCGATCGATTAGCACACCGACGAAGTAGTTGAGTATGCAAATCGCATCCACCGATTGCCCAGCTATGATTGATCTAGCCTCGCGATGATTGCCTCCCGTCTCCGATGAATGATTTGATCTATGATTATCTCTCGTTTGCCGATGAACGATTTCGTTCGGTAATGTCTATCTACCACGTGGCGGTTAGAAAGTCACCGTATACGAGCGGGCATAATTATTTTCGGAGGATTAGTCGGTAATGCGGCGAAACACTTGGGAACGAGATAAGCTTCGTTGGGTTTCCAAGGAAAATAAAGGCTGATCCTAACGGGAGGGTGGCTTACCCCGAGCAAAAATAACTAGCCGGCGGGCCGAGCCTCTAAAGTCCAAGAATTGTCCTTCCGGTTTCCCTCGAGCTACAAAGTCTCGACTCGAGTCTCGATTCTCTTCGAAACTGTTCCGGAGAAAAGAAAAAGTGCGGGGGGAAACGGTTGATGCGGCGAGAGGGGAATATTTCGGGGTGGAGATTCGGTGCGGACGCGTTATCGAGCGCGAAGAGGAAATACGAAACATAATAATAGAGCGGCCGCGTCTACCCGGTCGTCTACCAATATAAACTTCTCGTTCCCGTCTGTCTGTTCGGACTGAATTACCTGACCCTGTCCCGGAGGAGTCTACGCCCTGGCGTCCAACAACAAAGTTTGCACAGGCAAGCGAAGCTTAATTAAAAGCTACGATGACACTCGAGGGCCACTCCGCTCCTAGGAGGCCGGCGATTCGTTTCCCTTGGTATCGAGAACGCGGCGCAAACTCCTAATCGTTCGCCGTTTACCTTCGCGGGAAGAGTTCTTCATCTTCCCCATTGTTACCCGCGAGGATGATCCGACGAGCACCTTTGTTCGGGATTCAAATTGTCCTTTAACTTGGCGCGTCGAGACATGTATCGATGAAACTATTATTCGATCGATTTAATTTTATAGCAGAGGAACGAAATTGCTTCATAATTTAAAAGAAACGAGTACCGTTGATATTCAGCGGACTATGGAAATCTTCGTCGCGAGACTGACTCGTTACGTTTATTGCGCGTGCTAATAAAATTCGACAGGAATTTTATTTCGCCAATAAAACGAGGGAGAAAAATAGAGAATGGGGGTCAGACAAGGGCGGGGATTAATAGCGAGCGAGGGTGGCGAAGAGGGAGAACGCAAACACACGTGGCCCCTAGCGAGGGGAAGTAAGTCATCGACGTGCTATTACATCGGGCTGTTGCGAATAGGTCAAGCAGCCGGGGCACACGAATTAATTTGCCCCCTACCGTTTCCAAGAGTTGAATCTCGAACAAAAAAGAAAATGACCACGGTGTACACGCCTCAGGCAAGACGAGGTCCCGGCGCTTAACCCCGGCCACTGCTCAGTATCCGGTTCGGTCGCCGAGAAGAGAACGACAGATTTTTTTTTCGACGGCAACGGGTCTCGTTTGAAAAATGCGAGTCTCGCGTGGTGTACGCGTGTTCGAGGAACGCCTACCGACCGTCCCCCCCCCCCCCCCCCCTCTCTTTCTCTGCCCTCGAGAACTCCCTCACCAACCCTCAAGGCAATCCCCGAGACTCGATTCGAATCAAACGCCTGACGGAAGTTGCCAGGAACCCGAAGAACGACGGGCACGCGAATTATTAAGCTAATAGTCCCGCGAGTGTGCGGCCTCTTCCTCGAAACCTGCCCCCCCCGCCTTCGAAAACGAGCACACGCGAAGTAAACGCGACTACTTAGAACGTTATCTTCATTATTACCTTCGCCTTTCGTCCCTAATTAATTTATGTTTTACATACGAATCATCCGAGACAAATATCAAATTCTGCGCGACGATACATTGACCTTTGTGTGAACAAAATATTTGAATTTACTACATCTGGAAAGCCTATTAATCCTTAGCACTCGAGTGACGCCTCTGTGGCGCCATTAATAATTGCTGTACTATTATTTAAAATATTGTTTACATTATTAGATCTGTCGGTATCTAATCAATTACTCAACATTTAAGTATTGTACGAAGTATCACATCAATTTCATATCTACCAAATTTAAAAAATCATACAGGATGGAAATATTCTAGATCGCAAGAAATGTTTAATTTTCCAGTTAAAATAGCTCCGAGTGCAAAGGGTTAAGAGGATTTTCAATAATTGTGCTGTACCAAATGAAAGTGTAGAAATTTTCTTTTACATTGCGATCTTAAATGAAATCGCAATGAAAATTGCTGCTGCTATTGAAGGTTCAATTTAAAAGTGTTAAGCCGTATACCATAGATTTTTCAAAAATTATGCAATAATCACCGGTCGGTAGTGTTAACATTGAATCCCAAGGTAAAAATTGTTTTTTATTTCATATATCCACAGGTTGTCCTAATACGGTGTAAACGTGAGGGGATGAACAACACCTATATTTTCTGTGGACCCATTAAAAGTTCTTAGGGCTCCTCCTGTAGCATGCGGTATTACCCGAACATTTTTCCCGGTCAGATATTTCGTTCTAAACCCCGGTCCAGTTTACGGGGAATCTAGATAGCCCATTGTTGTTTTTCGTCGAGCCCGGTGTATCCTGTCAGCTAGGTTTTCCCGTTCGTGTCTTATCGAACTCTGGGATCGTCTCTCCCAGAAGGGTCCTCTCTCTCTTCCTGTGCCCATATTCATATAACCTGTAGGTTTTCTCTGTTTATCCGAAAAGGCTCCTGGAATCTAGCCGATCTGGGGTAAATCGAGGGGAGCGGTGTTGATCGCGGGTCGCATCATCCGTTGGAGCCAGAGAGCGCGACGTTGGGTCTCGCGAGTTTCAAGTAAATTGTTCGAGAGGCCGGGGTTGCGTTCGAATTTCCAGCGAAAGCTTTACGACTATTTCACCGTGGGGGCTCGTTCGTACCGAATTGACCGTATAACTACCGACGATCGTTCTTGGAACGTAACACACGCGCATCGTATAAATAGACTGGCGAAGAACGCGCGGAAATTCGAGGCTGATAACTGCGAGCCGCAGCGGGCTCGCATACGCAAAGAGAGAGAAGGAGAGAGGAATAGCGTGAGAGAGTAACAGGGGGGTGGAAGCGAGCGAGAGAGCAAACAACCCCTTCGATGGTATCGACGTTCGAAAATCACGCTCTTTACCGCCAGTAATTTTCGTCGATCGCGTTCATCGCGCGCTTCACGACGACGACCATACTTTCGCCGCGAATTTACGCGAAACCCGACGAGCGCCCGTAAAATTTCGGCCCGCGAGACCATTGGCGTACACTTCCGGTCGAAGCTTCTCGCAAGCTTCCTGAAACTGAGAAACTGTGGTCGGAAACGCGAGATATCGGTGAACGAGCCTCTGCCTTCACATGTGTACGGGAAAGGTGTCGATTCTCGTTTCAATCGGAATCTCGTTGCGCTCGACGTAGAATTACTTTCGCGAGGGCTGGTTGGGGGATTGTTGATGATGGCGTGGTTGATTAAAACACTTTATAGTAGCGTACTTAAATAGTATAACTCTAGTTCAATATGAACTAGATATAATTGATGGCTGAGAGAGATCTGTCTTAACGCTGAACTAGCTAAAAAAATCCTGCGTGTTAAAGAAATGCGTGGGGAAATCGGTATTTTAGGGAAAGGGAAAATTACAGAAGAGAGGGAAAGGTGGGGAGTTGGAGACAAACAGATGTGAGGGACTGGGACTAGCGCTTGACGTAATTTATGATGGGGAAAGACCTTGAAATAATTATAATTATACACGGTTTAGACCCTGAAGTGAACAAAGTTGTGAAAAAAGAAACGGCGATGGCTAACAATGACAACCGAGATGGTCGGGTGTGCTGAACCCGGACAACATGCATACGCTAACCGATGAAAGAGGAAGTACAGAGTGTTCGCACCTGTGAGAAACAAAGCTCTCGCACAGGTGGGAATGTGTACAGAGCAGAAGGGATGGAGAAAGAGGAAGGAGGTCAGAAGGGGAGGATACGGTTAGCACTTGACGGGGAATACCAATTATTGCGTTTGACCTGGCCGGTATCCGACCGGACCAATACCCGGGGACAAATTGTCAATTTATGCTTTCTCGTTATTACGGTGTCCTGATCATAGCGCGAACCAACCGAAATGCATCGCGCGTTTCATCGTCACAGGGCGCTGCGGTTCGCATTGCGAAACGGAGAACACGGTCTCCCCGCTGAAAAGTCCCTCTGAACTGCGAATGCTGTTGCAAATTGTTTGTTCGAGCCCCATGATTTGGAAATATGCCGGATTTTAGGACAATTTGAAATATAGAGGCGCATTGACGATACAGAGGATAAAATCCCTGATAATTTCAGAGGCAGCCCATGGCCGAAAACGGGGGCCCCGGACCGCCGTAAACATTCACTCCCGCAGTTTGAAAAGAGGCAATCGCGAAAATCCGCGCGGGTTCTCGGTGAATGCCGCGGATCGCGACAGAGGCCCGGAGAAAAACGATGCGGCGCTGTGTGGTTTGGCGCGTAGAGCCATAAAAATAAAGCGTAAAATCACCTGCTGACTCGATTGCGCTTGCCGCGGTTCCGTGGAGCGGGTAGAAAGAAAGGTAGAATATTGCGGAGTGTGCGATTTAAATCATAAAACTCGAGTAAAAATCCGGAACAGTTTTTGCAGGTGCAGTTGCACGTGCGATAAAGAGAGAGACGTAAAGGAGAGGAGGCATCTTTTCCTTAGCGAGTCGAAGGGATCTCTTTCCTTTTCCGATCTCTCCCGCCGCACCGCGGATTTCTTTTTCCCCCGATTCAGCTCGTTTAGCCCTCTTCCTCCCCGGCGCTTATGTTTCTCTTTGGCCGTGCAGCCCGACCATTACCGGCCCGTAGAATGGGCCGAGAAAATCGTAAAAGGGAATTACTCGAACGATCCGGGGCCGATCCCCGTATGCCGGGAAACCGGCGCGGGGGGTTGCCTGAATCCGTATACTTGTCCGTATGCGCCATATTTCGTCGGACGAGTCCCCGCGATTTTCCAATAATCCTTTCCACACCGTCGCGATACGCGCTACGACGATCGACCTGCGATTCACCGCGATTTTACATCGCGACAAACACCCAATCCACCTCGACAAAATTTCCCTGAACCTTCCGGAATCTTTTAACACTGTCTGCTGGCAAGCTTCCAATGGCCCCTTTCAAATCGACGATCGAACGTTCAGAATTTCTTAACACTCTCGGTAACGACATCAGACTTGCTGCCTATCTTGAAATAGTTTATCATACGTACAACGTGACTCCTGTCCGTGTTCCGCAGACAATTTGTAAGATATCTTGGTGCTTCGTATCGGAAATTTTCTACGCACATATTGCGCCTCGCGATCCAACGCGGTCTTAATTTATGCATCGTCGTACCGGTGTACTTCTCAGCCAATTTCGAAGATATTTTGGCTTTTCTCATCAAGGAAGTCCTGCGTTGCAGTAAATTGATACTTCGCTGTAGTTTCATAACGGACCTGTTTCCCTTGGAGAGCTTGTACATTCGCTCTCCTCGACGGTGGAGCTCGTATCCAACGATAAACTCCTTCGGCGTCGATTATTTTCTCTTTATCCCGCGGCACGAAGTCTCGCGACTGCACGCGCGCGCGGTCGGCGCAGGCCTCCGTGCATCGTTGCATTTCCCCTTTCGATGGTGTTCTCGCGGACGCCCAAGACCCACCAGGCTATATAATGGACCGGGGAAACCCTGTAGCACGAAGTTTGCGCCGGAAGTTCACGGATGTTCAGCCGCGAGAAGCACTCGCGGTGCATCGATCCGCTTCTCGCCTCTGCCTCCTGCTCTGCTCGTTATCGGAAAGTTCTCGCGGTGGCGCCAATTATTTATCGAACGAAAAAATTCTTATTTTTAGTCGCGGAAGTTCGGATTCGTAGTTTAAAGCTCCGTGAACGCAAAGTACAGAGTGAGAGAGAGAGAGATGAAGAGAGCGGACGGTAATTGCGAGCTACGAGAAAGACAGAGAAGGAAGGAGAAAGGAAAGGGTCAAAGGGTGCGACTACACAGGAGTTCGAAAGTCCATACTCGGATCGAGTATCACCGTAAAAGCGAGAGAGCTCCCCCGCTGGTTTTTACCCGTGAAAATCGTAGGATCTCTCGCGGTTTCGTGGTCTCAAAGGCACAGAAGTAAAACGGCTTTCTTTTATCGAGCACCGTTTTAATCCCCGGGACACACCGTCGGGATCGCCGCCGCGTGCTGGAAGCGCGCACGCTTTCCGAGAGGTTCCTCGGGGAAAAAGAATAAACGCGTTCGCGGCACGTCATTAATTGTCTCCGACTTTCGAGAGGGAGAAACCGAGAGAGAGAGGAGGCGGTGAAAATTCGTGTCGATCGGTCGGCGCGAGAGAGCGAGGTTCGAGTATCCTCGTAGACGTGGAACGAAAGGTTATTCACGGCGAGATCGCACGACGGAACAGGAAGCGATAATATTTCATTCGCGAGACTAGAATATCATTTTTCAATAGCGCAGCTTAGTCGGGAGTTATATCGACCGGCTATATCTTCGGAACGTTGCCTTTCGTTTTTCCTCCATTTCTCATTCCGTCTGCTTTTTTCTCCCCTTATCCACACTCTCTCTCTCTCTCTCTCTCTCTCTTTGCTTCTGTACGCCATCTTTCTCCGCGACCTTCCCACCGATCTCTCTTGCTTTTTGTTGTGGAGTTTGTGTGGGTGGTCCACGCGTGGCTTTGTACACCGTGGCGAGACAGTTAAGGCCGTGGAAATGTTTGGTCTAGACCTTCGCAGAAGAAAAAAAACCGGTCGAGCATTCGTTCCGAAGAACCGGAATCTCACGCTATAATTTTCTTGGAAATATCGATGCGGTTCGAAAGTCAAGAGAGAAACCCTTTTGAATTCTATAAAGTTTGACCGTTCGCGCAGCGCGTGCGAAATTCTTTTCACGCTGACCATTACTTTCCGTCCACCCCGTATGCGAGCAAAAACGGCCGAAACGAACGTCGCGTCGGCGGAGAGGACGTGCTTGTCGCGCGCGGTAAATTCTCGATGCAAATGAGGCGGGCTGATACGCGCGATATATAAATCCGAAAAACCCGGCGGATATTTATGTCTATTATCTGAAGACCCTCCGAAAACGCTTTAGCCCCGACTCCAGGGTGGGTCGGTTCCTCTTTCGGGTTGCCGGGCGCGTTACGCTCGTGATCGGCATCGGAATCGTCGTTTCCCCGAAAAAGCGGTCGTTATCGGGTTTCCGGACACACTCTCCGACAGAACGGTTCCTCCCCGAATCGAGTTATAACAGGATATCAGGAATTAATCGCGACCGGGGATACGTTCTTCGAGAGATCGTTATCCCGAGGATCGTGAAAACGTAGGGAAAAGAGATGGAGAGAGAAAATCAGTACTCTCTCTCCCTCTCTCTCTCTCTCGAAATTGTACCAGGAACCAAGTCGATCCGGCGTTCTCTGTCGAAAGGGTGCGTTGCTCGATTGTTTCGTCGGGGCAAACCGATCGAACTCCGTTGGTTCGCGATCGAACGGTTCGCCGAGGCTCGTGGAAACCGAGCTCTAATTAGTATAGCGCGAGCGCGGAGCCCAGCTAGTCGCTTTAATCGCATGCTTCCTATCACCCGAAACGAGTTTCTCGAAGGGCGATCACGCGAAGTCTCGAGGTCTTTAACGCGTCGTGAGTGTTAACGGCTGGCTGACCGAATCGCGGACTGAAATTACGGACTCTCTCGTTACAGCGGGATCGCGAGCGCGAGAGAGGCTTGTTTCGAGTTACTCGGAAAGCTTCCTGCCCCGGGGAAATCCACCCACTGGAGCGGCGGTCGCGTTTCTTTACGCGAACGACGACACGCGACGTCGACGCTCATTAAACGGAAAGAAAAAAAAATAACAGGAGAGTTTACGGAGACACGTGTACCGACGACATACACACACGCGCGCGCGCTGAAAGGGGTCGTGATAATTCGATTTCGAGCGGAGGGGCGGGGTCGTAGTCGAAACGCTCGACTACTCGCCTATCTTATCTCGTTACGATAAACGAAACGGGGGAAGAGGCGTGGGCGCGGCTCGAACGCGCGGAAAATTCGCAGGCCCGCGTTATCGGTGGAAACGCGTTCGACCGGGCACACGGCAGCGCACCGGGGCCGTTTTTCGCGATAGCAAAAAACTACGATCGACCCCGCGGTCTCCGGTCACATAAAGGTACGTTAATTAACGCGGCTCGTCCGCTCGGTGAAATACGTTCGATGACGTGGCATTGGCAGGTCGGATACGGGTCGGCAAAAGAATCGAAACGTTTAACGGTCGCCAGTTTCGAGTCGGCCGATCGAGCTCGACGCCGCGCCGGTCGAACATCGCGTAGGCCAGGGAGCTAGCAGCTACTCTCGGTCGATCCTCTTTCTCTCTCTCTCTCTCTCTCGCTTCCGCTCCTTTCATTCTCTCTCTCTCTCTCTCTCTCGCTCTCTCTATCTATTTCGCTCTCCAGGTCGCCTCTGTTCTCCTGTGCCACGTTTGGCCGGCTATCGAGCCACGTAGCGGCGGTGTTCTCGTGGCGGTCGCGCGAGGTACTTCGTGCGAAGGAGTGGTTTTCAACCCCTTCCGCCCTTCTTCCTCCTACCGATCCTCGACAGCTCGAACGAGCCTTGGCCGAGAGCCAGCGTATTCATTCCAGAAACTAGCCCCCCGATCTAAGGGGCCAATTATTTAATCAATTCCGCCCTCTTAGCGGTCCGGTATAGAGCAGATAGGCTATTCGGGGCTACGGAACTGCCGACGACGACAGCGGCGGTGTCGACTATTGAAATCACGATCCCTTACCCCACCCTTCCCCTTTCCCTCTCGCTCCCTTTTCCTAGCTCATTGGCTCACTCGCGAGGGAGCGAGCGATCAGACGAGACCAGGCCCCCAAAGACCCGGCCCGACGGTCACGCTCCCAAAAGTGCGCCCATTGTTTTCACAATGCCAGCGCATCGGTCTTCGAGACCCTCCGCCCACCAACTTTAACCCTACGCTGCCACGGACGCAAGCATTCCCACTGTGAATCTTGCCTTGCCGCGATCTTGTGCCAAGTTTTGCCCAATCCTGGCTCATGATAAGCTACCGCTATCGGTCTCTGCGCTACGCTTTACCGTGTACACTCACTCGCGCGCGCAATAATATTCGTACACTTTCTTCTGCGGTATTCGAACAATATTTCTTTCATTGTTTTTTTCAACCCTTGACGAACAGCATAAAGTTAAAAAGAAATATTACAGGTACTACTTCCACTGTGAAACATTAAATCTGAAACATTAATCTCACAATCCACTAACAAAGTCAGAGTGGCTTGCTCCCGTATCTTCCTAAAGGATCACAGCACCGAATCGCTTCAGAGCAGTCTCGAAGTCGGCGTATCGTCACCCATCGAACATGAATATCGAAAATAGTTCTGGTATCGATTGATCGTGCTCGTCAAGCTGCCCCCCGCAACTGCGGAACGATATTAATTTATTTATTTATCTGCCGGCGGCAGTCTATCGAAACGGTGGCGGAAAATATGCGAGAAGAATAGTCTATCGTAAAGCATCGGTGGCATCGAGAGGGAATGGGAATAAAGGCGAACGCGTCAGTCGTAGAATCGGCGAGACAGGGAGCTTCGACGATACTCGTGGATCGATACTCGTTCGAACGTTACGCGGCGTTTTATCGTCTAGGTGGCTGGAATCGGTCCGAAGTAGTTTTCCAAATAATAACGCAGACGGCCGAAGGGAGTACGGAGACAAGAAGAGAAGGAGGAGGGTAAAAGAGGTGGAGAGGAAAGTGTAGGAAAGAGGAAAAGGTGGAAAGAGGACGGGAGGTTTAAGAGCAATTGCATCGGGGCCGGGAGCGCCGCAAAGTCACGAATTTGTGCAGGCTGCCTCGTGTTTCCGGCGTCCACGCCAATGCCGTAGATCACGATCCCCCATGAGAAACCCATCCTCTTGACCGCGTCCACCCGCAGCCAAACCGTTCGAAGCGGCCGGACAGCCGGACGTTAAACGTGATTTCGGGCTCGCGCCCGCGATTCCACGAAATTAATCCGGTTCGGGGCTATCGATTCCCTTTCCTTTCCTCGTCCGGCCATTTATTTTCCATCGGGACCGCGCCGAGCCGCGGCAAAATTTAATCGAAATCGTTGGTTCTCGCGACGCGGAACCGCTTGCCCACGGTACACACACCGTTTTCTGCCTGCTACTCGCGCGTCATCCTCTCGGCGTGTCCGCGTCGCGGTTCTGCTCGGCTTGCCAACATGTACGCTCTCTCTTTCTCTCTCTCTCTCTCTCTCGCTCGTGAACGGTTGTAAAGATTGAAAATACCACGACCGGGCCGATAATAAAAATTACAAGCGGGTCTCGTTCACCCGCACGCCAGCTAGCCCGATCGATCCCGCTGCGCTGTGCCCTCGCCGAACTTTTATTTACGCTTCGCTCGAGAGCGCCGTTAATTATTGCCGCGAATGCCCCGACGAATCGTAACGTAGCCGCCGTTGCCAGTTTCCCCGTGAATTATTCCGTGTCGTTCGAAAACATGACCGGACCCCGGAACCCGGGCGGAACGCTCCCGATCCTTTTTCACCGCCTCGATTATACACGCGTCCGGCAGTTAGCCCGCGCTTGTTCCCGCGACCACCCTCCGCAATTCGCTTTTACGAATCCTCCGCGCGCTCTCCACTTAACCGTTCGTTAATCTTTAATCGCCGATACACCCCGGCCCCTCCTATGATTTTCCACCGTCGACGATCGCCAACGCCCGCGGAAAATAATAATTTTTCCGGCATTATCGCGCGGGACTCGATCATTAACGCTTGCCGAGAGTTTAAACTCCGGAAAAAATGGGAGTACCAACGCCACGGTCAGATTCAACGCGTTCAACAACGGTGCATTATCTTCGCGTGCAGAAAAATTTGGCGTTTATACGCCGACCCGTTCCCCACGGGAAAGTTCGAGTCGTGAGTTTTTAATTAGACGCTCTGGCGAGTTGGGATTTAAAAACGTTCGGGGAACGTGTAATAGTTCTACTTGATGTTCGCCGATCGGGGTCGCCGAGGTCGCTGACCTCGAATAACGATGGTCATCGAAAGATCCCGCACACAATTGAAAATTAATCGAGAGACGTGTCTCTACTCGGATTACAGCGATCGCTAAACAATCTCCGAGGGTTCGATTTTTCGAGGCGCGAGTTCGCAGATGAATGCGCTTTGTCGTCTCGCACCTTATCGTCGAAAACGCATCGATCATTCGCAGACGCGCCTTACAGAATGCCGCGGAAGCTTTTTTGAACGTTGGGAAGAGACGTTACGTACGGACAGTGGCAATAAATTACGAGGACGCGATGCAACGGGGACTAAACGAGCCTCGATATTTCACTGTATTATACAACGGAGGAGTGGAGAAGAGTTCGAGCGAGGCTCTTAAAGAGGTTGTGACGGTTCACGGTATAAATCAGAGTTTAAATGCGGCGATTCACGGAGATACACCGTTCTACCTTTGGTGAGAAAGGATTTCCCTCTTGTCAGGCAGAGAAAGAGCGAGAGAGGAGTCGTCGCATTCAGCGTTGCTTCATAGCAAACGCGGCGAGCAGCTGAACAAAAACCGGCGAGCGAAGGAGAGGAAGAGAGGGAGCCGGAGTGGGCCATTTCTATAAAATGTGCGGAATCGTTGTCATGAAATAAGCTGAAATTAGATCTCTATTCGGATCCTCGTACTCGATTACGCTACTCTGAACTGGGCACAGATTTTATTAACGATACACCTGGTTTGCTAAATAAACAATTAGAATGATAACACCGAATTTCTATGGGGGTGGTTTCAACAAATCTTGTTCATGTTTGTTCGCGATTGACAATTTAGAAGTGACATTTAGGAGTTGGACCAGAGGCAACATGAAATAGAAAAAAGAATTGCACGGGGTGAAATTTGATGCAGTGGTGCGTCGGTGGGGTGGTCCCGATGAAAAATAAATGGGGACTCGGAGAGAGCGTACGGTCGTCGAATCGGTGGAATCGGTGGAATCGGTGGAATCGGTGGAATCGGCCGGCACGGCGAAAGTAGCTCGGGCCACACGCTCGAGCTCTCGCGCTCGCAACCGTGATCGCGATACGAATCTCTCTCTTTGGCACGCTCCTCGTGGTCGGTATATGGGTCAGCTATGTTACGTGCGGATCGTCGACCGCGATGTCGACGTGCTTTCGCGGTAATGGCGGCGATACTGTGGTCCGTTTAAATATCTGCTCGCCGGTTCTTCCTCTCGCGTCTTCTTCCTCTTCGACACCGTCGTAGGAATTTCGAATCGGTCGTGGCAGATTCCAGGCTTTCGACGTCGTCCCAGGCTGTTGTTCGCTGGCTTGTCGGCGGTCTACTCACTCGCCTCGATTATGTGCGACACGGTCACCGACCACTGTTTCCCCTGCGCGGGGCGATAGAGTGCTCCAAACGCTCCACATTCGTCCAACTCTCATCTGATTATTTCACGTCGCAATATTTCTCTTTGGGAAATTCATGCTATAGGAATATTTTCAGGGAACTTCTACGCCTCTAGTGTGGCGTATCGAGTTAAATAATTTGGCTCTGATGCTTCTAACACCCTCTCCCTTTACCGTCTCTTCGTAGCTCAAAACTCGCAACTTCGCTCGCTCTCGACTCTCACGCTTCTGACCTCACAGCCCTTGCATTCATTTTATCCATTTTCATTCCTCCTCTCTTGCACTCTAATTCTCTCTCTATCGGTCTCGCGTGCGACCTGCGTTTGGCACCCCTAGCCATTCGACGCTCGTCGCTAAGACCCAAACACTCTTCTTTCACACCTCCGCCCAGACAGACTTCCTCTCACGCGAGACCCAAACATATTGGCGCCACGCAGTCGCTCTGAACATTCGCACCCCTATAATACCGAACCTTTTTCCTTAATGTTTATCTTGAATGATATTTATCTTGAATGATATTTATCTTTAGAACGATATTTACTTGGCACCGATTGCAACCGCGTGTCGCAGCGAGCTAGGGATAGCGGCAGGGATATAATCCACGGCCGTGAAACGTAGAACACCGCGTTGTTCGTCGCGGAGCCTTTAAATCGACAGGCTCGGGGACAGGCAAAGCCGATGGCCGTCGAGGGCAGGGGATTTTTCAGAGGCGGGAAGATGCATGGGCGGCTGTTCGCGAAGAAAAATGTCGAGGGCGCGCGGCCTCGATCCGAGAGTTATCGAGGAGCTGCCCTATCTCGGCCGAAGAAAAAAAATCGGTGAAACATTCAACTAATAGGTCGACGTCAGGGGAGAAAGATCGGAACGGTTAAGGGGGTTGTGTGTTCCCGCTCGCTCGCTCGTTCGCTTGTTCGTTCGCTTGTTCGTTCGCACGCGTTCTCTCTCCGTGTCGCGCGCGCGTGTGTTCGGAGAGAACGCTGGCACGAACTCGGAGATAGAGCAGGAAACCCGATACCTCGGCTTGCGTTATTATACGCCGAGTTACGGCAAGATTGTTCCGCGAAGTTCATTTACATCCGACGACGACGACGACGGTGCGTCGAGACGCTCGAGAGAGCACCGTATCGACGTCGCATCGACGCAGCCGTTAACGAACCACGAGAACGTCGACTATCCTTCTCGCGAGCGATTCCGTGGCTCTCACCGTGGCCTCTGGACGATCTTCGGGGCACGGAGGCCACGCCTACTTTGTTATTTCTCGCTGGGGGGAAATCGTATCTTTTTACGTACTTTTGACTCGTGACGTGAACGGAGTCTCTGGGATGAGAAGTTCGTTGGCTATGCAATTTTATGGTTTTATATATTCTGTAAACTAGCTAAGACCACATTCTATCTACTTTACGACGATAATAGCATTTATTATAATCAATATTCCGTGGATTAAGAGCACTGAGCAAGCAAGGACCGCGGTACTCGAGCGAAACCGGGTTTCGGATTGCCCACGAGGCGTTCCGCGCGACGCCACACGACTCGACTCAATCAGCTTCTTTCAGGAAACATCAGCGACTCGCAGTACATCACATACATGACAAGTAAGTACGAGGCGTGGCGCGACCACGACCACGACCGCGTTTAGGCGATCCGACGCTGGTGCGACGGATTTATCGAAGGCCGGTGTAAGCAAGGAAAAGAGAGAAAGGCAAAGAGGGTATATAGCACGATGAGGAGGCGGAGGGTAAAAAAGAAACGTCGTCGTCTCGACGTCGGCCGTCTCGAGGAGTTTCTTTTCCGGGCGGAGATCTATGTTTCCGTGCGTTTCGAGAGGCTCGTTAGGCTGTCCCGGGTGGAAGAAACCGCCGTAAATCGGCCCCCGCTTTTCGAGAGAGGGTGCTCGATTTCGCCTGGATGACCGACCCCCCCGGATCTAAATTTCAAATCTGCTAATGTGTATTTTTGCGCCGTGGGGACCGCGAGCCTCTTATCGGTGGTCGTCGAGGGAGTGAGAGAGAGAGAGAGAAAGATGACGCTTTGAATTTCAGATTTGCCGCGGCGCAACTCGTGTCGACGGTGGCACACGACGAGAGAGAGAGCAACTTTTGAAAAGCCTCTCTCCCTCTCGCTCCGTCCAACGTTTGCTGCGCTTGTGCGCTGTCATTTGTTTCCCACACCCCTGTGTTCTTCCGTGTACCGGCCGCCGCCGATCTACGATATCTAGCGCATTTTATTTATGGCGGCACGGGTTACGTATCGGAATTGATTCCGTGATTTATTCCTGGACCATTCCTCGCCCGCGGACGGTCGATACCCGGCCAAGTGCCACCCGACGCCGACGACTACGAATCGAATTTTCATCGGCCTGTTTTTCCCTCAAAAACACCGTCGGTCTCGCTCGAACCGTCTCTCCGCCCAGCGAGACGAAGGAGCTGCGCGAAAACGGTCTTGAGATTCGTCGTACCTTACGTCGATACTCGGTAGCTAATTTGTTTTTAAAAATTCTTTTCTCGTGCGTCCTAAATATGTATGCAAGTCGATACAAAAGATTAAAAAGGAGGAACTTCTTCCGAGCAAGTATTCGGATGCTTTCCGTGTGGTGCGATGCGTGAAACGCGAGAGCCCGTGTCCAGGGAAGGGCTCATGATCGCGAATAGGCAGGTCCCGTGGAATTGCGCGGCTCCGGTTCGATACGTATGCAAAGCGACCGCATTTAACCAACTTCTCGCGGAGAATTTCCATTAGTCGAGAAAGTCCAAGCGGTTTCCGGGGACAATGGCGAGGATGCGCGCCGGTTTCGGTGAACCGGGTAACGCACGACCGACTGCTTCGCAGAGGCGCACACCCTGCTAGCGGGTAGAAGCGCGGAGATCGAGTCGTCGAACGATTTCGAATCAACGCGTCTGGTAGGGCGGATAATTCAATTTGAATATGCATGCGTACCGCCGGCAGCGGCCCCGAAAATCCGTGAGACGCGCACCCCGTTAAATCCGCGATTATTCGCGCGCCTGTTCGCTACCTTTCCCCGATACGCAACCCCCGTACACCGACATCCCCACACATCTACTTCCTCGCGGCAACCAACACGTCCCTTCCTACGGGGCGGTTTTTACCGACTCCTCTCTCTCCCTCGTTCTCTCTCGCGTATATACACACTCCAATTATACCTCGACCGATGATCCACTTTCCAGTGTTCGAAAGGTCAGTTTCTTTTTGTACGATGGATGTGTAAATATAACCTGCGGGTACGAAACAAATTTCTCGTAAAACGTATAATCTATTAGGTTGAACGGAAAGTTCTGTCGTATTTAAAATAATCAGGTAATTTTGCTTGTCAATGAAAAACGCGCGTTGCCAATGGAGATGATATCGTTGCGAATAATATCGAACATATATTTTTATGAATTCGTTCAAATGTTTTCATCAACCAGTTAAATGCGTTCGACGCGTATACGCGTCAATCCGGAACTCTATTGAGGTGCAATAACAACAACCTTTTCACGACTGAATTGTTAATTTTGTTATCAAATAAAAATGTAATTCTTCCTCGTTTTTCGTAAAATTTATAATAGGATCATTTGCTCTGCGTTCGACGCGTATACTAGTCATTGCTTCATTTTAATTCCGCACCTGGTCGGGGATTTTTAAAACTAAATTCCGCAGTTAAGAGATTAAAATACGACGGAACTTTCCTTCCAACCAAATAGCAGCGAGGTGAACGAGTCAGATGTCCCACGAAATGCAACCAACTGGGCACAATCTGTAAATTCACCTGCTCCTTCCTATCTGCGCAAACGAAATTCACATCCTCTATACCAAAAAGCGAATAAAGTGCGTGGACCAGACAGTTCGGTCCCGCCACTGGCATGGCAAACATTGTCCCCAGTCAGGCTACACGCCGGTCCAATCCAAGAAACGATCCTGAGGTCGGGAGGGTGCTGCCCTTTAGCCGGTACGCAGATTGAATCGGAAGGGATCGTGGCTCCGTGGAGAAACGCTGGCACCGGCGAAGGGTTAGTGGTAGTGGTATGGTTTGGGTTAGGCGAACAGGGTCGTCTGAGTGGCCATTTGGCATTCGGTCGTAAGAAACGGGACCGTACGAGCGGTCTCGCGCGTGGGTGTCGATAAATTGCGGCGTGTAGCGTAGGTCAGAGAGGCGGAGCTCAGGGGTTCGCGCGCCTATCTCTCGCTCTTAAGAGGGTCTCCACGGGTCTATAACGACGAAGCGAGAGAGAGCGAGAGAGAGAGAGAGAGAGAGAGAGAGAGAGAGAGAGGAGGACGTGGCAGGGGTTGGGGTGGGTCGTGCCGGGTAACGCCGGCGGGTCTGCGCTAAATTTATGCAAATGCATGCCGGCAATATTCTAAATAAGTAGCTTCACCCGTGGCCCCGTACGTCTCGCGGCCGATATCTCGACTGGAGTCTCTCTATCTCTCCCGACGCGCGGGGGCCGAGTAAATTCAACTCGTGGAACGGGGCGTTCGTTCGCTCGCGCCGTCTGCTCCCGACGACTACGAAACTACGACGTTTCAACGACTTTCGTGGCGAGGATCCAAAGAGGCCCGGGCCATTGAACGTCGTCGACTCTGCGCCGTGTCGCGGCCGCGTAAATTTGTTCCGGGGAAACCGAGGCGAAACCAGAGGGCCCCGCGTACGCCTCTTTGAAATTTTAACCCGGCGCGAGTACGGTACGTATCCGCGACCGAGAGACGCATTCGACCGTCCGAGGAGAGCACTCTCTCGTATCTTGTTTTCGCTCCGAGCCGGATAAGTCCGGTCGAACGGTGCCGCTGCCGCGCTCGTAACTGGCTTTTAACGCTAATAGTACTCTCAGACCCATTTAAAGAGCTTTTACGTAACGGAGAAGAACGCAGGAGAGTTTAGTGCGTTCCGTGCTTGCTCTCCCGCGATCTTTTCACTTCCCGAACCCCTACCCTATCCTCCTCCGCCGGTGCTTCACAAATTAAATCCACCGAATTTATTTTTACGTTTCCATCGACCTCTCGCGTTTTACGAGATCCGCGACAGCGCTTCGCGTTCGTTTTACCTCGACGAATATTTTTCTGCATTCGACGATGATGCAAGTCCAACCTGTTTCCCGATGCTGAAGATTCGTACACGTCCACTTCCATTTATAGAACCGCTGATGAAACGACGTGTCTTTCATCAAAATATTTGCGATGGATAATTTACCATCGGGAAATCGATTAGAAGGTATGGATTTGCGTCTGTAAAACCCGATCGCGGAGGAAAGTCGAGAGTGTTTCCCGAGGTGAAAACGTGAGATTAGAAAAGGGTTCTATAGAACAGGGTAACGGGAGTAACGGGTGACGGGGGGATTGGGCGTCGGTGACGAGGACGCCGACGCCAGGTGACACGCCACCCTAATCAGCACTCGGGGTCTTAACGCGGTTAATTGCGCTTCAATTAGCCGCTCGTACCGAGACGCGGGCGCGCGCGCGCGCGCGACTTTCTTGCTCGCCGCTCGCGAGGAACTTTCGCAATCGTCGGCCACGCCGTGCAATTAGCCGGCGAGTCCTCCCGTGCATTAAGACGACCCGTAAAAACCGCACGAAGATGTACGGCTGGAAAATTACGCGAAGATAAAGTCCAAGTTATACCGTCGTTAGAGAGTGACGGGTTTCCGCGGGTCTTTCTTCCCGCAACCTCTCCGCAACCTCGAATGCTCTCGTGGTACAAATTATTACCCGGTGATTATCGCGTCCTTAATATAGATTTTTTATTTAACCCTTAGCACTCGGATGGTGACCCAGAGTCGCTACTAAAGATTGCTGTAACATTATTCAAAATATTGCTTACGTAATTTTTAATTTTATTAATTGTCATATCGATTGTCCCCCTCTCCTGGGGCAAATCAATTTCTACGTACGTGATGTGTACGTAGATGATCTACGTACATGAACGTGTTTAGAGAACTAGGGCAGGATTTCCAACAATTAAGTCCAAATCCACATATCGATTAATGGATCCCTTAAATCTTATTATTGCGGACTCCGCCTCGCTATATCATAATATTGACTTTTTCAATGGGTCGTTGCGATCATTCTAGAGAAAATTGCGTACATTTATATGTTAATTGAATACCTGTATTCCTACAACTTACGGCATGTCCCTTTATAAGTAATTTTAGGTTAAGACTTTCATTTTTGTTTTTTTTTGTATTGTAAACATTTCTATAAATGGATTTCGGTCCGTACATAATAACATTGTACGAAATGTTACATCAATTTCAGGTCTATAAATCGAAAAAAAATCATATACAATGGAATTGTTTCAGGTGGAAAGGAATGTTTAATTTTCGAGTGAAAATAGCTCCGAGTGCGAAGAGTTTATTTCATTTCGTGCGAATGACGAAAGTATTGATTTTTTTCGAAATGTTGTTTACCGATATTGTTGAAAGATCTGCGTGGTTTGTTTCGATTAAAAGTTGCCTTTCATATTCGAGGAGGATAAGACATGTTTATTAACGATTGCACTGTCCTTTATTTTTGTATTCGTTATTCAAGATACTACAGAGTCCGTACATGGGAATCAATCTGGACAAAAATTCGGCGGAAAATAGCCGGCCCGTGTAATCGACGTTACGAGAATCCGTGACGGATCGAAATACTTGACCCCGTCCTTTTCGATCTGCGAGTCGACGAACGAGCATGCCCGAACGGGTCCGACGAGATTTTGATATGGGTCAGCGCCGGTGAATGGTGTCGCTCCCGATTGCCGTGATTTCGGCGGTCGTGTGTGTGTGTATCTCCTAAAAGGATTCCCGATGCGTCAAACGCGAAAACAATAACCGGTTACCTGGAGCAGCTGACGTAGGGCACACGAGACTACTTCGGACGCCTGCTCGCTCGCATGCTCGCATGCTCGCTCTCTCCTCCCTCGCGCGGGTAATCCGAAAATCGATGAGCGCTTTCCCGAATTCGCGGTCCGGTCTAGGCCGAGGCTCGTTTCGCGGCGAATATGAAATTTCAAGATTTCAATTCCGGATTGCGGGCTGCGTTTAATTGAATTCCGGGATTTTTAACGCGACCGTTTGACGGTGGGCTCGCGGCCTCTCGACCGCGATTCGACGCTCCGCGAATAATTGCAATCTACTCCCCTTTGGAATTGAAGCGTCCATTACGTCCGCGATTTTGCGTCTGACCGTTGTCGTTCTGCCGCACTCCCTTCATTCTCCGCGATGAACTCGCTGGCAGCAGATTGCCATTCGACGGGATAAGTGACGGGCAGACTGCGGGTATTTGTGCAAAATAAAAATTGTGTTGATTGAAGTAAAATTTTAGTCCGACCAAAATAATTAGAAATTCATGAGAAATTATAGCGAATTTTATAAATGAACCAAGCCTGTGAACGATCGAATGTTCTTCCTCCTGCAGGAGCATTCAGCAAAATATTATTTATACTTGGCGCATGCATTAATCAAACTGTTTTCCAGAATCTGGAACAAGAACTCCGTAATTCAGACCGCAGAAGCCTAAATTCTGCAACGAATTCATGTCGATGGGTATACAAAGATTAATATGTGAAACAGTTTTATTATCGCTGTTTCGCTGCAGGCGAACACGGATATTTTCGATCGGCTTTTATCTGTGTTCGGATCGACGCTTCTTCCATCGGGGCTCGAACATAAACCTAACGCGAAACCGACTGGCAGTGGGTTAAACGGAGAGCGAAAAACCATTTCCCGGTGGCGGGCAGCGAATAACGCGACGCGGATAGCAGGAAAGCGTGAGCTCGTGGCGTTTTATTCCGTTCTCGGTTTTCCTCGTTCCGCGAGCAGATTTCGTAAGGAGAGCAGCAGAGCAGCAGAGCAGCAACGGCATTCGGCATTGATTCGAAACGCTCTGATCGATCTCGCTCCGACTCGGGCGTTTCGTGTCCGCATCGAAATTCGATTCGCGCAACGTGCATCGGCCACGGAGAGAATGCGGAGCCGCGACTTTGAAATTCCTGAACAGCGACGCCTCGTTCTGCACATCCCACGAGAGCGCGCGGCGCGGACTCGTAGGCTCGCGAGAACCGCATCCGTGCGGTCGCATCGCCGGACGAATGCCCGGCGCACGCCGATCGCGTGCGAGCCACTTTTATCGGCGGAGAATTTCCGATTTCTATCCCGGGAACGCGGAACCGTGATTTTTGGACGGCGTCGTTAACCCACTCGCTTGAAAGTGTACGCGCGTAGATGGAAAAGATCGGTGAACTCGACATTTCTCAAATATATCGCTCCAGGCTTGGTTACCGACCGAATGCTAAACGACTGCATAAAATCACTGTACACATATGTATGTCGGTGTTTAACCAATAACTAAACATTTCAGTATCGTGCGAGGTTTTATACGGTGGTCGAAGTCTTTGGAACTTGGTGTCAAATTCGTTCGGAAAGCGATCGGCCGAATCCTCGACGCTAACAGAAACGTTTCTCTAATTTCAACTACGGTGATAGAGACAGCTTTCCTTGACCGAGTCGTTTCTCGACTCTATCGTTTTTATGCACCTGTCTGAAAAGATAAAAAGAAGAAGGGAGAGCGTTGGACGCGATTCTAGCGAGAGCCGCGTACGCAACGGAGCACGGGCCGTGGCAAGCAATAATACTTAAACGCCAATAACGGTCCTCCGGCATATAAATTCAATTTCACGGTTCGCCGAGGAACGGTGGAAAATTTTCATTATTAAATCCGAGCGGCCACGACCGACCGGCCGGATTCTATTCTCCATTGTTGGCGCATTGTGCTCGAACGAATCTGGTATAAAACGTACCCGCGAATCGAGCCGGGGACGCGTGACTTCGCTGTTCGATCGCTGATACCCGCTCCACGCTGATCGCCAAAGACCAATCGGCTACGAAAAGATTGCAACGCGCCCCGATCATTAATATTTGATTCGACGCAAATTTGTATTCAACCCGTCATTCTATAAAAAGTGAATCGAGAACGAAGGAATAAAACTCTTTCGTAGCGAGCTTCTTCCCCGAGATAATTCGCTTTGAAAGATTTACGCCCGAGGCAGTGAATAGAAATGGGCTGATCATTGCTGGTCGTTTTTACTTCGCTCGGAGATACACGCATGCTCGATTAAACTGCTGTATTTATGGAAAATAAAAATTGGCTGCAAGAATGGCAAGAATATATGAAAAATAATATCTTTTTAAATTGTTCTACAATGTTAAATTTCATGTAATTTGGCTGATCTTTCCATGCAGAAATCGCTGTTTCTCTGTTTGCACGGTCAGATGACCCGTTTTGTTTGTTGTTTTGTACCGATTGACCATCGACCAGTTATCAAGCCCCATGCAATCAATGTAATTAGTTTAATGAAACCGAAACTGGACAGTTGAATCGTTACCTTTTTCCCTGTGCCGCGCGCGATATATCCCAATGGAATCGTATCCAAATGCATCCCGATCGATATTAATTAGCTCTGAAATCAGAACGGTAATCCATCTAACCCACATACAAAGAAAACTCGTCGATGTTTCCCTGTACTCTTTTCAAATTTACTTTAACATGTATTACAGAATCACCATTTGCGCGGTTGTACTTCGATTTCCGCTTCCCCCTGTATATTTCCTTTCAGAATACACGTGTTTCGAAGCGTCCAACACGTTTCAAACACTGCGATAGTGTCCCTCGTCGATTCCAGCATCGAGGATACCATCTGCTAGACAGTTTCACCGAACAATTCCTCGAAGAAACTTAAGACGACTATCTTTTCCCGTCTCTGTCTCTCCGGATTCGGTTCCCAGCCGTCGCAAGCTCGTTTTCGGATATCGCTCGGGGGTCTCTCGAGGGAGAGCGCGAAAAGCATCAGCTTGTCGGTGGGATGGGACCGATTTTCGATGCGCTAAAACGCGAATAAGGTCCGCGCAATTATTTACGATAAACCAGCGCTCGCGTAATGTACACTCGACGCGGATGCAGCCGTGCCATCCCCGATTCGCCTCCGCGACCGCAGCCGTTGCCAGCTTCCATCCACTCTCTCACTTCCATCCCCCCCCCCTCTCCTCCTCTCCTCTCCCCGCTTCTCCGCGCCACCGAACGTCATCGTTCGTCGATGGGAATCCATCGCGCGTACATAAACCCCCGTGTTTACAATCGATGCCCCGGCAAAATGGCATCGACGCCGAACTCTCCGTTCCCTCTCTTTCTCTCCTCTGGTCGGCTCTCTTTCCCTCTCGCAGCCAGTTTGCACCTGTAGTCGCGGTTTCAGCCTGTACCCGCATCCACTTCGAACGCGCTCGACGTCCAGCAATACGAACTAGTCACGTTCGCGGCCTCGGAAATTTCCAAACGCTTTCGCGCCGCACGCCACGGCCCTCTTTCCAATTCCATCGCCGTCCTGGATCGTTTCAGCGATTGTTCCCTGTTTGCTTTGCTGAAAAAATGTGCTCGCGCCGCGACGCGACCGGATCGAACCCGTCGACCCGCGTGTCGATCGGCCTTATCGCTCGATAAAGGAATCAAGGAGCTGCGGGGGTAACGCGTCCCCGGAAAAATTGTTCGCCAACGCTGTATATTCGACCGTATCTCTACAAAAAAATATTCCGGACGATGCCAATCTCTGTGTATCGGGAGATACTAATCGATTGAACACCTCAGAGAAATCCTATGAAGCCTGTGTAAATTCAATCCTGTTTAAAAATTAGTCTAAGAGCCGAAGGCACGTGTTATCGAGGGAAATAAATGTTTACTTAGATTCCGTATCTTGCAATTGATGCAAGAAATATTTGATCTCTCCGTACATGTCCGCAGTCCTGTAATTGTTTTCGGAAAGAGAATACAATGAAGTTTACAAAAATTGTGACCGAGGTCAAGCTAGAAGTTGGAACGTTTGACACTGCTGGAAGGTTTCTGGTCGACGGAGCCGCGCCTTGATCGGTGAAACCGCTAGAATCGGCTCTGGAATATATTCGAAAAATCCATGGGCAGAGCGTGGCTCTCGTGGCGCAGCTCGGATCCGGGCGAGCTCGATTAATGCACCTGTTACGAACTATTTCGATATGATAATCGTCGCGCGCGCGGCCCGCCACAATGCGACCCGGCCGGATAGCAATAATCTCGAACGAGCGATTCGATCAAAAATTATCGACGGTTCGCCGATGGAATAATATTTACCTTAAATTGCGTTCCGAACAGGTCCCCGCCGCCCGACAGTTTTCGTGCGTGGCCGATAGATTAGCGCTTTTCGCGAGCGGAATTTTCGAGTCGTACAACGGGCCGGCCCCTGTTCGTGCCCTTTCGATATCAACCCCTATCCTATCCACCCCTGCGCCCTTTACCACCACTGTCGCGTGCTGTAATCTTCTATTTTGCGATAGACACGTTCATTTCGTCGTTCGATCCCATCCAGCTATCGATCCGGAGGTTTTCCCTGGACATCCGAAAAGAGGACTTCGAAGCTCGATCTCGTTCCGCTCGATCTCCTTCTGTCTCTCTGAACTCTATCTCTCTCTCTCTCTCTATCTCTCTCTCTCTCTCTCTCTCTCTCTTCTCGCACGATAAAATTTGTTTTCGATTCGATGGTCGGCGGCAGTCGGAAAACCGGACGAAAAACCGAGGACCGTCCCCCTCTACGAATCGATGGTCCATGGAAGAGTAGCCATAAACGATCCGTACGATCGCAAAGTTTCGAGACCAATTTAGTGCTTGGCCGGTAGTCGCGCTCCAGATAGCACGCCCCTTGGCCCGCGCCTTCTGTTTTCGCCGAATTGCCGACCGCCACGTCGAACCGACTACGACAAAGGAGCCAACCGGCGTTCGTACATCTTCGAACCGGGACGCCTCTTTATTCGAACGCGGAACCGAGTCCAGCCGGTCCCCGGTCTCTTCGAAAACTATTCGCCGTTAACCCGTTTGCTTCGTTAGCCTGTATATGGCAGCTATTTTCCTGGCCGGCGCGGTCGCAACTTCTAGAGAATGTTTGGAAACAGTCCGCTAAGAATTCTGCGCCGATTCTTTAGGAAACGCGAATCAACTATCGTCCGTTACGTTATTGCGACTGCATTGCTGCTTAACATGTTTTAATCGATATACCGGTGAGGCTATCCGGAGCAGTTTTGTAATATTTTTCGAACATTCAAAATCGTAAAAGAAACAATCTGAAGTCGGTCGTTTTATCGACGGTGGTAGGTTTAGTGTAAATAGATGAACGTTTGTCCATTGTGCCGGTATAAATTTGAGATTTAGCAAAGTTGCGAGGCAGCTCGTATCCGGGAAGTTTGGTGGGAGCGATGGATCCCGGGCAGGGCCTCCGGCTCGTCTCGGCGTCGTTGAAAAATGATTTTCACGGTTGGAAGGGTATCGGCCCTCCTTTTCCGAGAGGCGTTTCGGAGAAGCATCCGGTGGCTCGTGCGGAATTTTCTCCTGGCGAGAGATGCATCTACTACGGGACGGCTGGACGTACGCGTTTATTTAGAACGGTAGCTGGCTACAAGCGCGGCCGCATCAGAAGCACCTGCCGCGCCACGGCTGCCCAATGATAATTTATGATCGAATATTAAAGGGTCGGCCGATAAACAGCCGCGGGGCTCGAAACCTGCCTCTAAATCCTGGCTCGGGGGCTTTTCTTGCCCCGCGAAACCCACGACCCGGGTTACCCGTAATTGGAGCTGGCAGTATTTCCTCTCTGGCCGAAGGATATAGCGAAATGGATCGTCGGATACGTGTCCTGCAATCGCCGGGACTAGACTTGGACGACGCTGTTCTCTGTTATCCCTCGATCCGTCAGTGATTCTTGTGTGCCGATCGCCCAGACGATCTCTGCCGGTCGGTTCTCTCGGAAAAATGGTAATTCGTTTAATAACACGAATTGTACGAAGTTAGATTTTTATGTCCGAATTTATTGTTTAAGTGTACCATGCAAATGGCTTTAATAATTCCGTTTCTGTGCACATAAAACTGAATTCCGAACCTGGAACAGTAATATCTTGAGATAACCGACTTTAAGGGTTACCCCGACTCGCGTGCGTTTCTAATTCCCCGAAGTAGAATAAGCAGGCCATGGTCAGACAAGTTATCTCGCTTCAAATCAACGAACAGCCACTTTTGCGGCTACATCACGGTTCCCAAACCACTCTGTGGGCAATATACGATACTTTAGTATTGTACCAACTATCCGTCAACAATGTTTACGTGCTCGTTATAATTATTATAAAAATAAACGGGTGAACATTTCCGTAGAGACTTCAAGTTCATCGGTATAGGTTTCCCGGTGTTCCGCTAAGCGTTAAATAATCGCGCCTTTGTGCGCGTTACGCAATAAATATCAGCTTTGCTCACACGCCGGCCGTTCTGACATGCTTATTAGCGCGTAACGAAGACGCAATGATATTGGCCGGCGGTGGTGTTTGCGGGCATTGTTTGCTCGCAGCTCGCGGGTGGCTCGATTCGACTGGTTTAAAGGGCCGCCCTGAAATTATCAAAAGTATCCAGAGAAGTATTCTAGGAAGCTTCGAGAATAATTAAAGCCCTGGTAGATGTTGGAATTGCCTAAAATAGTCGACATATACATTTTAAAAAGAGCATGGATTAATGCTAGAACTACCTTTCCCGTCAGAATGACGGATTTCAGATTTTTTCTTTTACGATTGCTGACGTTATAGAAATAGTTTCTCGAGAAATTTAATATACTTCTTTATTCGAGTACACATTGACGATCCTTTCCACTGACCGGACACCTTGATCGTCTTGTATCTACTTTATCTTAACACATTACCGACCGGTGATTATCGCATAATTTTGAAAAATCTATGATACATGGCGAAACACTTTTCAACGGAACCTTCAATAGCAACAGCAATTTTCATTGTGAACTAACAAGCCACCCTCGATAACGTGATCTAATTGTTTCATTTAAGATTGCAATGTAGAAGAAAATTTCTACGCTTTCTTTTGGTACAGCAGAATTATTGACAATCCTATTAATAGGCTTCCGGTAGGTAAAGCGTTAAAGTTCCGTAGGGCTTGTCTGATCATTGCCGGTTGTTTCCACTGTCTTCGAACGGTGATCCGATAGCGCCCGGTGCCTCTTCGCATTCGGCGACGCAAATCTGCAGTGGTTCGGTGCAGCGCGGCGCGTAGGAATTAATAGAGCGTTATTTTTTAGGGGATCGAGGTCGTCGGTTCGGTTTCGTGATACGCGGCGGGCGTAATTTTATTCAAATCTCATGCAGATTGCTCCGTTATCGGCTACTTTTTCAATTACGTCGCGGCAGGCTATAAAGCGTAATAGAGAGGAGGCAGCGCGTGGCGCGGAGCGGCGCGGCTCGGCATGGCTGCGGCCACGCCACACCCGGAAACTTTTTCTCCGCGTGGCCGCCACCGCCTGCCAAACCCGGTCTAAACTTTAAGCGTGAGATACGGCCGGCCCCATTCCGTGGCGAGCCTCGCGCGATCCTTCGTCGTTATATTTCCAGCGGCCGGGCCGAGCGAGAACGTCCGATTTTTATCCCGATTTTTGGTCCTCTGTGGCTCGTAACGCCGATCCGCCGCGACCCCCGGCTGACTAATGAACGCGCCGCAGGATCCTGGATTCCCCTAGGCTCATCCCATTCCCCCTAGTCGAGGAGACAATGTTTTCCCAGGGTCCTCGCATTTTCTCCTCTCCTCGGCTCTGAAAACTGGACCGCCATTCGTTACGCGCGAGCGCGTGCGGCGACTTCGCGCTCTTCGCGATCTAATTTTCGTCGGGCGTTTAATCTTTCCGCGTGGCCCCACCCTCCAACTCCGAGGAGGACATTCTCCTTTCGTTTTAACGCCAGACCTCGCTGAAAAACAAAATACGATAGGGTGTGGGGCGGGCGACGACGCCCTGGCACGCGCCCGAAATTTCTTCGGGAAACGAGAAACTCCCCGTTTCTCTCGCCGCCTCGGGATATTAAACGCGCGAACCCGACGATTTACCGGGACTCCCGGCGTTCATTGCATTCGCCTCGAACCGTTCTAGGTTAGCACATTGGATGGAAACAAAGACTAAAGTCTTGCGAAGATGATGTGCAATCTGGGGATTGAAGAACAACGTTACAATGTGATTCATACAATACTTGAAGAATCACTTGCCGAAGCGCTTCGTCCGGTTAGCATTATAAATACGAGCATCCCCACTGACCAGCGCGCGCGAACGCAGCTACGAAAGATAAAATTCCCTCATTTTAATTTTGTCGGTCTCTCGATAGCACTTGCGCATGAAACTAGTAAAGACTGGACTAAAAAGTTTGTTCCAATTAGCAGAGGCTATTAAGCAAACCTCCGCGAAACGAAATTTATTGTGTCGATAGCATCAGCGAGCCGGCACGGCAATAATTTCACCGTAACGAGTGGTGGGTGTCGAGCAAAGCTGCGATATAAATAAGTAGTATGTCGACAGGCATAGTTCGACATGGGGGTCACGCTACGCGACCGATTCGAGCGAAGCTGTCGCTTTTCCGGCGATAGGGAATCGCGTTTATCGAGTTTACAGGATCGTATCGAATCGACGGATAGAATTTTTCCGATTTTCGTTCTACATTTTGACCCGGCCGTGCTTTTTTTTCTCCCTCGATTCGATGTCGTTCCGCTTCGATATGTTCGAACGCGATTCGAGGATCTCTCTTTTCCTTCGTCCGGCCGGGAATACCGTCAGGTGGTTCTCGTAATTTGTTTATACCGATGTGACAGACAGAAAGAGAGAGACGCGAGCCAGTGAGTAAGAGAGAGTTTGTTTCAACAGGGACGTTCCACGAATATATATATATATGCTCGTGGAATCTCTCCAGTTTATTAACTCTCGGGCTCGGAGGAGGAACGGTGGCCCGGAGGAGAGGCCCGAAGGGACGACTCGACTCTAATCAAAGGTTTCCCTTGATCTTGTGCTCGCAGGTCCACCGACGATCGTGGTGAGGCCGCAATCGCTGCAGGTGAAGGCGGGAGGCCCCGCGAGTTTCTACTGCACGGCGGAGGGAACGCCGACGCCCCAGATCCACTGGAGGAAGAACGGAAAGAAACTTTCCCGTAAGTTTTCGCCTTTCACCCTTTTCCCTTGCAGTCTGTCCGCTCTCGAAACTTTCCACGGCCGGTCCCGGCGGATCTACGTCCCGTATATTCATCCCGAAGACCACCGGGCGCGATGGAGAACGATAAACGCGGTCGAAATCGCGATTATTATTTTACCTCGGTACCCAACTATTTCACCGACACTTGTATAGAATGTAAAGCTACGTCCACGCAAGACAAAAGTCGTATTTCTCGCTCTTTCGCGTGTCGCCGTCGGTATCGATCCTACAGCTCCCTTCTTTCGAACTAAATTTCGCGCTCGCTCGAGCTGGAAGGAAACGGTGCGCCGGCTGGCACCAGAAGTACGAGCGAGCGGCTCGTCCGGGCCGAACAGTTTCGGAAACTGGCCGGATCGTCGCGTTCTAGATAGAGAGAGAGAGAGAGAGAGAGAGAGAGAGAGAGAGAGAGAGAGAGAGAAGGAGTGACTCGGCTCTCCTCGTGGCAGACATCGCAATTCTCTCTCGAGAGATTCGATTATCTCGACCGTCTCTTCCCTCGAGCGTAAACTGAGCGTCGCGTGTTTGTTCGCCGCTGTTGGTCTCGCTCGATTCGCTAAATCGATATCCGGTTCCTGGCCGACTCGTACGTTCATCCGTCCGCTCGAGGATGAAATCTTGCGCGTGAATTCGAACGCGATCGGGCACAGCCTTCAACCGGAAATCTCTCTCTACCTCTCGCGCACTTGGCTTTCGTCACGCTATAACACAGAATATCGCGCTTAACCGCAGTTTCCTAAAATCTACAATCGCGAGCATCGCCCAAACCAGCCTGAAAACTGATTCGGAAACAGTCTTCGTAGCCACAGCATTTTATCAGAGACAACCACTTGCGAAGTATCCTTTCGTGATTTACGAATTGAAATTAAATATAGTCCCGATGTCCTCGATCTATCCTTAAAGGGTCTAACAGAAGAAGCACAGTTAAAACTTTTTAGTTATACCTCTGCCAATTTATTACGAGCTAACCCAGATCGTTTGTGCTTGTTTGGGTATTTTTCGGAGAAAATGAACATAGAATTTCAACCCAAAAGATAAAATCGACCAAAAATCGCGGGACCGGTTGGATCGAGTTGCTGCCAGCTCGACAAAGATTTTGAAACGACGTAGGTCCGATTTTGGACGTGTTAATCGAGTTGACGGCGGACCGCGGAGCCGCTGGAAACGCGGCAGAGGAATTTATTCGTGGGGCTCGGAACGCTCTGGGAACGGTCCGATTAACCGTTGAAAACCGTAGCCACCGCGAAAAATCGCCAACCTGCCCGGTTAACGTCGAAGCGGTGCGCTTTTGTCCGGCGCCCGGCGATTGTCACCGATCGCGAACAACCGGTTCGTCGCGTCGAAATTCGCTAATCCGCCATGAGAGAAACAACGGCGCGTGACAAAGTCGATCGAGCGTGTTCCACGCTTACGCCCACGAATCCCGTTGAATCGGGTTCGTTCGCACCTCTTTATAAAATACCGGCGTTTATCGGCGACGCGACTACTAGATATTTACCTTTCGAGAATTTAGATAACGCGAGACCGGGAGACGCGACACCTTCGCTAGATCAAGACTTTCGTGACCGCGTTTCAACGTGACGTCTCTCGATATTTTTGGATTTATCGTGGTGGGAGAGCGGGGAATCGTGATTCGGAATTTGATTTAATGGATAGGGGTGGTTCCTGGGTCAATTGTGAACCGAGAGCTGACAGTAATATCGAATAGTGACCGCTTGCTCTGTAATATCGAGTTTAACTCGCGTCGAAGACTTTCAGCAAAATCCATTGGATACGTATGCTATTATTATCTTTCGAATGCAAATTTTTCTATTTTCGGTATTCGTGTATTACAGTAGATATAAATATACTAGAGTATATCCCCCAAAACCATAGTATTTTAGTCGTTCCAATGATGAATCTTCCAATAACAGCCAGAGGAAAGCTCGCCTCGCGGAATATGTAGTTCGCGCGTGATCATTTCGTGGAATCGACGAGACCGCGTTCGGACGGGCTCGAAGAACGTCCGTCCGATGATTTTACGCTCGCCGATAGGCCTAACTCTTCCGTGTTTATTCCACAGAGTCGCAGAACCGGTACGAAGTGCGGACCTATGAAAACGGAGTAGCTTTATTGCGGATCGAGCCTGTCAAAGCGAATCGCGACAACACGAACTACGAGTGTCTTGCCGAGAATGGAGTCGGAGACGCCGTGTCAGCCGAGGCGCAGCTCAAAGTCTACGAAGGTGAGTGTTCTCTCTTCCGTATCTGTTTTACCCGTTTCCAGGTTCGATCGGTGCGGCGAGACTGTCGCGGATACCGGTACGGACGGTTATTAACGTAATCCACGCCAGAGACGGGCTTGGTAGAAAGTTAATATTTAACGAAGGCTCGCCGAAGTGGCAACAGCTGCCGCCCCACAGCTAACTCGATCGGAGAATTTTGAGCTGCGGGGACGGTTTCGGTCGAACGCTTTCTCCCCGGTCTACTTCCGTTGACGAACGAATCCGTCGACGGCGACGTCGACGACGACGTCGACGGAGGTGGACGACGCGCTTGGCACGCGGCAAAAAGAAAACGATCCAAGTTTCCCGGCGACCCGCGAACGACGCGGCCAAGATAACGAGCTAAATTTCGTTGAAATTAAACGAAGTCTTTCTTCTTCCGTATTCCAGTCCGGGCGGCGGGTTCTCTTTTTCTCTTTCTATTTATACGGAAGAGCGAACAGCTTAATGGCGCCCAGTTCGGCGACCAGGCGGAAGGCGACGTAATAGAAAAAAAGAGAAGGAGGCGGGCTCGCGCGGGCCCGTGCGCCGCGCCGCTACAGAGAGATGGAGAGAGAGAAAGAGAGAGCTTACCCTTTTCCGGGAAGAATCTCTTAAACTTTCGCGAAACGCCTTAATTGGCTCGGCCAGCTTTTTAATTCGATTCCAACTCTGCTCGCCGGATATTTTTGCTCGCAATTTCTCGTATTCTTCCTGCTGCTGCTGCTGCTGCACGCCCAAAGAGAAGAGAAAAAAAAACGAGAGACGGGTGGAGAGAGCGAGAGAGAACGATAAGGTGCCGCGGCGAGGAGTCGTTCCGAGAAGCTTCTCGTTTTCGCGCTTCGTTCTCCCTCTCCCTCTCTTTCTGTCTTGTTTGTCTCGCTTTTATACCCCAGTCGTTCTCATTTAACCCTCTTCGGGAAACACCGCGCGGCGATTCACCCCGCACCGAAATTCACCCTCCTTTTTTTTACGCCCTCTTTTTTTCCACTCTGCCGAGCTATTTCGTGTCAATGCCGTTGGCATCCGGCGCCATCCGATCCCTCGTAAATCACGGATATTCGTTGGACTCTCTCAAATTCGTCGGTGATCTCGATGTATTTGTATCAAGCTGATTCCACGGCAGGTGGCCGCCTTCCCACAGGTGAGAAAATTCCGCAACCTCTGAAAATTTAGAAGAAACCACTCTTCGACAGAGGCACCGCTCGAGGCACGGAGTAAGAGGGTTCGACATCAATTATTCCGATGTCGGAGTTGAGCATCAAGGTAGAAATCGTTTCGAGGAAATATCGTTGTGGAGATGAATGTCGAAGTCAATCCGTTGTTATAATGTATCCGGAAAACCTTCGGGTTCCGTACAAATTATTAATTGAATGTGCACTCGGTAGATACGATATATACAATACAGATCAAGAGTCGATTATATCGAACCTTCCTTCTGAAGAAATAATAGATTAATATTGTTCTTTATGTATGAAATCAATTCCAACAAAAACTTATGCTACTGAGAGAGGCGTGGTCTATGCCGAGTATACGTCGTTGCCCTCGACTCTCAACGGAGCCAGAGCAGAGCTCCGTAAGGCAATTTAAGCGTTCCGCTGGTCTAGATTCAGGAAATTAGCGAAGGGATAAAGATAAGAATAAACTTGAAGAGGATAAAAACCATGTAAAAATGAGTGCAAGAGCAGTGAAGAGGTTCGAAGTCGACTGTGTGTTCCCGCACCGGTAGGATCGACTTCTCGTTTCCACCGGAAGAGTCGAAAAATCGAGAGCCGATGGGATGGGCGGAAGCCTTGCAAGGGTGGAGCAGGTCGGTCGGGCAAATGGAGCCGGTCGCGTAATGGGCCACAAGCCCCCGAGTATTTCGGCATCCACTCGACCATTGACCGTACGCGCTTCGCTATCGAACGCATCGGCACGATAAATGCCTGGTAGCCGGTATTAAAGCCGCATTCGGCTAATGCGATTAATCGAAGCATGTAATGATGCAATGATGAAACAACGTAACATCGTTGAACGCGGTTAAAATTACACGGCCGGAGCCGGATGAGAGCGCGCGGGGGATCGATAATCGGTTGCCGGAGAGCAAGCAAACGGGGGTCCGTCCTGACTGAGCAGCTCTCTTCTCCTCCGTCGACGTAGAGGAGTAGAGAGGAGAGAGAGAGAGAGAGAGAGAGAGAGAGAGAGAGAAAGAGAGTCCGAGTCGTCGCGCTTACGTCGGACCCTCGTCAGCGAGTTCAGCCCCCGAGCGTGTTTCCGATCGTCTCGCGTCCCGCGTCTCGATTTTGTTAAAAATTCAACGTTCGGGGCGGTTGCCCGAATTCACCGAGTCATTGACCGGGGCTCTCTTTCTAGCTACCCGCTCGACCCGACCCTGCCCGATCCTGAAACGTTTTCCTACCAGAAACCAAGCTCCCTTAAGAAATATCGCAATTCTGCGCACATCTACAATCGCTGAACAAATCAAACCGACACGCAGATCGGACCAGGGTCGACGATAATGGAAGCCACGTAGAAAAATAGTTGAACTCTTTGCACTCGGAGCTATTTCAGCTCGAAAATTAAACATTTCTTCCTAGCTAGAATAATTTAGTGGCGCCTCAGAGTCACTATTCGAGTGCTGAGGGTTAAGATGGAAGACCGGACGAGAATTTCGTCTTTTACACAGTCATTCGGAATTTACTTTGTGGATACGCTGTATATCTTGCGCCGGCGGTCGCGGGAGCCAAGTTTTCGCGATCCAGGGAACTCGCGATCGGATTATGCACGGTCCGCTCCGCTTCTTAATGCCCGGTACGTGCCTCGCAAACCCGGCCAGCTCTCCGATACGTTCGACGCTTCGGGAATCGTTACTCCCGTCGGAAATTCTCTCCTGCTCGCCCCTGCGGCCGTTCGAACAGTTGCCCCGCACTATTTTCGCGCGTCGTATCGTAAAACTTGACGCCAGAAAACAAGGTATAACCGCGGACGCTAAAGATTTCCTCGAACGACTCGAGATAGCATCGAATGGCTGGCCGGTTCGCCCGTGCCCGAGCACCGACGAGATCAGATAACGATACCGACGACACGTTGGAATACTAATTCCCCTGTTCGCGAGGACACTCGCCGCCCCATTCGCTAATAGAAAGAATAATCGCTCTTAGCGTTCTTCTCCTCCTGACGGTACGACGTATACTATTTCGGTGTTTGATCAAAGCTCCAGCGTTCACGTCACTGGCCTAATCTATAATACAGCGTGGACCGGCTATGTTGCTATTGTGGGATCCTATAATTAATCAATTAATGGATTTTGGCGGACATAAACGGTCCAGACAAAAGGTATAAAACAGGATATTTTTAAAGGACAGCGAATGTTTCTAGAAGATCGCATTGCTATTATACCCGAACAAAAATGCAATCAAACGCTTCGGAGAACCGTAATCATGGTCGCAGACAATAGGCTAGAATTTACAATCTCCCAGAATATTTTGAAAAGACTTGTTCTGTGAAAGTTTGTAGAAAAAGGCCGCGTGGTATTCGTTATCTTGTGATCAGCGTACGCAGCCCGCACAAAGGGTACAATTTTCGCGATTCTTCGGCCACGTACGAGAGCCAGGTGAACGTTCGGCGAGCAGCTTACGAGTTTACGACCGCCGTTAGACGCGACGCACGGTTCTCGCGGGAGTTTCTACCGATCCGAAACACGGCATTTCCTTTCGCGACAGTTAATAATCGAGTTTCGAGAAATTGCCGGCCGAGAATAACTTATAACCGGGTGTTCCAATTATACGAGGGTGCCGCGCCGCGCCGGTTGCTCGCTGGCCAAAAGAAAATGCATCGCCCACGCTCGTCGGAAATCTCATTTATCCCTCGATCTTACGGAACGAGAACCCGTCTTTGACGGGCGCGCGTCATAAAGCGACGTTGATCGTTTCGCTCGACGTTTCGAATGAATTTTCCATTGGATATTTCACGTTCGGAAAGCGTGAAGCAGGAAAGAGACCCAGACAGAGAGAGAGAGAGAGAGAGAGAGAGAGAGAGAGAGAGAGAGAGAGAGAGAGAGAGAGAGAGAGAGAGACCGAAGCGAAGCTGGTGTATCGTTTTGTCGGATGCAGGAGAGGGCGGGCGCGCGCGATGGCGGTCTCCATAAAGGGCATATAGTCGTCCCTCCCGTCCTCCGAGCATTAGCCTAATTTCGAGTCCCGCAGGCAGCCGGAAATTAAATTTGCACGAGAGCTAAGTGGCATCTTCGGTTCCCGTAGTCGCGCGCGCTCCACGGGTAGTATCTACTTCGAGTTACCCCCGGCCCCGAAACGGCGAAAACTTTGTCCCTATGTCGGTCTCTCCCTCTCTGTTCGTCGCTTTCTTTCTCTCTCGTCCCTGAAATTCCCACGATATAATTCTTTCAAGCTGGTTACCTCGACGGGAACCTGCGGATCGGTATCCAACCTGCCGAGCAAATCAACGGGACGACAAAAAACCGCTCCGTTCGTATCGTTAATTATTGAAAAACTTAGCGGCCGCTCTCCAGACTCGGAACAAGAACAGACAGAGGAGGGGGCGGAGGCGTCTCTCAAATCCCATCTTTATTTCGGCTCCTTAAACTCGACTAAAACTCGACTCGTTAAGAGAACAAGACTGGAATCCCTTGGTTGCCGATCCGTCCCCGACGAATGCTTAATTAACGATCCGTCGCTGGGTAGACGCTCAAAAGCTGGTGGCTTCCTCTCCGCCTCTCTCTCTCTTTCTCTCTCTCTCTCTCTCTCTCTCTGTCTCTCCCCTAATTTTTTGCTCCGATCGTCCCCGAGAAAAATATCGCATCAAACAGCTGGTTTCCGTTTCCTTGAACCGAGATACGGATCTCCCGAGACGAGGAACTTCCATCTCAAACCGAGAGACTCGATCGAGAGCTTACCGCGACGATACCTCGGACACTGAATTCCTGCGCAATAGAGCAAATGGATTTAGTGTGTGCAGCGCTCTCACGGAATCGCTTAATTTTATAACGTGTTGCAGTAACGCGCGGCACTGCCAGGCTTCCAGGCTAGCTTGACTAGCCACCGCAATACTCCGCGTTCACATAATAATTGTAACTAGCGGCTCGGCCGGCTTTGCGCGTGCTGCCTCTCGCCCTCTCGTTGCGGAATTATTGCACGAGCGCTGAACTTTCGATGGGTTTTTCTATAAACGAATAGACCGTTTTTGTTTCTCTCGGAATTCGTTCACTTAATCAATTACGGCGTCCGTTGTTGCTCTCGATAACCATTTTCGCAAAACGCTTTTCCCACGATGCTTTTCACATTTCCCGCTGCGCGCAGCTCCGCGATCGTAAACAACCTCGAATGGGGCCGGTTAATGTCCAATTTTGCTTTGTTTAACACATTTTGAGTGCCGCTTCAATCGAAAATTGAAGACAGATTTACTTGTTCGGGTATACAAGTGATTTTCCACGCGGAGCTGGAGTGCTCTTTAATATCGCAGCTCAATTTTCATTGATTATCTCCTTCGAAAGAACTCCAGAAACGATTTTAATCTGTGAAAAGCTAAAAAATCACGCAGAACGTCTCGAGACATCTTCGACTCCATCTTTTACTGCATCTTCAACGTCATCTTCGCAAACGTGCCTCGCCCGCTTCTATCTCTTTGATCTCTTCCATCCAGTAATGGCATTAATCATTTTAAACATTAATACCGGAATAAAACACAAGATCTTACTTCTCGAGCATCTCGCTGCAGCATCAACGTTTCCGAAGCAGTATTCAACGATAATCATTATAAACAATGGCTCGATCGTAACACGTATTTCTCGCGAAGACAGATCTCTAGCCTTCGCCAGAGAATCGATTTAGAACGCTTCGAGTCCTAATGAACGATCGCCGTTTGTTCCGTCGCGGATCCGCGCGAAGAGAAAGAAATCGTTTGAATAGTGGCGGGAGAGCCGTCGACGAAGCAGAGCCCGGAGGCGCGGAACGGTCAATATTTGCTCCTTTCGATGGAAAGAATCAACAGCGTTTCCGCTCCGAGCGAGAGACTCTTTTTCGTCCTGAGGGCGTTCTCCCTTGGCGACGACCGGCTTCCACTGGTTGCTTCGCCGACATTGTTCCCGGCATCCTTAAGTACCGCAGCTACCGGATACGATTCCCCACGATAGTCTTCAGACTGTGGAAAAATCACCGATTCCTAGACTTTCGTGCACTTCGTCCGAAAAATCGATCTCGACGCGACTCGCTTCATCTTGATGGCAGTTCCGCCCGATTCTGCAGAGATTCGTATTCAATTCTTCCATTTGGTTGCTTTTAAAAAGTTATTCTGAACTTACGTTACGCCCAACTTATTGTCTTTGTTCGCGACTTAGAGGATCAGGCTGCGAACGCGAGGGCGAATTTATAGTTGGAAATAAAAGTGCTGTAAACTGGAATGAGTGGAAAGTTGGAAGACAGTGAAATTAGAGGGCGTGAATTTCCTCGGGCGCCGGTAACGATCGGATACCCGGCGGGTCGTGGTTCTAGACATCCGAAATCCCGCGGAAGGGAAGATGAAGAATGGATAAAAAGAGGGATGGTGGGAGAACGGGATTAACGAAACGCCAGGTGGAAGAAGCATCGACGAGCCCGCGGAGGAGGTCTTCGCGGTCTATATATCCGGCTGAGGTGGAGGCCACGATTAAAAGCTGATCCGGGATGAAAAAGCGGAGCTGAAAGTTTCGTAACGCGCCGGAGAACGTTTCGCATCGGGGCGAGAGAAAGAGGAAGAGAGAGAGAGAGAGAGAGAGAGAGAGAGAGAGAGAGAGAGAGAGAAAGGAACAGAGTGAGAGGGATAGAACGAAAGAGAACACAGAGAGAGTTTAAGACGAGAGTTAACTTTTGGCCGGGACGACGTGGAAGGAGCCAGCTGGTCTGTTCTCTGTCTGGGTGTATCGATGCCGGAGGGGAAATTTCATTCGGGCCGAAAAACCGGTCCCTTAATTACCAATTAAGTGGCACATAAATTAGTCGCGAATTTTCGCCGCGGCTTGACGCGTCACACCGCAACTCCGTCGTACGTCTTCTCTCCACCACCAACGGCTCCACCCCGCGTCACGATTTGTCCGTGGGGATTTTTTTTTCTCTCCTCGACGTGGCTCGTCGCCGCAACACAGAGATAAGAACCCCGCCAACTATTTCAGCAATCTAACTTTCCCGCTGCCGTTACAGCCTCGGGCCTGGGGAACATCCTTTCGATCCTCTACCACCCTCTCGATTTTCTGTCTCCTCTTTTCCAGCCAGTCCTCCGCCGATCCTCCCTCTGTCTTCCATGGCGATTACCCAGCGAAAGCCGACGTTGATACCTCTTCGTCCTCTCCGATCCGTGGAAAGCGAGCCACGGAGTCGCGTCGAAGACGATCGCGGGGACCTCCGACGTCTCCCGATATCTCCGGGCAACCTGTAGCTTCGCAACTCGCGCGAAAGAATCTTGGAATCACGGACCATTCTTCGACAACCGCCGGGATACGTTTTGCTACTTCGTCGTATATGTAACGTCTCGAGTCTACGCGGACGTCTACCTGGAAGACAGAGAACAACAAAAGGAAATACCAACAGCCATGACAGATTGAAGATGGTCAGCAGACCGAGTCACACGAGAAACATCAAAAATCGCCGTCTCACACGAGCGTAACAAGGATCGTTAGCGACCACCCGGACGTCCCCACGTCAGCCTAAACACCGCAGGTTAAGTGTTAATAGAGCGAGGATGAATGAAATCCGGGAACTGTCGCGAGCGTGAATGCAGGGGCCTGGGACCAGCGTTTCTGGCCATTATGTAGCGGTACAAAGGCTAGAGTTGATGTACAAGTGACACCGAGGCTCTGTGTTAGAAAAACGAGTGAAAGAGAAAGAGTGAGAGAGGGGTTGGGGAGGATAGGGTGTCACGGAGCGAACAAATCGATCCTTTTCAGGGTTATCGCGGAATAATGCGGCGTTCAACAATGGCCACGCTCGGCCTGTTCGGGCGAAGAGGGCGACGAGAGATGACCGTCTCGGGCAAGAGAGAGAGGGAGAGAATTTCTCTCGGCCTTTCAGCGAGCGACACGCGCCCGTCCCACGTCGAAGTCGATGATATTCGGCCCGCGCGCCTCGATTCTCTCCATTCAGCGTACTAACCATTCTACGCCGCCGCCCTTCGCCGCGGAGAACCATTTTCTGCAACCACCGCGGACCGGTTTTACGATTTCATGCTCCATTTCGGCCGATTCGTCGATCTCTTCGATTCTTCCCTCTCTTTCTCTCTTGCGGGCCGCGCGGCTGCTGGGAACTTCGTGAATTTTTCCACGGCCCCGCACGGTTTCGGCTTCGCCATTACCTCGACGTTTGCGACAGACGCTATCCAGTTTCATGGCAGAAACCATCATCGTACGGCGAAGACGTGCCGCGCGTGTCCGCTCAAGCGTTCTCCGCGAGCACAGCCTTAATCGAGGAACCTGGAAAACCTATCTGCCCTCGAATCGAGCATTCTGATCTATCCGGTCGATTGAACTGACTAGATCGACACGTCTTGTCTTCTAATCGTTTGTGATTCGTGATTCATTCCTCTATTAACGTGACAGTCCTTCGAGTAAAAATGAATAGCGTGTACGGACAGGATAGCTGTAAAATAAATCCCGAAGCGAAAGATCAAAGGGTGAATAATCTGGATATTAGAGGAAGAAGAGTTTCCGATGAAGCTAGGTATTACAGGAGATAAAGAATATCATCCCAGCCACTTCAGTTTTCGTTTTGCGATCGCAGGCCATTTAATTAAGACAACCCCGCGGCGAACGGGGTGAACGGTAACGCGCACGCGTGCGCGCGCGACAAACGTAATTTCCGAAATTCGTATTCGCGTGGACACGCGCGAGTGCGCAAGGGCGAGCTCGGTTCCCCCGGTCCCTTTGAATATTAAATGGGCATTAAATGGACACCTTCTGTCTTTTGCCGGGTTTTTCGTGCCGCTTTCGATTCCAAAAGGGTCCTTAAACGCAAGGTTAAGTTGTCGAGAGTCGAAGATTAAAGTGCCTCCGAACCGTGACTCGGCTAAGAGCCTTCGCCGGGGGAATTCTAATGATCGTCGCGTCGCGTTCCTCTCCGGTTTCTTTTTCTCTCTCGTCTCCTCTCGAAAGTCTCTCATTCTCCTCCTCCTCCTCCTCCTCCTCCTCCTCCTCCTCCTCCTCCTCCTCCTGCTCCTTCTTCTTCTTCTACTCCTGTCCGCCGTTTCCGTCTCCTGCGCAATTTTCACGATACGAGAAGCACGTAAAAACGCCGGTTTCGTCCGGCGGCAAACCGATCGGATCTCGGCGCCCGACGTTAAACCCGCGAACTTTCTCGCCCCCGACTCCTCCAGAAAACTTTGATCCCCCGTCGGTTCTACGGTGTTCAACACTTGGCGTGCTCTGCTTCTTTCTTCCTCCCCGGTTGCGTCGTCGCGACACGTTTTTCGAAACCGCGGGGCACGAACGAGGATCGCACCGCCGCGCCCCGATCCATCCGGAAAGCGAGAAATCGGACCACGCGGCAACTTTGCGGAAATTGGGCCGATAAAGGCGCCCGGGGAGGAACGACGCGGAGAGATCGGCGCGCGAAAGTTTGTTTCCGGAAGAGGCAATCCGTCTTCGCTGCCGACCGAACACCGGGAACCTCTGCTCCGTTGTTGCTGCCACCGGAAATCGAAATAAACAGGCTTCCGCACTCCCGTTCGAACATTCGAAATCTGCATGCTCCAGAAAATGTCTACTTCCCCGAAGGTCCTAGTCTATGGCCACGAAGAACAACGTCTGTTCCCTGTTCTAAGTTCTTCAATCCCCAAGTCGAGACGCGTCTAACCATCGAGAGGCCCAGATAAATATGAAATTTCCCCGACAAAAGATCGTGGAACCGTGTGGACGGGTAAAAGGGGCCAGTCCGGAGACAAGCCGGTTGGCTGTGCAACCTCGTACGTGGAAAGCGATCTCAATCGAGCGGAAAATGCAGTTTTCCCGGGAATTAAGCCCGGAAGAACGGGTAAGAAAGGAAGGAAGGTTGCTGTTCGGCCTCTCTTCTCTCGAGAGAACGGTCTCCCGTCTCGTTGATGGTGACGTTGAAAAGCCCGAAAGCTGGCCTGGAAAATGTTTCGCGGACGCTAATCGTCGATGCGGGACGAAACGAGATACATTGTTACGAAAACGAGACGCTGCTGTTGCCGCGCTACGTTCTATGAAAAGCCTGTCGAAAATTTTACTGGTTGAATGCGATCGTTAACTGATATTTTTGTATGTCCGCACGTATCGTTTAACTAGAACCATGCTCGCGATCGTTAACTGATATTTTTATGTGGAGGCTCGAATCGACATCGAGCCGGACCGACATTTTCGACATCGTTAGGTGGGCTGCGAAACGATAGACAATGGTCCATTGTCTTCTCGGGAGAGCGGCGTGGCAGTGGTCTGCCAAAATCTGGCTCCGGAATATCAGTCTGAATTTTCGCTTTTGAACAGTCATCCGGTTCTCCGGGCTCCGATAAGAATTCACTGGTCAATGATTAATTTAGGAAGAAGTAGGTTGGTCTAGTTTGCCTCTGACAGCAACAGGAGGCGTGGCCTGCCTTCGGTAGGCGTGGCTTCGCTGCTCTTTGCTCTCTACTCGCCTGCTGTACACATTACAGATGCTTTTTGATCAAATACTGCTCGCAGTAGTTCATTACCAAGTTCTCTCTGTTTACAAAACCGTCTAAATCATCGCCGAAACAGGTTCGCTACCGAATGACCAGCTGCTCTACGCCGTGAACCAAACATTACGTTTACTAATTCAACGAGCGTTTCTACGGGAAAACGCTGACACGGTTTTCTCTGTGGCACCGGCATTGGCGAAATGTCGGCTTTGCGCGACTCTAGCCGCAAACATAATTCGGCCGCGGCGAGTTCGGTTAATCGATTATATCGAGACTGCATTCCATCGGGTTCGGACGTGTGCGGGCTGGTCCGCCGTGTACCGTTTCTAATTTCCAGGCCCTCTATATTTCTGCTCAGCGCATTTGTCGACTGGATTCATTCGATCCGTCGAAATCAGGGAGAGACGGACGAACGAGTATCCGTCGCCGCGGCGTGTCGCGAGTGGTAATCCTGAAATTAATTAAATCGGATCCTCGTCGTCAAACTAGCCGTTTCCAGGGCATTTCGGGAAAATTTCGAGCGGCGCCGATTTGTCCGAGCGATAATGAGCGATTTAAAAACATCGAGTGAGAGAGAAAGAGAGAGTGAGTGGGAGGAAGAAGAACAAACGGGTACGCGCGCGACCCGGTCGGGTACCGCTCGAACGAGCTCGAGACAATTCCATTAAAAACGAGTGGGTCGCCGGGAGGAAGGGAGTCGGAATGGAAGGCCGCGAGATTGCGGCAGACGACGGTAAAAAGACGAGCGAAATTCGAGCGGGACTAATTCGTCGGCCGCGTGTTTCGCCGTGCCCGCCAACTCGATTTGCCTCGTAGATTGAATCACGCCGAACGAAAGGAACGAATATACTATTTTCGTTAACGAATACTGATTTCTTTAGAGGGATTCGTCAAGAAAAGATCTTCCCCTGCCGTTTCCTCTTCCGCGGTCCATCTCCGGACCGGCGGCGTCGGTTGTCGGCTTCCCTACTTACTATCTCCTCTCTCCCTTGCGGCGCGTTTCCTCTCGAATCGTCCCTACGACCCTACGGAAGTACCTATCGAGCAATTTCTTTTTCTCTCTCCTGCCCCATCTAAGCCAGGGGGTAAGGGTCGAAATTGTTTCTTCTCTCCTACAATTACGAGCAAAGGTACTCGAGTTTTTCCCCTTTCTTCGGCTTCGAAGAACAAAAAAAACACAACGCGAAAAGAGAAGAAGGAGAAGAAGTTACAAGGGTGCGGCCTTTGTAGATACTCGTTAAAGAAGTTTCCGCCCGGCCCCGCAGGCCCCGGACAAATAAACCTGGATACTCCACGGAGATAACGATCCCGCATACCAATTGCAATTTATGAATCGCGGACCCATCGGCGTGTGTCGCGGGTTCGCGATTTTCAGGCTAATTCGAGACGCCACAGGCAGATAAGCAAAGCAAAAATGTATACATTTTTTTCTCTTTTCTCTAAAAATATTTATTTGGATTCGATCGTCTCTTGAAATTCCTGTACATATTGTAGAGGTCTTTCAGAGGTTCGTTAACAGTGTGACGTTAATGGTAACCAACCTCCGATTCTCCGAGGACTTTCCGGGCGTCGAATTTTTCTTCATCTGCGATTTCGGCTTTTCCCAGTCTCGCTCTCGAGCAAAGACGTCGGCCGTTTTTTTTCCGCGTATTTCTTCGTCGCCTGCAGTGTCGAGTTCCAAGGCTACCGCTTTTAAACGCGGGCGCGGGCTTAAGCGTGGGCTGGGGGTCGCGTGGAACAAGTAAAACCGCGAAAATAAAAAACGACGAGGTTTTTCAGCTCCTTGAAAGTTTGTCTTTTTCTGTTGGACGCGCCGTGTCGCGACGACAACGACGACGACGCCGGTAGTCGGACGGACAATTCTATATTCTTCGACGAGTCCCCGGGGAGGGAAAAGGTTTCTGTCTGGCTTCTTCGTAAGAGAATAAGACCGTGCCAGGGCCGGAAAGGGGACAACGGTTTCCATTTGTAGAAACTTTTCCGTCTACTTAATGCAATATATCTCTTTGTCCGAGGGGATATTGGCCCGGCTCGCCGACGAACAAACACAATTCCTAATTTATACGTACACAGGGAACGAGCGAAAGAGAATGAGAGAGAAATCGGAAGAGAGAGAGAGAGAGACTGAAGTCGTCCGTGGCCAGCTCGATAAACGTCCAGATAAATTACGGAAGACTATCGCGGAGCAAACCGGATCGCGAGGACACGTTTCGTCGTCGTATTTCGAGAGCGGTCGAACAACTCTTTCTCTCTCTCGACGAGCCAGAGCGACAGCGCTAATAATTTATATGACGGTGGCCCTTTGATGCAACTGACACGCGTGATATAATAAAGATCAGCGAGCGTGCACGAATTAAAATAACGCAACAGGAATATAAATCCAAATGAAAGACAAGCTAATGACATTTAATTATCGGATATAAAAGCGAGTTCTGGGAATACTTACTGTAATAAATCTGCTATGGAAATGAACGCCGCAAAAACAATGCCCGAGGCAGAAACGATCTCGTGGACCGGCACCGAGAGCGCAGGAAAAGAGAATATCGTTCGGCTTTCTCCTCTTCGCAATGGAGTCACAATTTACCCCTCGACGACCCTAAGGTTCGTTCATTAAGTTCTATTCCTCCTCATGTATTATTGAAATAATTTCCCCTTCGTTTCTAGCTGATCAAATTTATTTGGAACATTTAGACCGAGCCAAAATTCATTGTAGCACAACTCTTCTTTGTCGCTGGAACTGTTGAAATATTTCGAGTGTTTCGGGAATATAGAGTTTTCTGAAGGCAGTAATGAGTTTGAGGCGACGATCGATTACAATGGTTGCGGCGTGCGATTGCCGCGCGGCAGAATGGAGCCGAGCGCTGAAAGGGACAATGCGAAAAAAGGGATTTGCGGGAAGAAAGAGCGGTAATGTTCTGAACTGTGATGATTGGGATCCTCGCGCCGCGTAACAGATGGAGAACAGGAAGAGCCGAGAAAAAAGGGAGAGAAAGAGAGTAAAAGGGGGAAGAACGGTTCGACGCGTATTCGCGGATAGACGACGACGCCGACGACGACGCCGGAAGCTGGGAACGGCCGAACCCCGTCCGGGATCCGGGGAAATTTGCCGGCTTGTTAGCGGAATAAAAAGCGAGGCCGGTGATTTTCGGTGTTTTCGTTGTTCCATTCCTTTCTGCGGGTGTTCCGCACCGCTTCCCCGACTCCTCTCTCCCTCTCCCTCTCTCTCTCTCTCTTTCTGTTCGTCACCGGTCCGCGACGCTGCGAGCGTTTCTCGGAACACCGAGCTAAATCCTGAGTACCGGTCGGGTACACGTAGCTGTGCAAACGTGATTACGGCCCCTACGACGACTGAAAATCGCCGGGAATGAAAGGACGAACGACGAACCGAGCAGAGGGGAGAGACTAGAGGAAAACTCTCTCTCTCTTTCTCACTGGTGCAGGGGCGGAACGGCCACGGAAAACGTTCGTAATTTAAATCAAAGGTAAAGCGCGCCGTCGGAAGCGGTTGCACAGCCGGCGGACGTTGCAGTGGGTAATAACGGCTATCAGTCAGTGAAATGACGCTCATCATATTTTCATTAGAATAATGGTCGAACGATGAAAGGGGGCAGAACCGCAGCAGCCAGCGGAACGAGAGGACACGGAGAGAAACGAGGACACACAGAGAGAGAGAGAGAGAGAGAGAGAGAGAGAGAGAGAGAAGGGACGAAACCAGAGAGAAGCCCCGGTTCAAGGTGAGACCGTGGATTCGAGGGGGAAAAAACGGATCTACACCGATGATACCCGGCAAATACGAAACATTTCTATTTCTCGGAGCTTCCGATAAGCTTTCGCCTGGCAAGGAAGCCGACCAAGCTGGCCTGAAGTGGCTCGTTACGTCTCAGACTCGCCGCGTTACCCAAGAGCTACCTTTAATTTCACGCTGTAACGACGTTCCAACTCTCTCCTCTTTCTCTCTCTCTTCGGCGTCTAACGTATCTCGAGCTCTCACGCTCTCACCGTCGTTTCCTCGTGCGTCGACGATACCCTCGATACGAAAATTGGGAAAAGAAAATTTACCCGTGTTCCATGATTTGCACGCTCACGCGAGACTCCTCTCTCTCTCTCTCTCTCTCTCTCTCTCTCTCTCTATCTTCTCGATCTTCTAGCTAGCGTGAGCCGAGGTAATCGAATCGCGGAACGCTCCTAGAGAACGCTGGGAAATTCGGAGCGGATAACGAGCACGGTCTCTCGCTCATTTTTTCTGGAATTTGTACATTAGAGCAGGGTCTGAGAAATATTTAGCACGGTCATTGTCACGCGGTGTTCATGAAAGTTTCACGAGATTATGAGAAAATAAATATCGATTTAGCCGAAATAAATAGAGGGTCGTCAAACGGTAAAGTTCGCGGGTTGCGGTGTTTCGGGGGTCGGGTCACCGGATCGACGAAAGAGGCTGAAGGGCTTTTGTCGGTGTCCAGGCTGTGAAAACGAGAAACCGTGGACGCGCTCGGACCCAGTGAAGTTCATGATAGTCAGAAATTGTGGAGGAGAGAAGAGGAGAGAGAGAGAGAGAGAGAGAGAGGCTTCTCGAGTTTCCAGCGGGTTCGAAGATTTAAGGGTAGCTCCGTGGCACCGTGTGGCCGCGAGTATAATTCGTCAGGCTGAAGGATGAGCCCTATCTCGCCTAGGGTCAGCCGAGGGGACTCCGATGGCGGTCAGGCTACTTAATATGACCGATAGGAGCCCCAGCAAGCTATCAAAGTATACGGGGAGAGAGAGCGCGGTTGCGAGAGCTGCGAGAGAGCTCTGGACCGCCATCATGCTACCCCCAGCTGCTGGCTCAGCCATATTAGTTATCGTTTCGAGGCGACACGGGTCCGAGCCCGGCTATTGGTCGACTGGCTCGTCTCGGCTATCGCGGAGAATCAACTTCGACCCCGGGACCAGCTCGAAATCGGCTCTCCCGAGAGGAGTCTATTGAATTTTTACGACCTCGTTCTCGCGTCGAATCTACCCGCACGCTCTCTTGCCCGGCAAGACCGCGATCATCCCGCCACGATCGAGCATCCCCGGAAAGATTAAAATAAATTCCGGCTACCGCGCGCCCACCGTCTTTCCCAGCCATCAAATTTCGGATCGTTCCTCGCGAACTTCGCGAAAATCACTCTTCCGGAAAAAGTTTCGTCCGTATCCTCGACCCCGGCAACCATCGTAAATCAGAGTTCATCCGTTTACTCGAACGCCCGATCGCCGACTTTCCATTCCCCTTAATTTAGGGGAGTCTTTGGAAATTTTGGGAAGCGGGACGAGCACTGTTCGAGAACCGAATGGGATAGAAACGTCTCCGAGACGGTAACGTCGGTCTTCTAGTACGGGAATATAGGTGCGGTCGTTTTTGTTTCCAAAACATATTTGCCTCTCCGCCATAAACAGTCGCTTCTGTTGTTTTAGCTTCCGTTCTGCGAATACAGTTTCAAGTATATGTAATTTTGTACGCGACGAGGAAGATTAACATAAAAAAAAGGAAGAAACAGCTAAAGCCGAGGTGACAATTGTTCAGGTGGTTCGGGATTAGTGGCGTTTTTCGCAGGATGATGGGGTTGTTCTGAAAGTCCTTGCCGCCAGGACGGGACAGGGTGTATGTGTGTGGGGGGGGGGGGATGGTTCGCGTGGAGTGATTCGAAATGCGCGGCGCCGTCACGACGGCATCTTATTTACCGTGCAAATCCGATGTAGTCGACCAAAGATCCCGGATTGCCGAGGAAATCCCGGGAAACCCTTCGAGGGGCGTCAGTTGTGGTGCACACGCGCGCGCCCGTTTCACCGGCCATCTTCATGTTTATATGCAGCGGGGAGAGTGGACCGGATTGCCTGCGAGAGAAGAGTAATAAATAGTTGTTGCTCGACACGAGTGCTCGCATTCTGCCCCAGGATTTCGCGACAAAGCCGTCGTTGAATACGTTTCGCCTCCTTCTATTTGCATGATTGTTTTGCTGGACGGCGTTCTTCGACTACGGGGCTCGCCCTTATCGAACTACCGTTGGAAAAACTTTTTCTTGTCCGTCCCTTCCTCTCTCTGTATTCTGGTTGTACTCGGTACAGTTCTGGCTATATTCTCGGTCTCGTAAAAGCTGATATATTTTTCGAGCGCGGATTTTTCCGGTATGCAAAGAAACCGGTGCGGTTACACAAGAGAGATCGATGCAAAGATATTGCCCGTTCGTCGGAAATGTAATGCGGCCTCCGAGCAAATGCGCTCGACCCAGAAAAACGCGCGGCTCGGCGGCGTCGCCGCGCCGGATGCCGAAGAGAGCCTCGACGAAATCGAGAAGATGGAAAGTAGACTCGAGACGGAGCGAGGCGGAGGAGATTAGTTTCGAATAACCGTGAAAGCGAGCTCGAGTGCCTTTACTTCCTGAAAACTTCCGACCTTTCCTTTATTCCCTGCTCTCTCGCGCGCGGATCCTGCCAACCGAAAGGAACCTTCGCCCCGCGGATTCGCGAATTCGCGGACCGCGATTTCCGCGACCGCACACTCCAATCCGAAAGACGAGGTTCGAACCAATCTCGCCAAGGGCCAATAAGTCGGCAGCTACATTCCTCCAGGAGAAAGAATGCCGGCCAATAAGAACACTCCGTTTTATTAGCTACATCGACTCTCATCTTGCTAATACCTTCTAAATAAACCTCTAAGCATTCAACCTCGCAAGCCGGATGTCTATGACGATGACCTCTCTCCTCCGTACAATCGAAACAGTTCTTTGCGATTTATTCGCGGGAAATAATCCTCTGTCCATAAATATCGTACGAGTCTCATAAAACTTTGTTATACGGCGTTGTTTGTCACGCTGTACAATACTATTGACTAACGCAATCAAATCGAGACAAATTAAGAACTATTCTTGGGAATAGCCAGTCATAAACAACCGGCGATATGAAAGCAGAAATTAGCGCACAAGGTAATATGTTATTATATTTTGATGGAACGATCGCTCGTCGACTTTTATCGCGTTTATTTATGGAGACTGAATATCTGCCCGTTTCCCGTCTTATTGCAGACTGCGTTAAGGATTCCATTATGCTCGAATGGAATTAACAATCTCCTGTATGCTATAACAGCATAAAATCCACAGTCTGGAAATTATAGTAGCCCCTCTATCGCAGCCCAGTCCCAACATTCCCCGAGGAGCTCTTATCACAATAGGTATGCAGTTTTCGAGCACGGTGCATACGGAGGAAACGTTAAACGCTGTTAAGTAGACTGCGAATGTCTTTATGCAAATTCTCATTTTGCAAAATAGTCGGTGAAAAATTTTATTGCTTCGCCAGGCTGGACGCGATCGTTAGGTCGAAAAAGAAATGGTAGATTCTACTAATCTCGAATGGAGCTTCTTATTCCGGCAGTCTAGTAACTAATTAACTCGGAGTTAAACCCACTCGAAACCTTAATAAGAAGCTCGCTAGAGTTTCATTCTAGATTCCTTCATCGCGAAAGCGTATTAATTACTCCCGCGGAGGTTGTGAATTAATAATTCATAAAGTAAACGTGTAATTGCATGAAGTTCTCGCGGTGTATGAATGAGAGGGAGAGAGAGAGCGCGTACTCTAAAAATGATCGATAAACGTTTAATCTCGATCGTTGCCGAATGAAAAATGTATTACACGGGTGCCTGGGCGTTCTACTATTTTACGCAGTCGAATTGCAAAAGTTTATAAATTATCAACCAGAAATGAGTTATAAATTTTCCATGGTAATCATGGCTATCGCTCTTCCACCCGGCGGTAATCTCGTACGAAGCGTTCCGAAGATGAATATGCCTGTCTCTTTTTCACCGCAGCCATTTCGCATTTCTGTCTTTGCCCAAAACCTCCGCTATCGTCGTATTATCCTACTAAGATTTCGCCAGCCACGATATCAGGCTTATATCAAATGCTGTTTTATAAGTTGGTGGCATTCCATTGTTTTTAGCCATCGCTCAAAATTACTTACAATTTTCCTATTATCCTCAATCGTAGAACTGCATCAATTAATCCTAGCAACGTTAAGAAAGTTAATTGTCGTCCGATTGTGTAGCGCGGCTCCGACGTCTGATGGTGAAATTGTTAATAACACATTAATTTCCAACAAATTCCGGTCGAAACTGTTACACAACAGTTGGCAGGGGTCCAAGCTAGTTTCTCCAACTGCAAAGTCTCGTTAATTATTCTCCTAAAGATAGTAAATTACCCCGGAACCAAAGTCTGTCAAATTGTGTCAGCTCACCGTGACGCAGTGCCCGGTAAAAATTATTAATAACTCTTTAATTAGACGTTAAATCTGTTCGGAACTGCTCTCGAGAAAGTTGTCAGTGATCCGGAGAGCTGTATTCTTCGCATACAAAACTGCACGAATCAAGCCTTTTGAAGTTAATGCATTTATAATTCACGTAGTCGGAAAGTAATCATTTTACGTTGTCGCGGTACAAGCACGCAGGATAATTCTTAACAACTAACTGTTTAAACTCGGGGCAGAACCTAATCTAAAGTGCCGTCGCGAAAGTTGCCGAAGCATCTCTATTTTATATTCTCCGAGCACAAATGTTTACAACTTATTAGCGGAAAATGTGTTATTCATGAGTTAGTTCTCTGTTGCTCGTTCGAGTTGTCAAAATAGGTTACGATTCAATCATGCCGGTTCTCTCTCTCTCTCTCTCTCTCTCCCTCTCTCTCTTAGTTTGCTGTCTCGAGTAAGACGTTCCCGAGATGAATGTGTCTGTCGTACTTACACTCATAGGATTTCGTATGTTTATCCTCGTCTAATACCACCACTATCATCATGTTATCCTATACTGGCTCTGCCAGTTCTCCTGGATAAGATTCTGCCGCTCGAGGTATCAGGCATTCGTCAAGCATAGTTTTCAAAGTAGGTGGGCACGATTATCTCTATCCTCATCGCACAGTTGCGCTCCCTGTCTTACTTATTGCGAACATTAGACAGATTCGCAATCTGTCCAACAATTTTGACTGAACAAAATTTTTCCACGTTATAAAATAGTAGAACTGTACGATCTAAGAATTAATGACGTGTTGTACTTCACAGAAATGATTACCGGTGTCTTGCTGGAGCCCCATCCGATCCCCAGAAATTGTTAAACATCATTAATTAGCGGACAGCGAGAAAGTTGTGATTGACAGGAATGTTATCTGTTGAGAGTAGCGTTCGGAGTGCGTGGTCTGCCCGTAAATCATTAATAACTTGTTAATTCGGGATGAAACCACTTCGAATCTATTACAGGAATACCGGCGGCGGTTCGAGGTGCATTCTTTAATCATGAAAGTGCATAATTTCTGCCCGTGGAGCGCGGAAAATTAATGATTGATGGCGCCGGTGTCAAACTATTTTCGGTAATCGCGATGGGAAGGGGTTTCGAAAATTGCTAATAACTATTTAATGTCGCGTAAAATCAGATTAAAACTGTAATGAGAAAGTTGCTGGCAGTCTACAGCACACGTCGCGAACGCAAATGTTTGCAGATTAACGTCGCTGGGTGAGTTATTAATAAATTTTCTAATGCGTTTACTCCGCGCAGAGGGAGAGAGAGAATATTAGAGAAGGATTGTCTCTCTCTCTCGCACCCCCATGATTTCATGTATAACTGTCCTCGTCGGAGACCTCTTTGCTCGTCATGCGCGTACCAGGGAATTAGAAGTCCGGCCGAAAAGTTGGTGGCAGGAACAATTTGCTCTCTATCCTTTTCGCACGGTATAGTTGTCTTGCCCTTACTCGTGTGAAGCATTGTCGCTCGTATTTTCGATGCCGCTACCAAAATCTAAGCTTATTTAAAGCGGAATCCGTTAAATTATGCAGTGAAACGATTATTCTGTTCATGCGGAGACTTTGTATCGTGCAAACGGACTGCTCAGATTTGACGAAGATCTAAATGTTTAATGCGTTGACTGCTGGCGACTGCATTTCCAGTTATTTAATCGTGTCTCCATGGATTTTTAATCTTGTTTAACGAAAATGGATGGGACCTCGATTCCATTAGTATCCGAAAGGAAGAAACGAACGCATCTCTTCTACGACGAGAAAATGATAGTGACGGAGGATTAATCAAACTTCGTGGTATACAATAAACAGAATCTCGTCCCGTTAGTATAAATATCAAGCTCATTTTCCCCACATTATTAAAATCAAGAAGTCACCCCTCCCAGTCTCGTGGTAGGTAGAGGAGAGGAGACAATGGGACCGTTTCCCCCAGAGCGTTGGTACTCCGGCGTCTGTGGGTGCTCGACTCCCTCGTTTAAGGGTTTTCCTAACTGGACCCTTAATCTAAATCACAGCCAGGGTTAACCGCGTGTCCCCGCCCTCTTTCTCTCTTTCTGTTTCTCCCTCTCCTTCTCTTGCGTGCACACTCAGCCGTTCTAAATTAGTTAATTATAATCCGAAAAGAAGAGGAAGAAGAGGAGGAAAAGGGAGGGGACGTCGGCGGTCGTGAAACAGAGGGGGTTAGCCGAGTTTGGACGTTTCAGCGACGTTAATTGGAGGGGTCTATGATCTCTAATTGGCTCTCGTTCCTTTCCGGCGCGCGGCCTTCCAGGCTTCTTCCCTCCGTCTGTTCCCTTTGTCCGACGGGAATCGGTCGATCGAGTCGACGCAGGAAAAAGGACAGCAGTGTGTCGGGAACGAAAAGGGAATAAAACGGTGCGGCGACGCGATGAAGGAAACGAGTGAAGATCGCCGGCAGAGGGGGGGGGGGGGGGACATCGTCGACGCGCGTGCGACACACAGGAAAACACAGAGCGACGAGGGTTGAATGGGCATTCGCTCCCGAAGAGAGGGTGTAGTTGGGTCGCAGTCCGCGGTGCTGAATGCTACACGCTGGCCGCACAATGCCCGGGCCAGTGGCATCCTACAATACCGTTTGGAACGGCGGCCGCGCGATAAATTCCTGCAACTTTTATCGAATAGGAGGGCTAACAGGCTGAGGGAATATTGTGAAAGTTCCGTCCGTACTCGCCAGTTGCGGCCGACTGGCCTCTGAAACCGAGAACTCGTGCTTCCTCCGCAACCAAAAACTCTCTCCCTCCTCTCCTCATTTCCAATCTCTCTTCCTACCTCTCTACCCTCTGCTCTTTCCCCGCGTCCACTTTGTTCCGTTTCCAACGGATCTTCTCCGACGGCGGACCTTCTTTTCGGGAGCATCGGTCGCTTATCCTCGCCGGGATCGTTCCCCGAACTTTCCAAAGACAGTCGGACACCAAATACATTTATTTTCCGTTCGAGAGAGTTCCACAGCCTCGCAAATTAGCCTAACAATTTTGATCGGACGCCCGGAGAACGCGCGAAGAAGATTTCGAACTGGGGTTGCACGGGCTGTTCGTGAAAATGACGATATTATCCAAGAACATATTGGTAATATTTGTACGAAATAAACAAATTATATCGAGTAACGAATTATAGAAATTATGTCGGCAATGAATTTATGGATCGAAGCATTAATAACAAATGATTCAATTATGTCCTCCGGGACAGATGGAAAGGCCAGGTTTATCACAGGTTCGTTTTACCACTCTTCGCAAAGCTGGAAATTCAATTCATCAAACTCTTCTCACTCGCGCGCAGGAATACGTTTCGTTGATCCAGCGCAACTGCAGGAATATACGAGGACGGTATTTATCTAACTGCTCCACTTAATCTATCGACTACTTGCTCTAGATATTTTTCATAAAGATCCGCCGTCGAGTAATAAATAAGCCTAAGTGAAACTTGGTGAATAGAAAGCGGCGGTACACCGTCTAGAGGAGATGGAGGAGCGAGAAGGATACCGGGTGGTCGAGAAGTAGAAGATCACGAGAGATAGATCCGCGTAAATAAGGCCGAGGGAGCGAACGGGGGCGGAAACGTTCTCGAAAACCGTTCGTAGCCCGCATCTTTCGGATGCGGGTAGTTCTCCGGCAATTATACTAATGGAGATTGGGCGGTTGTCGGAGGAGGATCCCGTGGAGGAGTAGAGAACGTAGCCGACCCCTGTGGGGGCCGAAGACGAGAGCACAGCGCCGTTCAAGGAAGAAGAAGAAGACGAAGAAGAAGGAGGTAGGGAGAAGATGCAGGAAGAAAGCCGGCAGCCCTCTCCCAAGGAGAAGGATGAAGTAAGTAGGAAAGGGAGTGGTAACAGGGAAAACGAACGGAACGGTTGAAAGAGCAAAGAAGGAAGGGGTTTGTATGTCGAGTGAAAAGTGAGCAGCATTTGAAGAGGAAACCTTCTGGTTATCCAGAGAGAAAGGCAGGGATAGCTGGAACGTAGAGACGGTCGGGTGGACGGACGGACGGTCGGACGGTCGGAACGGACCGACGGACGGACGCAGATGGTAGTGGGTTCCGCTGTCGAAAATAAGAAGAGTAGTAATGAATGAGCCCGGAGCCTGAAGAGCGAGGAGAACGACCAGAGAGCAGAAGGGTGGAAGGAAGAGAGCGCCGGGCTCGAGTATATAAGAAGAGCCGGAACGGAGTTCTAAGAGTCGTACGGAACACCGAGAGCCAATGGAAGCTGCCGAAAAGTGCTTTATACGCGAACTGCATTCAAATGAAAAAGTATATACGCTGCCAGAGCGAGCCGCGCTGCTACTAGGCTGCTACACTGCCAGCAATATCGCTGTCTACCGACACGCCGCCTGCTACTGCACCTACTATACACCATCGTCGTTGCTCTCGTGCTCTCGCCCCAGCATGGTGCGTCGCTTTGATCTCGGCTACTCCTCTCGCGATCCAAGAATGCGAGAAACATAGCCCCCGACATTATCCTTTGAATAATATCGGGCGCCGTTGAATGGGACGTCCGTTTCCGTGCACGTGCAAGAGGGACGGCGGATCGCTTAGCCGTCCCGGGTACCAGATATCGGGTCTGTTCACGGATTTTGTCAATGCGTGTCCCCACTTTTCACAGAAACTGTATTAGATTGAATCTTCTCTGCTGTCGCGTAGCTTATTTGGAACTGTCTGCCGCGCGGAACTCGTAAATTTACGCGTACACGATTCCGAGTATGACAAACGGCCGTCAACTTGTTTGTCGTGCGGCGAACTTATCGAGCGATAACCGAGCGTATATCGCATCGTGTTTTAACGAGGGCGTTAAATAGTCGATTAGAGAATCACCCGGATGGCATTTTTCGGACGCGAACAGAAAGGAGAGAGGAAAGGTGATTCCGGATCGGATTTTTGCGAAGGCTCGTGACAGAGCGAAACGGCTAAAAATACCGGTGCACAGCGAGAGGGGAGGAAGGAGAGACGATGGTGTGAGAGACCGACGGTGACCGTCGACGGCTCGATACGACGACCCCGGTTCGCCGGACGAATTAATTTATCTCCGTCCGGTCGGTGTCCGACGCGACGGACGAAACAGCGAGCAGGAGGAGCGGGTCCGGGCTTTCGACGGGCAACACGGCCCGACCACGGTCCGTTCAACTATTAAGCGAGGTTACCATCGATCGCATAATAGGAGACGTCCGCGAGTTTGATCGGACCTATCCGTGCCAAATTTCTGTAATCGGCGCAAATGATTGCACAGCCGCCGCCACCAAACGTCGACGTCGACGCCGCCGCCGTCTAACGGCGTTCTCTCGGTGGACACCGCGGTAGTTAGGTACGGTTGCCGATGAACGTCGCGATACCCCGGCCACAATTCGAGTAAATATTTGAACGCTAATTGAACTATTCGACATCGACGTGTAACGCGCAGCCCCGACTGCTAAACAGTTACACTCGATTGTGGTAAATCATAATGGAAACGTTGTTACCCGCGTGTACCCGGCCGGATCGCGTTTTCATGCCGTTTCCATTGTTCCCGAAATATTAACACGACGGTTTAATGAAGGCCGCGACCCAGAGAGAGAGGGAGAGAGTCAGGGGGGTCCTCTGACTGGGGCCGTGGCCTATCCACAACGCGAAATTCGGACGAACGAGCGCGCGCTTTTGCGGTTGGAACCTGCTCTGCTTCGTTCTGCTCTGTTCAGCTCTTGCACAGCTCCGCTCTATGCGACCTGCAAAACGCATCCATGTAACCCGGCCGAACAGCAGGCCGACTCGATCGCCAGGGAGTAGTCGACGTACGCTTCCCGTCCGGTATTCCCCCGCGATTAAAACTTTCCGTACTCCGCGTTTAAACGAACCCGCCCCTCAACCCGGACCTGCCCGCCGAAACCCGCGCGCGGTGAAATACTTGTTTCCGGTAATCTTGCGCGGAATGCCACACTCGGCCTCCCACTATGCCGCGGTTCTACTCGACACGAGTATTCGCGAAAATAGTCGAATACACGAGTAATCTTCGGTTCCGTGCCGAAATTGATCCGATACCTTGCGATTCTGGAGCAGAGAGAGAGAGAGGGAGAGAGAGAACCGTGAATTCTATGCGGTGAATTTGCACCGGTAGCGATAGCGGTCGACCACTAGACGGACGCTTGAGGAGGCCGTACGAATTGTATTTGTGTCGCTGCTGTATTTAATTCGTTAAGTGCATCGAAGTTTAATCGATTTTTCCGAGTACCGGAGAATGAGACAGTAAGATAATAGCGAAATTGGACGAACGATAGAATTGTTTCAGACCAATCGCGGAGATCGGCTGCGTTGCGAGGAAATTTTCCGTTCGGATAGTAAGTGGATTAGGGGAGTTGGATTTGCGCGGGCATTGCGATGGGATATATAGATAGACGTCGGGACGACAGCTTCTCGTCGTCGTCTGCGGCGTGGATAGCGGTGCCCGAGGGCAGAATGCCCGTCTGAAACGTAGATGGAACGTAGTTGGTTCGAGAGGGCCGTTCGACCCGGTGGCACAGGACGGGTCGCGTGTAAATCCTTTACGCGTGTATGCGTACGCGCTAATGAGCCGGAACAAGCTACATGGCGTAGCTCCGACGTTGGACAGAGCGTGTTTGCGCGCTAAGCCCGTCCGCTCCGCTGGGACAACCTCCACCGTCCCTCTGCCCCCGGTCTATACGTCAATCGAACGTACAAACTGTCCTGCGTCGCGATCGACCGATCCTCTGCTCCGCTCGTCCGCGTTAAATATCCCGCCGAACGAATTTCCTCTGCCAAAACCGGCCCCCATCCTCTGCCAAGATCAAATCATTTCTGCTAATCGTTCTCTCCGCTTCCGGCCTCCCTTTGTCCAACGTCATCGTCGAGAGAAGACGCCACCGACCGGCGGCTAGTAATCAATTCACGGAGCAACTTCTATAGGATCGAACAATAAACTTCATCCTGCAGACTCACGCGGGCGCGCAAGTTCAACTTAAGAAGTCGGCGCTAATGTATTAATAAAGTTTGCGTATGTTGCGGTGTAGCAAAATGTAGGCAAACTATCGGGGATTTACATTCTACATTATTCGCGCGCCGAGGACATTAACCCTTGGATGGCCTAGTTTCACCTAGGAGTGCAAACGGTGAGAATTCCAGTTTTCTAGCTGGGTATTCTGAATTTGTCTGCTGTTGGTATTACGTACGATACCGCGGAAAAACTTTCGCACACGACCTGATACACTTATCTATAACGACCATAAACTGCAGGGATTTTCTCGTGCAGCTCCGTACGGAGAATCTACGAATTAGCGCGGATTTGGTGTGGCCCCGTTGTCTTATTACCAAACAAGTAATGCTTTCTACAAGTCTGCTGATCAATTGCTGGAGATAACGAGTCGAGGAGAGGAACGACGACGACGATCCTGAAGAAACAGGGAGAGAATGGCGCGGGAAGGTTTTGTGTCAGCGGTATATTTTCTAATTGCTCGTTGTAGGGTTCGCTCGCGGCACGATCGAGTCGATCGGAAATTAATTAACCGCGCTCACGGTCGATCGACCTGGGATTCCGGGAACCGGAAGAACCGCGTTCGGTCTCGCGAGCGTCGCGCCGCCAGTTAACAGTTTCCCTGCCGCCTCGTTTCCTGGCGTTGCTCCACGGCAAGCTGGGACGGCGGATTAACAGTTAATTGGGGGACGAGGTAGAAGGAGGAGGAATAGGAGAAGGAGTGGAAGAGGAAGAGGTTGAACGTATCTCGAGCAGACGCGGGCGGCGTGCATCTCGAAGGAACCGCGTTCGATTTCCCGCGGAATCAATTAGTCGCATCCGTGCGGATATTGCGACGATGTTTCCGATCTGGTGGCTGTGGATGCGGCTCGGCTCGTGTCGCGTCGCGATCTGGCTCGCGCTGATGGCAGTAGCATAGCTCGCTCGTTGCTCGCGCGTTTCCTGCGTTTCTCTCCCAGCTCTCGACCGACCGCTCTTTACGAGGCGCAATTACGCGGAACGTAATTAAAATTAGTTGGGGAGTTTTAATGGTCGCGCGCGACCGAAATCGATAATGCAATCGAGACCGGAGCGACGCGCGACGATTAAATGAAACTGCCGCGGCGGAAAGTAAAATCAAAAACAATCGGGATTCGTGGGGGGAGCCGCTGGACGGCCTGGAATCGGGACAGAAAGAGAACCACGCCGTTGTAGAATGGGGGCGGTGTTTCCTGACGATGCAACGGGATGCGATGCGATGCGATGGGATGCGATGCGCCGCCGCGATGCGCTCCACTCCCGCGATGCACACGCCGGCCCCGGTGATTTATAACGCAAGACTCGCGCGAATCTCAGCCGCGCGCCGCTGGCTCCGACGGAGTCCTCCTTTGTGCAAGTAATAATATCCGTCGCAATTAAATTCGCCTCGGCGATATAATACAGACATCGTGGAATCGGTGATAAAGTGCACTACCTCAGACAACCCCGCCATACTCCTCCTCTTTCTTCTCCTCCTTGGCCAGCAGTTCGCCAACGGCACGGAAGCACGAGGATTACACATCGGTACAAACTCTGGGTACTATTCCATCGAAAAGCACGATTCATTAATAATGCCCTTCGTAGACGGAGAAGGAGCCAGCGAAGGAGGAATTATTCCGGAGTCTGCGGTGACCGAACGATATTGCTCGTTGTTGCCCACGTTTCCCGCCGATATAACAACCCGCGGCCACAGTTAATATCCGTGTACGAAACCGAGAAGATTGAGTTTATTTAAATTACACAGGTTGGGCCGAAATTCGTGGTACTGAACGGTTAAATGCCGATTCAGTACGCGCGCGTGTCGGGTTCGGAACGGTGCGCGATCCCGTTGTTATTCCGCGTCGAAACGAAGATAATGGCGGGGTTTCCGGGTTCCGGGGCCGGATCGTAAATAATAGAAAGGTTGGCGGAACAAATCCAGGCGTAAGCCGCGCTGCGCCGTGAGGTCTTTCGGGCCGAGCGTGTCAAGAGCCGGGAAGGCGAGCAAAAGCGGCGCGCGGGTGGAGGGATCGAGAGACCCTCGAAGGTAATCGGTAAGCAGCGAAGGTGTGCCGTGAAAACAGAGAGTCTCTCGAAGGGAACACACCTTCTTCCGATGGTGCCGGGGGTCCATAAGTCCTCGGTTACAGGTAGAAAGAGAAAGAGAGATAGATAGGAGGTAGCCCGACGCTTGTGTACACCGGTGTGTATATACGAGGCACGCTCTTATATTTTATGCAGCAGTTTATAGAGATATATCGGCCGTCTAGGGCGACGGCATAAGTCAAAACCTACTTTACCTAATGGCCTCCTGGCGACCTCCCCGCCTACACCTATCTACCCTTCCACGGCCACTAAAGTAAAGGCCGCTCGTGGAAGCTCGCAACCCGGCGAGAATCTACCCCCTCGCCAACACCGACACCGACACCGGTTCTCCATCTCCTTCTCGCAGCCTTCCCGTCGCCGTCGCCGTCTCCGCCCGCTGCTTTTCCTCCCGCGCGAGAACCCTTCCACGCGTGTGTACTCCATCAAAATTGCATTTCCAATTGCAAGCTTCCGCGCTGCCGCTCGGGATACGTCCCCCTTTCCTCCCGTACCCCGGATTTTTCTACATCTCGTTTACATATCCTCCGAAGATACTTACGCGCCCCTGTATCGCGCATCTTCCGGCACCTTCCACCCCTTTCTTCCCATTTCTGATAATTTCCGTAGCAATTTTTCCACCGTTTCCGGCTGCGAACGTTCGAGTTCAGAAAACTTCTCTTCTCTGTCATTCCGAGTGTGTTCGGTCCTTTTTTTTCTCTCTTCCATGAATATAAGTAGCAGCAGTTACAAGAGGGCGGACAGCTTCCTTGATCGCGCTCTTTCGTTATAACGAGGAAGGATTAATTTGTTACAGCATTATCGCCAGAGAAATCTGCTTCCCAGCGCCCGGTGCTACGCTATCCGACAGCGAACGCGCGAAATTAATTAACCCTCGTCTGTCCACCGTGTCAATTTCGCCAGTTTTTCCTCGCTGCTTGAAAGACCGTGCTCGTCGCGTCGCTTTATTATCTGCGAACAATAGAAATTACTTTGTTTGAAGTTTATCTCGCGTCATTTCGCCCCCGTGTACCCGCTAAGCTGTTTACAGATTCAGCGACTAAACCCTTCCACCGGAATGACGAATGGAGCTCGGAGATTAAACAGTGACGGATTGCGGATTTTTATGCGAAATAATAACGGCTCTATGTCGGTCGTAAGGAAGCATCTTCTTCCCATCTTTCTAAAGCGAAAATAGCGCGACGGCGTTTCTGAAATGAGAGCAAACAGAAAATCAATTTTATGGCCAGACATTGGGCGTGTAAATAAATTTCAGTGCAAAGGGTTAATCTCTGTAAGGGCGCAGATAAAAAAGAGGATCAGGGACGGGGGTTGTTACTTTTAAATAACGTTTCCACTATGTTATCAGATATAGTCGCGTAGCATTTACCTCCTCCGACTTTTAAGAGGGGAATATAGTGGCCGGACGATACGGGAGGAAGGTGTTCGGCCATTAAGCACTTCGCTGACAATGTCGGACATTATTTTTACGAAAGCTCGGATGGTACAGCGGGAGAACGGGGTAACACGATCCGACGAACGCTATTAAGGTTTCGAATGACCGTGGCCTCCGTCGCGTCGACGATATCCGGGCCACTCGACCGACGTACGTTAACGAGAAGGCTCGATTCGTTCTCTCCGTGGCGCATACCGACCCTTTATTTATCGTTTGCGACCGGTTCGGAAAGTTTGAGACAGACTGGCAAAGAGACCTGCACCCCTGCTGTTACCGTGCAACGCTTACACTCTGTTTCTCCATGATTTTATATCCTCTCGATCGAGCACGCCTACGATTTCCTTTCGTTTTCAAATCAACGCTGCCGAAATCGAGACGAGCTGGAGCAGATTCGTGGCTCTGTTAATTATACCTTATTAGCTGCGGACAAGACGGCTTTACACTCGTTTAGGGACTTACACAAAGTGAGAATATTGACTTTGTAAATATTTGCTCGATTTTCGGTGGCTAATTTAAACTTTCACTGAACGATGTCCCCGAGAGCGAGAAGTTTGTATAACACAGTCGGAGGGTCATTCAACATTTTTTTTCCTGTGAAAATATTTGACCAATTATTTCGAAACTTCCAGTGCGCGACTCTGCGCCATTGAAGCAACTTAACAAAGTTTCGTTTCGAGAAAAGAATACTAAGGTGGAGGGGGGTAAGTTCGTAAACGGGGCACGTGCATATACTGATTATTTTTATTATAATACGAGCAAAATTTCTCTAGCTTGTATTTATTAATGTATTATAAGTTAACATGAACTGTTCGACATAGATGTCGCCCAAGAATAAAAGTGTTTTCTTAATTTATTGCAATAAAATGCAATAAAGCATTTTATGTCAGGTTTGCTAATAACTCTGCTTTTTCCCCGCAAAGCAAGTTGCACATGAAACAAGGTTTGAATGCATTTTTAACTCTAATGGCGCTCTTGCCCCATTTTCGGGGAAGCACCGAGTAGTTGACATTTTGTACAATATCCAATCAAGGTGATAATTTTCAAGAAAAATTAGAATCCTACGTAATATTAATTCACCAGTGATAACTGTGCAAAGCGTTTGATAGCGACAGCGTTAAGAATTTACATACCAGACTGAAAATACTGACTGAAACTCTCTGAACGCGATCTTCTGACGACTGAGATTCGCGGAAACGACAGTGTCTGCGTACACGCACTTAAATATATCCCAAGCGGTCGGCAAACGCGCAGAGTATATTTACGCCGGTACATAAACGGAAAGAGAAAAGCCGACGAAACGAGACCGCGATGAACGAAGATAGAACGCGGCGGCGCTGACACGGGGCTAACTTCGCGAAACAACGTGCCGTGGAACCAAACACAGTTCCCCTCTGTACCTTCCCCCGCACGCTTCCCACGTTCACCTGTCTGTCTGTCCGACTGTCTGTCTGCGCGGATCACGCGTACACTCCGCATAATTGCACTACCGCGATTAATAATTAGATGCGCAATTGGGCGTCAACGGAAATTTCGTATGCGCGCGGTGATTCGATTTATCGAGCCCGCCAGCCGCGACGTACCCAGTCGAGACGAGACGAGTATCGATCTCGTTCGGACAGCCCGAAGAAAACGCGGGTAATCGACCCCTCGAACCCCGTCGAACGGGTTCAAACTGAACTTCATGGAAATCGGAGAAACAGCAGTAACGGGAATCGTTCGATCGATCGATGGAGAACTTTCGGAAAGTAACACTTCCTTCGAGGGCGTTTAGGTCCTTTCAAACACGATCAAACAGTTGCGAACTAGATTCTTGGACTGCTGCTGTTATTGTGCTGTTCATGTCCAACAAGCATTGTTAGAGTTTCCAAGCAGCTAGACATTTGCAAACTACTTCCAAAAGCAAATTACTGTTCACGATTAAGCTGTTGATGTTTAGAAATCATTGAACGAGTTTGACGACGATCGCTCGCCAGCAACATGCGTTTTCGATTTACAAGGAAAATTACCTGCTGTTTTAAAATACGACAGAACTTTCCCTCGAACCTAATAGATAGGCATGCAGGCTGGCGAACCACTATGCCGGGAACAAACAGCTATTTGTTACACTCTTTGAAGTTTGCGCGCATTAAGCGAAAGTGAACGAGCCGCGATCAAGCATCGGCGAGTATATCACTTGAGCGGTAATTTATAGCATAATACGAGATCCTCTTTAGACACGGTGGAAATCAGGGTAGCTCGTGCGAATCACGGGCAAACAATCGATCCGCGATCCCCCTCCCCGCGGGGCATTAATTTTCATTTGCGGTTCGATATGCGCGAGGGAGATATCCAACGGTGGCCGGGTGGACGGCGGAGAAGTGAAATTTTTTGGCGATTAGCCAAGCTGCCGGGGCAATTAGAAGACTCGTTATTCCTGGAGATAAATGGGTCGGATAAAGGGTCGAAACGGTGGCGGGTGCGGCCATAAGCGCCGCGCGCGCGGCTGGGGGCTCTATCGTCAGATTTACCTCCATCTTGCGCCTCCGCGGAGTTTAACCGATTTAGTCTTGAATAATTTACTAATCTGATTAGTAGCGTCGGATGAAAATTACAGATAGCTCCAGAGTTTCGCATCGGTTCATCTAATTACCCTTAGGACCGTGCGCCGTTCTCCGCTCCTCTCCGCTCTACTCCGCGTCGGCTGTCTGGTTCGCTGCGCGCTTCGGTTAGGAGAGTTCGGTTAAATTCGTCGGCGGTGGAGCGATCCCGATTCGAAAATTATACGCGGGCAAAGTATTCTTTGGAAGGTAGACGAGTCTCTTCTTCCAAGTCTGATGCTTCCGCTGGGAGATTAAAGACTCGCGGATTCAACTTCCTGTTGCAGCTAAGAACGCGCGACGAAAGAGCGGGGGAGGGTCGCAGGAGAATTCTAGCAAATTTCAATAACCAACTTTTTCGTTTCGTGGATGCCGACCGCCACTCGAAAACAAAATAGTTTCATCGAGTATACTAGCTATGTAAACGAACAAGCTGGTTTCGAACTTCAAAATGAGTAGCTATAGGTTCGAAAACGTACTTGTAAGTTGTACTTGCGATATAGTTGATCCCATCTCTAGTCTCAGTCGTTGCTCACTTTCGAAGACGAGAGAAACGGTCAGAGGAGAACCCGAGGAGCGTATCGCGTCTCGTGTTCGTCGCGGCCGCTTCCGACGAGACGAGACGAGACGGGACGCGACGCGCACGAACTTTCCAACAAAGGTGTCGTGTTTCAATTTTGATAAAGTCCTCGCTACCTGTCCCTGGAGGGTGTCGCGCGCGACGCTTTCGAAATTTTCTCGGATCGCGCGTCCTGACCCGTCTCCTCTTCCGTGTTCAGCGCGTGTGCTGATATTCAACGCGACGACGACGCCGGAGCGTGTGCTGTTCGCGTTCGCCCAAAGAACGGGGAAACCTCGGGAGCATTGTTGTCGCTCGCTCGCGAGTCTCCGGTCGGGCAACAGAGCCACGAAGCCGTTTCCGTTGGTCCGTGTGTGCCTGCCTGCGGAACAGAGCGAGCGAACTGTAGTCGGCTCTCTGCCCGCCCCCTCGGGCTCGTTTTCTTTTCTGTCCCCCTCGCTGCGTGTCTCCTCTCGTTTCACCATTTGTCCTCGCTCGCTGTTATTTTTCCTGCCGCTGTTGGAGCTGCTCGTTCCCCCTATCTCTGGACAATACCCGCGTCGTATCGCGTCGCGTACTTTTTTCGGACGAGTCGACTCGCTGCTGCTGCTGTTCTCGGTATCGCTGCAGCCACGCCGTTTCCGCTCGAATTTCGTACAAGTTCAGCTTTCGAGCGCACGCTCTCGAAGCCCGCGAAAAACTTCCAAAGCCTAAACATCTCGTCTAGCTTCAGCGAAAGAGAATCATCCTGCGCCGCGGCGCAAACACCAGTTACCGTTGCGAATCATCCTCTTGGACTAGTTCTAAAACATTTTTCATTGAGAGCCTGATCTGGCTCCGCCGAGGCCCGGGGCAGCGAGGCCACGCCCACGTGGAATATACCACGCCTACTCGGCAGAGGTATCAATGCAGACAGTCCGCTATCTTTGTCTCTGGCGTGAATTTTTTGCGCCTCCTTTGCCCCTACGAGCAGAGCAGAGCGAAGAAGCTTGTTGCTTCGGTCTTTTGTACAAGAACGAAGCGAGCAGTGAGTGGAATCGTGACGATTGGGCGGCGAGCTTGATTCCGAGGTAACCGAACATGTCCAGGGTCGTAACGGGGTGGTTCTGGACGAACGTCGCCGTATTTAAATGGTGGTCCGAGAACAAACGAGAATGTTGCGCGACGGAAACGGCGTTTCCGTATGCTGGCCGGGGGAACCCAGGAACGAAGCGGTGGTGTAACAAGTTACACGATTGCGGAAGTGGCTACGCGAGGTTCTTCCGCGCAGCGTGAAACTACGTGCTCGTGGAACTTCAGAATTTTATGTATGGCGTTTCGTCGTCGAAGTATGCCAACTCCATCCGTCCCTTTTCCAAAGAAATAGTTCCATCTTCCAGTAAACTTTCCCCTTGGTCCAATGGACTTTGGCTCCCACTCCGCCCCCGCATATCCCTTCGTCGACAGGGTCTATTCTCGCGAGGAAGCACTAGTCGAGCGTGTCCTCTCCTGGATCTCTCTCCCTTCTCTCACTCCCTTTCTTGGTTTTTATCTCTCTCTCTCTCTCTCTCTCTCTCTCTCTCTCTCTCTCTCTCTCTCTATCTATCTATCTATCTGTTCCGTTCTTCGTCGCGGCTGTCCGCTAGTCGTGAAAGAAAGTTCGTCGCCGGGGAAACTCCACCGAATATTTTCCTTGCTTACACGCGATCAACGGCTCGCATCTTCCATCTTATACCACACTAATACGACGTCGATAGAAAAGTTTCGCTGCACGCCCACCTCCTGCTCCCCCGTTCCCCCGTTTCTTCCACTCCCGCAAGTAGAATAGGGAATGTATTTCGCCGGGCGGTTCCGCTGAACCTCTTCCTCCGAGCGGAGCGTGTGTCCCGGAACGAAGATCGATCTTCCGCGGCGTCGCATCATTTTAATTCATTACCGTTACCGGTGCCTAACGTCCTCCGTCCTCCGCCCCCCCCTACCCGGGGCTCGCTTGAAAAATGCTCGAGCGTACTACGGAAAATTACATTATAAATAATTTCATATGTACCCTGTGTTCGTCTCCTGCTATTTGCGCGGAATGATCGAGCGGCACGCGTGTCTAACCTGTTGGAATAAAACGAATTGGTGCTGGAATAAATATAACGCGCAAACATCCGCCGGCACCGTTAATTGTCTTGCGATGAGAGTAAACGCAGGAGAACGCGTTTTCCACCAGGCTGTTATTCAAATAACAAAGTAATTATTATTATCTGTAAATCGAAGCCCTCCGGTGCTCGTCGATTTCATCATCTGGAAAATACGCAGATTCCGACGGTACGCCCGAGTTCCTCTCTCGTCATCGCCGGTGTGTACCTTCGCAATGCTCGTTAAAAACTTCGCTACTCCAACGATAGGATCGACGGTCTATCTCTCTCTCTCTCTCAACAAATCGAATGATGTATCGGAGAGCGTTAAGCCGATCCCGGTATAATAAGTTTGTTAAAATCGAATCGTTCCTAAAAGTCTGTCGACGCGCGGCGTAGCCCCTCTTTTCAAAAACGAGTGCATTGTCGATAATTATGTATAATCCCCGGATTCTTTGTCCCGGGGATCCAGCGTGTTTTCCGCTGTGTTTCCCTTGTCTGTTGTTCTTGAACCGTTCGGTAATCCCGCCGCTCTGTTTTCTATGTGAAGAACAGTTCCGGGGTAAAGCCGGCTACCGCGTAAAAAGATTAGCGTCCCATACGAGAGAGACAGAACCGGATAGTGGCTCTCGCTCGAGCGGCGGCAGCCTCTCCAAGAAAATACAATTACAAATTACAGTCGCATCCCGGAATCCTTGTTACGCCGCTCCGCCATCTCGTAATTATCGAGAAAAATGGACCGTGGAGTCTCGCGTCTCTATTGAATGATTCCCTCATCGACGCCTGAAGGACTTCCGATTCGAATCCTGATCGCTCAAAAAACGATTGTCCAGCGAAAGGGACTAGCGATGTCGACGATGCTTCATGAATGTGATCGACTAGCGTTTCGTTCGAGAGCAGGTAATCGTCGCTCTTTGCCCTGGCAGTAGGCGTGGTTTGTTTTGATTAGGCGTGGTCTTCCCTAGGAACATGGTTTTTGTTGAGTAGATATGGTTCCCACTGTTTAGGCCTGATTTTGAATGGGCGTGGAATCAAGGGCTGAGCTTCAAAAACATTCCGGATGCTGCTCCGTGCAGCATTCTCGTCGTGGAATCGACGATTTCCCTAGTTTCAGCGTCCACGGCAAAGCGATCGGCAAAAATTATCCCCGGGGATCGGTTTTCCGTGGAATCGGCGGATCGCGTCGATAGAAATTCAATTGCTCGTAGGGATCACCGCGGGCAACGATACAACGATTCGAAGAGAATCACGGGCGAGACTTATTTTTTCCTTGGAGCTTTTCGGTCCAGCCTCGCCCACGGCTCCACCCCCCGTTCCCTTTTATTCTCGAACAACCGGCGTAGAAATGGTGGTATTATCTGTTTCACTCGGCGTTCCGAGAGACAGGGGGACGAAAGGAAGAGGCGGCAGCGGAAGAGAAAGGAGCCAACTATCCTCGTTGTCGTTGCTCCTGAATCGTATCTCTCCGATATCGGGCTTGTATCGTAATTCAGTTTCCCGCTCAGAAGCCTCCAGATATTATTTTCGATATCTCGACGCGGCTGCGGAGCGCCGGAATAAATAGAAACGAGGGAAGGAAGGAAGGAAGGAAACAGGACAGACAGACCAGCGCCCTGCTGCTGCTCGTCTTCGAATCTATCGTCCGAACGAGCGTTTCTTTCTGGAGCTATTCCAGGAGTCGAGCGGTCTCGCCTCGTGCTCGGCCGTCCACCTTGATTTTCCTCGGTTTTCTTCTTCGCAGCCTCTCCTCTCCTCGGAGGACTCTTAACGTCCCGAGGACGAGAGACCCGGCTGGAAAGTTTCAGCTCCCGGGTTAGCTCCGGGGCTCCCTTTCGGTTTCGTGGCCGAGCTCCGCTCCCGGGCAAAAGGAAAAACATCGGGAAAAGAGGCATGATTTATTATGGGGCCGAGAATCAAGACGTATTACGCGCGCGGCGCTTGATACCTTCGCTTCGGATCGAAGGATACAGCGATCCTGTTTCGCGATAGCGCCAAGCCCGAGAGCGAGTTTTGGAAGCGAATCTCGTGCGATTAAAATCGAGAGCTCGGCTCGCGCGTTCCTCTGTCACGCGTGTACGCGTTGAACAAAAGGTAAATCACTGGGACGAACACTGCGTCGAGACGGAACGGAATGGCACAGAACGGAGAGAACGGGGAAATAGGTTTCACGGGGCCATTTCCCCCGGCCTCGATCCCCGTTGATCCGAATTATACAAAATACTGGTGTAATTTCATTATCCCGCGAGCAACGATGCATTACAATGCAATCAAAGGATGAAGAGTTTCGGCTGTAACGGTTCTGAGCGCGCGCGCGCGAGCGCCTACTCATAAATCTTTCATCGATTATACCGCGGTATTATGGTGTATTAATAATTTATAATACTCGAACTGCAATGTAACTTTATTCCCATGAAATTTGCATAATTTTTTTCCTACTTCCCGGCGAAGCGCGTCCGACCGCGAATAATTAACGTGGAAATGCACCCGTCGCCCCGAAACAAACCGTCGAAATTAATCCCGTGGCGGGCGTGAGCGTGAACACTCTCTCGTTCGCGGAACCTTCAAAATAGCCATCAGAAACGGTTTTGGCCCTGCGAAGCATCCGCGTTGTCCCGGGAACAGTGGAACGAGCTCCGAAAACCGATATCATTGTTTACCTCGAATTATTTTTACAGGTATCCGTTCGCCTTTCTCTCTTTCTTTCTAGAATGCTCCGAGTGGGCGGGGCTTCTTAGCTCTTTGTCTAGATTGTACCTGGACATTAAAAACTTATCTGCGAAGACCAGAACGTTTAAAGGGTTGCTTTATTTCTCTTTAGAGCGACCTAAGTGGGCGTGACGTAATTTTTGTAGATCTGCAGGTAGCAAAGACAGTGTTCCATGTACAGAAAACTCTGTACCTCCACCTATTCCAGACTTCCTGTAACCTGAAAATCCAGCTTCGAAGATCACAGGGAGTATTTTTCTCGATCTAGCCCTTTGTGGACGTAATAGGCGTGTTCCGGGCATAAAGGGCGTGGCTTTACAGCTCTCGGGCTCGGTGCTGCGAGTGCAGTGCACCGCAGGAGAACACGTTTGCCGAAACCCGGTCTGAAACGTCGTTGCACGGACACAGAAGCCCGGCTCGTGCGAAATTCAGACGCGTGACAGTTTTTTGACACCCGAGGCGGTACGCTTCTGTCCGTCTCGCACGGAGCGGACGCGTTTGCTCCGGTTTCAAAGCGGAAGGAGCGATCCCGAGCGATCCCGAAACGGACCGGTGTATATTCGCAGAGGCTCTCGCATGAACTTTATTGCGCGCGGCAGCAAATTCAATTCGGAGCGTTAATATTTGTTCACGCGATACAGAATGTTTGAATCGGAGGGGAATAAAAAAATAAAGGGAGGTGTTTGCATCGCGGTAACGAACGTTGTTATAATACGGAGGAGCGAGTGAATCAGAGCGGAGGGGCGGCGTTTGCACGCCGTCCGATCCGGTCGCGCGCACCGCGTAGAGCAACGCATCGATATACATTTTGTATTTAATCTCTCGGTAATTTCCTTAAACAAACACGCGGTAACGACTCGCGGATCCGCTCAAATTATTTTGCACGCACTGCCGCGCGATTAAAAATTGCATTTCGCTACCCCCGACGTTATTATCTCGGGGGCCGCCGACGCTGCCGATCCCATTATTGTAATGGAAAAATCATTCTCGACGGCAGGTGCGCGCCGCGGGCGAAACGCTCTCCCGCGGCTCTAGCGTTCTTTTGTTCGCAAAATAGTCCGATGCAACCTCGGTACACCCCGCTCTTCGGAGCGTAATAATTATACCGGTTTGTAAACTTATTAACGAATATCCTCTTTTCGACGCTGCCGCTCCGACGGATATGCATACATCTACATCCCCCTCTTCTAGGATCATTTTTCGCGGTATTTCCAGTCTAGAGACGATACTATCGATTATCTATTGCTTATCGATACCTCGCCTATCTGCGCAAGATATTCGTCGACTCTATTTAAACTCTTGCAAGTCGGATGCCTTTCGGCATTCCACATATGAACGAACACATTTCATAATTATGAAAATGGTCTAAATCGTATATTTCTTGTTTCGACAAAATATTCTTATATTCTGTAACATTTTAATTTCGAATTTCATTAATCTTGATTTTCCGTTTTCAGAATTACGAGTTTCATTATATACAAGAATTTTGATGAGATCATTCATTTACATTTATTAATTATTTTTAGAAAGTAATCCATTTTCATCGTAATGACTTTTGAGATTTTTGAAATGTTATCAAACGCGTGACGAGTAGAATGTGTCCATTGTTAATTATATAACTAAATTGGTGTTCATTGTTCGCTGTTAACAAAGGAAGTTACTGGTGAAGCTCCATAAATCCTACAGTATGACTGATAAACTCATTTTTTTATATTTATGACTTAGACCGGTTTCATAATTACGCGCACATATAGTCTAATACTATGCTCGGTGTTCCAGTGCTTTGACAAACTGTAAAAATTTATCTTTTGCACTGTCACAGAAAAATGTACAGGGACATCCTGAATCCAGCAATAAACTCGAATTATTATCACTGTTGGTGCCGACTTTTCAGTCAATTTCTCTGTCGTCGCACCGAAAACTTGTCGAGATTTCCTCACGGAAATCCGATTTAGCCCCTTCGCGTTTGACTTTGGGGGCGTTCTCACGGCTGTCCGCGGAGACGCAGCCGCCGCGACGCTTCCCGGACGCATTGTTCCGATTGTTCGGCACCGGCGGTGTGTGTTGCATCGATATCGGACCATTTAATGGCCGGACGTCTGCCCGATCCGAACGGCGGCCGAAGTAATCCCGCGGGACGAGCTCGATTCCGCTCGAAACTCTATCTCCTCCCCGCGTTTCAAACAGCTAGGCGGAAGGCACCGTTCCGCCGAGCTCCGAGAGAAATTTCCGATTATAAAGGCTATTACCGCGGTTGGTAATAGCGAGCAAAACGAAACGAGCCCCCCAGTATCGAGAAGTAAAAACGCGATGCTCTCGTCGACCGAGGGAGATCGAAATCCGACGGCGAGAGTAACCGAGACATCACCTACGTCCATCATCGTTCGTCTTCCCCTCCCTTGTTCCGATCTGTGCCCTTTTTCCCTTGAACTGTAAGCGACATCTGAAATATGTTTGACATCGTTAATACATTTACTAGGTTTCTTCGAGGTTGGATTAAATTCCTGCATACACCGATCGTACCTTAGACCATACATAATTATAGTTCCAACATTCTTCATCTACCAGCTGACGGATGCGGGCAAAGTGCTGTATCCGATTGTGTATAAATATTTATGGAAACTGTAACTGTAATATATATTTTATTTTATTACTCGTTCACTTTTACTTTACTCGAATTATTTTGAATAAAATTCTAAAATCTTAATGTAGATGTTGTAATATGAAATCTGCATTTATTTCCTCGCAACATACTTTATTTTAAAAAAATAGAATAGTAAGAACTACGTCCTATGCCGGATCTATACGTATGTAAAGAAATGGTATTTCTTAGATTCAAATCTTACCGTGCCACGCGCGTTGTAGAAAATCCACTGTTAGAGAGAACGACGAGTAGAAGGAGATAGATAGATAGAGATTGCGTAACAGAGCACATGTCCATAAAGAGAGCGATGACAGTGTAAATAATTAAGTGATATAGAATAAACTTTAAATGTCGTTTTTCTGTTTACAGGTAAGATTGTACATAGTGTAAATAATTGTAGTAATATAGGATAATAATTAAAGAAATGAACTCTGTTTACAGGAAAACAGTTTCTAGGTTATTCTGAAAAATCCTTCATAATAGATCAATGCGGTCTAAGGATCGCACAGATACAAAGTAAAAAATCTGTCTGGAAGGTATCGTTAGTCGTTGAATTCGAGGTATCGTCGCGAAACTGGCCATAAAGATTGCGATGCGGTCGCGTTCGCGAATAGATCGATGACGGGGCTGGCTTTAGTCCGTCGATAAATTGAAAACTATCGCGGTGTACACGCTATCGGAGCACTTGCGAGCCGTCGTTAACGACGCCGCGGCTCGAGAAGCCCTCCCGGGGACTCGTGTATAGTGTACCTACACGCGAAAATGCTGGCCGTAGCCGAGCGTCGAGCATTCCCTCTCCACGTTAAAAAAAACGTTTGTCCGTAGGTCCAATTAACTACGGTCAGATTTATCTTGACTAATGCGCGACACCGGCTCGGTGGTTTTGGGCGCCTGGATATATTCCGCGTAGTTTTATGACACGACTCTCCGGGCTCCGCGAGAGAAATTATTTATGATTACAAGTTCGCCGTGTCTCTCTCTCGTTATGTTTCCGTTTCGCGCGTCCCAGCCGGAGGAAAAACAGCGACCACCGAGGAAAGAAACGGATTAAATGATTTTCTCGGTCGCTCGTCCCGCGCCGCGGCGAATAGATCCCGGGTCTTAATTAAAATCCGATACAATTATTAATTAGAAAGTCTCTCCGGGGTGGGGGGAGTGGGGAGAGCAAGCTAGAGGAAAGTAGAACGGTCGTAAAGAGTGCCGGCGGAGCGGAAGTTGTTCTCGAGTTTAGCGACTCCGACCGGTGCTGCACCGAAAAGAGAGAAAGTATTAGTTAGTTCGGTGTTCGAGCGAGCGCCGCGGGGCCCACGCGTTATAAAATCATCTCGCGTACCCGCGACTGTCTCCTTTGTCCCGTATCCACCGGCGAACATGCAAAACTTCGTTCTAGTTGCGTGCGTTCGACCGCGGAACGGTTTCCAACCGCCGACAGCGCGGAAAGAACAATCGCTTGGACGTTTCGCTTTCGGAGAAAAAAGACGGCATAGCCGAGGAAGACAGCCTCTATTTTCTGTCTCTCCCTGGCACGAATGCGATTCGAAAACGCTTATCCCCTCCGCAATTATTCGGACCGAGCGTCGAACAAGACTCCGAGAGTTCGAATTAGCTAGAACACGACAGACTAACGAGAGAACAATTGTTTCGCGCTGCGAATCCGACCTCGCGGACCATCCAGAAAACTTTTTGATCTTACGTTATTACGGCCCCGACACGCCGCCTCGTTTTTAACCTAATATCGAGAGTCGCCCCGCCAAACCGAGCCCAAACGAAAAACTTTTCCCGTTATGCTCCTCCGACGTCCTCGAAACCTTAATACCCCGCTCGCTATTCTTTGTTAATAGTAACGGGACGCGACCTGGGACCTGCATGACCTGCAGTCGGCGCAATCTGCGTTTTACAATGGCTGTTCGCTGATAAACCTTTATACGTTTTAGGAACGAATTACTTGACACCAGGAATTTTTGTGAGAAATCGAAGATGTTGAAATAACGAGAAAGAATTTTGTCGAGGGTGGAACGGGCCCGTTGTGTTCGTTGAAGCTGTGTAATTCCGAGCGCATCGATCAAGTCGTTCGAAGATTTGATTGCACCGAACGGAATGTTTGGCAAATGCGCGGAGGGGCTGCATCTTTGGAGGAATCCTCGTCGTCTGGCTGTGTTCGGCGGCAGGTCGAAACAAAGCGGCGCAGAAAATCTGCAGTAATGGAGCAACGGCGGGCGAACACGGCGACGATACGTAATTCGGATGTGCGCTTAATTAAAAGTAATCCATTACCGTGGAATCGGTTGGCAGGAAGCGTTTCGCGGCGACGCGGTGTGTACCTGCCCGGAAGCCTCCAAGGAGAACTTCTATTACGACTGCGCCGAGCAACCAAACGGCTCCGTACATGCACAATAAATGCATACACATGTATATTATATGTATACATATATAAACGGCGCGATACCGAATGAGGCGCGTTACTCATCCAAGAATTCCAGTGGCGGATTCGATGCGCCCGGGTTCCTCCCCACGGCTTCTGTTTGCGTAAACGTGTAAACGAGTTTGTCGTTCGGCGAACGCGCGATTCAATTTTACGATTCTCCGTACACCGTGGGGGGGGGGGGGGTCGTTGTATTTGCCCGGTGCAGGGGGCCCCCCTCAGGTTTATCGCCGGATAATCGAGTCCGTGGCGCGCAATGGGTGTCGACGGTGAAAACGGGACCGCCTCTTCGCAGAAATTTCGGCCCAGCGAACCATTTACACGCTCGATAATAACGGGAAACTAATTAACGCGGCCAGGGGCCTAACAGCGAATTAACGTATTAAGCAACAACGGAAACGAATTCGACGCGTTTTAAGCCGATCCGATCGATACGATTACGATTTTAGTAGAATTAACTCGACTCTGCGTTGTGTAAAGCCATGCATACGCGCCATCCCATCGCGCAGCCTGCTCCAAAAATCCCAGCTGCCCGGAAAAATTGATCAGCTTCCGTTTAGAAAAAACCTTAACAAATCTTCTTTTACCATTGGTCAATTGATTTTAGGATTTTTACTTTTTAAGTACGCGTCTGTGAAATGGTCTTTTAATATTCGATCCACCGAACGAATCACTGGCTTAATTAATTGCTGGATCGGTCATTAATATTACGCTAAAAGAAGCCAGGATGATGTTGAATTAAGTAAGCGATATTTCTATTTTACGAAGCTTCATTTAGTTAAGGTAATTCTCTCTTTAAATCTTGCAGGATTCCGCAAAAACTATTTCAGTAATCCAATATCAATCCTGAGAGGAATAAATAGATTACCTGGCCTGTCTTTTGTTGGTGATCTTTCGATGAATTTTCCAGTGGCAACGACAATTTTAGTGGTGACCCAACTAATTGCCGACATTACAAGATTGTAAATATAACGTGTTAGCGAAGTTTTCGAATGGTTTCACAACTATTTGTGAGTAGTTGCGTTCTTAGAGTGAAAATTTGCTCGTTTCCTCTGTTAGCGTGTGCAGCCTTTTATACAACTGTTTTCGAGGGGCGTATTAGGGTTGCGAGATCGGTGAATAGATCGTCGCGACGCGGGGAACGCGCGGCCGGTTCAGAGGTGCTCGAAGATAAGTAAAAATCTTTTGTTATATGCGAACGGTCCTCTAAGTGTATAATCGTCCTGGGGAATTTAGTGAAGGTAGGCCGCCTATTTCGAGGTGAGTGGGCCGGTGCGGTTTCCGGCAGCGCAACCGTTACGATATTACAAGCCTCTCGGCGAGTTCTCGCGATTTCGTGACGGTTATTTGGCTACGTAATCTGCGAAAGTGCCGACGTCGCGGAATTTTCCGAGAGGGACAGAACCGCGGGGCGGAACAAAGAAAAGAGCCTCGAACGAACAGTCAGGCTCTCTCTCTCTCTTGCTCCCCCTCTTTCTGCGGGGCTTCAAGAGAGAGAAAGAGGGTGAGGAAGAGGGCTGAGAGGACTCTTGCGCGCGCGGCCGAACGCGGCAAGAGAATGTGGAAGGAGGCAGGAAACGATGGTAACGGTAATTATTTTCCTTTCTCGGCCCGTAACTGCTGAACCCCGCCTAGCACCACTCGTGCCGTTCGAGGACTGTGCTTTTCGCGGATTAATTAAATCGTTCGCGGAACGTTCGCCGAACAAATAACCGTTGCCCCGGGAGAGAGGAACGAAGCCGCGAACCGAAACGAAACGTAGCAGCAAAACAACGAACAGAAAAATAGAAGAGCAAATTGAAAATAAATTCGAGCAAGGAGAAACTTTCGAGGCGAGAGAAAGAGAGTTCTTCTCCTCCTGACTCGTTTCGCAAGCCGCTGGCGGCTACTGCTGCTGCTGCTGCTGCTGGCTGCCGCTGGCTGCCGACTATGGGTTCCCGGGCGATAAACTACTCGATGAAACCTCGGGACTAACCCCGGCAACGAAAGAAACTCGACGAATCGCGATACGATTTTCGTCTACCGCCGCAGCAACGCGAAACCAACGGATCCTCAGTTTTTATTGGCTCCCGAGGTATATAACCAACGGAACCCGTAAATTGCTATTACCGTTTCTCCCCGGGTTATAGATAGCCGACGCGATCGTTCCTCCGCGAAGCGCATTATCGACGACCAACCAGCCAACCTCGTACAAACACCAAATTCATATCTCTGTTAAGTATACACAAACACGCCGCCGGTAATGCTAGAATTCCTTCCACCAGATCATCGACTCCCAAATCGAATTCCGAATTGACTCTGCTCCGTGCCGCTTGGGTCTATTCCGACCCAATTAGGCACGAACACTACTGGTTAATATCTTCGCTTTCAATGGCTAGGTTTAACCTGTTACCAGGTGGGACTTGATTGTGCAACACGCTAATGGCTGGAGGGTCGTTCATTATTTTTTTCCTATGAAAATGTTTGTCCAATTCCGTTGGAATTTTTAGTGCGCCTCGTTGAACTGTTGAAGTAACTGCACAAACTGTTTTTTTTTTTATGAAAAAACATACGTATTGGCGAATCGAAAGTAATATTTGTTCGGTGCGTCGATGTGCAGTGTAGCGATGTTCGGCGGTCATTGCAAATTAAAAGTACAAACTAGTTTTTCGCTGGTGCTATTTTCTCTCAAGTTTATGGTTGTTGCACGTAACGTATAACATTTCTAGCAACGTGAAGAAGAACTTCTGATCGAAAATAGATCAGGAAACATTAGCATCGGAAACCACAGCTGAAAACATTAATAATAATCAACGATCCGAGGATAGGGAAACATCAGGGGCTAATGAAATCGTTAAAAACTCGGACGAATTAAAAGAGTAGCGTGTGTGCGCGGAAACGAAGGAGAAACTCGCTCCGACAGGGACAGAGCGAGAGAAAGCGAGGGGAGCGGGCTCCAAACCAGAGTAATTAAACCGAGAGCATTAATGAAAATCCACGAAATGCCGGCGGCACGGCTTGGCTGATTTTTTGCCGGTAACAACGCATTACTTAATTGGTCCTGCGGCTGGGATCCGATCGAGGCGGCGAAAGGCGGACAGGTTCGCCTAATCCATGTTCGACTTGCTCGCGAGAAGAGATGTTCGCGCGTGGATAGGGTGGTGTCGTTCGTAGGAAGGAGAAACGGGAGGTGGTGCTGGTTGCGTCACGGTCAAATTACATTAATGCCCGTGAAACGGCAAACTTGCCCGGCTTTGGAATAGCGATCGGAGATCCTCGGGATAGCGCCGGCAACGAAGCGAGCGTCTCGCCGAGAGAGCAGCCAGCGGCACACGATGGAATGTGCATGGCCGCGAACGTGGGGAGGACACGTACGGCAAATGACTATGCGCGGGCGTTTCTGAGAAATCGCTAATGGAGATTGTACCTCTATCCAGTAACTCCTCGGTGAAATCCCCCTGGGACGTAACTGCTCGCAAGATTCCTATTTCCCGGGGAAGAGGGCTGCACACCGCGCGCGGTTGCTTGCAAGCGAGATACGGCTTGATGCTGGTGCTAGTGGCGAGCGAGACGGAACGAGAAAACGGGACACGGGACATCGTCCGCAGCCGCCCACAGCCCGCCCGCGCCATAGTAATTCGGGAACGCGCGCCCCTAAATAAAAGCGGTCGCGCGTATCGCGTAACCGTACGTAATTCCGAACCTCTGGGCCAGTTTAGATAACGAAAAATCGATAAAGTGTTCGCACCGACGCCGCCGCAACCCTCCGACACCCCTTCCTGTCCACCGCCGCCGATTATTACCCTGTTGTCCGCGCGCCCATCCAGGCCTCTAGCCACGCTCGCGTGGCCCCTCGACCAATTAGAAATTTTCAAAGCCCGTTCATTAGGATGTCTCACAGAGTCCCGTGATCCTCGTATTGTCCGACGACGCAACGCTCTGAAACATTCTGCAACGCTCCGAAAGCCAGTCAATTTCGGTGCACCGCCACTGTGTCGTCATCGTCCATCGAGATCCAATGGAAAATTTAGGGGAATAGAATTTCGGCTTTTTTTATGGGACCAGACAGCCGTGGTTCTTCCGACACGGTGTGTCTCCGAAGAGGGCGTAGCTCGACGCGAGTTTATTCCCCTCGCGCGTCGAATGCAACGTCCCAAATGCGCGTTCGAGCCTCGAGAGGTATTCCGTGCATCCGCATCCCTTACGTGCACTTTCCTCGCTCGTGTACACGGCGCATCCACGGCAAAGACTATATGCGCGTCGCGACGTCCTTGCGGGCTCTGTATCAAACTCTTCGAGTGGCTGCGCCAAGGTGGAACGCCGCCTAATGCACTTCCTGCGACGAGGCTGCTCTTTCGCTGAGGGTTACAAGGCTCTAAGCCCCGAGGATCGACTCGATTCCGACGAGAGCCGGCGACACGATTCCCGAAACCGAAACGCGGAGATAGTCTGTCTGATTATCCGACTGGGTGGCTCCGATTTTAATCCCCTCTTGCGCGATAATCATTTTAGTTTGTCCCTTTAGTCGAATTTCCGCGCTGATCTCAAAAGTAATATGATACTTCGAATTTTCAAGAGAGAAACGACGGTCTCTTATTTTACATCGTTAAGGACCGACATCGTGCGATGGCTCATTAAAATAGAAAGCTTGTTCGACCTGTCTGCGACGAGGATCGATTCTCGAGGCCAGAGACTCGATCGTTCGACGAGGAAAGGATTCATCGTGAGGGATCGGGGAACCAGATGGAAAACTTCTCGGTGAAATGTAATTTCGGTGGTCGGCGACGATAAGATCGCGAAGAAACGCGAGCATTTATCACCCGAACGCGATACCATCTGAAAGCCGACGGTCCCGAGGTTCTCCGCGAAAGCAAACGAATCCTAGAGGGGTTAATGCGTTGCCAGCTCGAACCTGGAAGATTTTCGACCGAATCTTCCGAGTTTCGCTGCTTCTCTTTTTTTTTCTCCCTCTCTCTCTCTCTCTCTCTCTCTCTCTCTCTCTCTCTCTTATCGGCCCGGTAGAGCGTAAGAACGCGATTCCTTTCCATCGATGGTCGTTTACGGATTCGTATCAATCTCGGAACCGTGCTCCGAATGGTCGAGCAGTCTTCTCTACTTCGTTCCCGGTCCTCGTGCTCCTCCTAACAGGCTAACCTTCGCCGAGCTGGATTAGAGAGAAAGACCGCGGGAAATCTGAGTCGGAGATCGAAATCTCTGAGAAGTTCCGGGTGAAAGAAAAAGGAATCGGTTGAGTTCCGAACTGCAAAAACGTCTTGGATTCTTCCGCTGGGTGGAGTACGATTTTGGCTCGAGTGGACGCTACCCTGTGGGGCATTTCCTGGCCCCGAACGTTCCACAGAGGTCAAGACAGATTGCTTTCTTCTGCCGTTGATCACTTCTTTCTCTTCAAGGGTTCAAATTATTTCAAAGAGAAGAAGGTCATCGTGGCGTTCGTGCTTCGTGAAAATCGAGGATAATTGAGCTGCGTTTACTTGGGACATTTTATAAAGAATAAGATGGATAATCTTCTTCTGTAATCTCGTTTTCTTACTCTGACGTAATTTGCTTTAAAGCGTCGCCTCGGGGGGCAATCCGTGAAGTGTATAAGAGAGGAAGCTTGTTGCCCGGTCTAGATTCATCGGTGTTCATTGGATCGTCTTTGGGAATAGGATCGTGACAATTCTGATAATATTAGAAAATAATCCAAATTGGAAGTACTTGGGGGATGCTAAGTTTAGCACTGCTAATGGTACAGATTACCTGAGAAGATCCAGTTCCGGACAGTTATGAGACAGACAATCCTCTTACTTTGATGTCACTTGCCTTGGAGCGTCGCTCTCGGGAGCAATCTAGATCGCTTCTAAGACAAAGAAACCTTGTCGGCTAATCGAGATGCATTATTATTCATTGAATCGTTGGGGACTGAAATAAAGTGTTCTATGAGGAGTGTGCTAATTGGTGCTAGATTTTGAGAGGATAGAAAATCGAGAACGACAGAACCGCGTCTGCATGTGTATCACGTTCCGGAGTATCGTTCGTAAGAGGGTTGCAAGACCAGGAGCAGGTCGTCCGGTTCCTGGCGATCAGGCTAGCGAAGCTGTCGACAATTCTTGAAATTCATAGAACGCGAACGCACGTAGAGTGCTGTCACCGGGTTCGCAGAATGGATGACACGCGAGGTCGCGTTCGTGGTGAAGAATTCCGATGCGCGCGGGACTGCGATCGCGGGCTGGGAAAGATTTGTTGGCATCGGCGCGGCGCCGATACTCGCGATTCCTCTCCCGCTCTCTCTCTCTCTCTCTCTCTCTCTCTCTCTCTCTCTCTCTCTCTCTCTCTCTCTCTCTCTCTCTCTCTCTCTCTCTCTCTTTGGCAGGCGACTCAGCTGGCGCTGGAAAGCCCCATCGATCGCCGCTCGTATATCTCCCGCTATATTTTACGTCGCCGTTCCGAGACGTTCGTCGTTTGTCACGAAGTCGTTGAATCGGCTCGGACGCTGTTCTCGGATGGATCGAGATCTACGAGAGGATTACCGCGGGGGCACAGTACGCGCGACCGTTTCGGAGGGGGCTAATATCCCCGCGAGAGCTGCACGCGGGATCCAGTTCATCCGGGCCGAGTCAGGGCCCAGGGAAGAATGCCAATAATAATGATTAACGGGGCAACGGTGCTAGTCCGAGCTACCCTGGCGTTTCAACGATGAAGTGGGAGAGAGAGAGAGAGAGAGAGAGAGAGAGAGAGAGAGAGAGAGAGAGAGAGAAGGAAAGGGAGAGAGGGCATCGAGCGACGATGACTCGACCGGTCTGTCGGTCTGTCTGGCTGTCTGCCTGGCTCGCAACCTGTCCAGGGTATCTCGCCCCGCGTGGTTGTGTTCCCCTGTGTGCGCGCTAGCGGCCACGAGTCCGGTTGTTCGGCTTTTGAGCGTGTTTGTGCAAACGTAGCAAATGCGGCCGCGAGTGTCGGAGAGTATCCGACCACGCATACACCGATAGGAAGACGCGCGAATGCTTGCTGCTGCTGCCGGTGTGTATGCCAATGTGTACAGTTCTATCCCTGGATGTTTGCGTGTGTCCCGAAACGCGAAGCAGTGTGTCCGGCTACCGTTTGCGCGCTCATGTGTGTGTGTGTGTGTGTGTGTGTGTGTGTGTGTGTGTGTTGTACACGTGTGTGTTCACGTGCGCGCCGCCTGGCCACGGACGGCTAGGTAGTCGAGGTCTTGGATCGATCGGCCATTCGTATGGTAATGTAAGCAACTACCGGACCGAGCTGCTTGCCAGAGCCCGAAGACCCTGTCCGCTAACCAGCGTTGCTACGATGTCGAAGAGGAAAGGGAGGCAATCCGGGACGCGGCGCTCGTTGTCCGCTCGTGGGCGAGGCGAGGAAGAGGAAAACCGTAGCGAAGAGAGGAACAGAGATAGAGGAGAACACAGAGGTTGTAGATAGAGAAAGAGAGATCCTCGGTCCGACGGCATCTACGGTTCGTCGGCTGCCACCAACGGGGATACCAATGAGGGAGTCAGGAAACGAAACGATATGATCTATAGAGGTTGCCTGTCGAGATGATTCCAGCCCCGGGACGGGGCAAATCGAATCGGATCGCATCGGATCGGGTCGAGCGGCACGCGTTACGCTTAAACGTTCACCGAGGGTCCGTCGAGCGTGCACCCTCTCTCCGACGGAAAACTCGCGCGCATCTCGTCGCTGGTACCTGCAACCACTCTCTCCTCTTTCTCCTTCTGTCTCCCCTTTCCCTCTCTCTCTCTCTCTCTCTCTCTCTCTCTCTCTCTCTCTCTCTCTTTATCATTCTCTGACTCCTGTGATATCGATCCCCGCGTATCATAACGCTAGATTCGTTTACGACCCGAAGTTTGGTAGAAACTCGAAGGATAGCGACGGCTAGGAAGACGAGAGAGAGAGTGCGTTATGACGGAAGCCACAAGACGGCACGAGTGGATTCATGCCCGCGGAGCACATTGGCTGCCTCGGCCCACCAATATCTTGGAGTCTTGGTCGCAAAGTGGCCGACCGAGCGAGTCTCGAAACGCGATCGTTCCGAGCGAGCACCGTGGGAAGCAACCAACGCTGGAATCAAGTTATCGCGGCAAAGTGCACGGTAACGCAGTTATCCTTCACAAAGCGCCCCGACCCCCCCCCCCCTGTCCCCGCACTTGATCGACCACTGTTCCCTCGCTCCCTCTCTCTTCTTCCTTGTCTCTCACTTTCTGCCATTCTCGGTGCCCCGTAACGCCCGCCGTTTCCCCCCCAATCGGATAATTTGCGCGGATACCGGCGCTTGATCGACCAGCCCGCAAATCGATCCTCTCTCTCCTTCGATCGAAAATATTTACAAGTCGCCCGTCCTGTTTCTCGGGCGAGAACTACGCATCGTAGTGACTCGTGGACGTCCCATTTGGTAATAACCGAATTAACTCAGCTATTTTCGCAGACCGCCATAAACGGATTTTTGAGGAAAAATTGTTTAAATCTGGAATGAGACAATTTTAAAATGTCTTTGTAAATATACCTCCTCGTGCAGTTTCAATTTCATGGAATTGGGCCGAACGGAGATGGATAGAAATAATTCTTTTAATTCGTACAAACGAAAATAATGTCCCCGCGGCGGAATATTAAGCTCTTCATGAAATTAAAATTAAATACACGAGTACGCAGCACAGTGTTTCCGGTAGAATTATCAACTGTATCGTTGTAACGTTACGTTTTAACCGCTATTCTTATCCCGGACGCACGAAAACTGTTGAAATAACATGCGAGATGGGATCTCTTTCGAAATCGTTGGAGTACCCTGTCGGTAGCAACATCGAAGCTACGTACTCACAAATTAATCTCGAAAATTATTCAACGATACGAGAGTCATCAGATTTATTCATTTGGGCAGCTTAATTTAGACCAGGATTTAATACGAATCGGAGTAAATCCTTCTACGAAAATCTCCGCTCAAAACGAAAACACATCCTTGTACAAGGGATCCGGGACGATCCGAGTTGCTGGTCGGAAGAAAACGGGTTGGAATCCCGAGGTAACTCGGAAACTGGTTACTCCAGCAATTTTCCAGCACGGAGCTGTCCTACGTGTTTGCGTCATTAGTCTAAAACCGGCGGTAAAATTCGAGCGTGGTTGGCATCGCCGGTGACACGTCTCTCGTAGGAAGAGCCTCGCAACTAGTCAGCCAGTCAGCCAGTCATTCAGCTGCGAAGCCAGCCGGGTATAATTCCTCTCGTCGCCATCCAGAACGGTTGTTGTCGTGCTTCTCGGCGGATCTGCGGCGACGCCTGCCGTCGTCGGCGTCCTCCTCGTCCTCGTCCTCGTCGTTCGATGCCCTCTTTCGTCCTCGCAGCTCGCGCCTCGATAATTAATTTTACGTATCCCGTTTACAAGCGGCCGCAGCGGCTGGGTAATCCGATTTCCCGGCAGAGTTCCCCGAGATTGTTCGCGAAAATTCTACCTCGCCACCCTTGCATCTTCGACCGAAATCTTATTTTACACCGCAGAACGCGACGGGTTCAACAACACTGCAAAAATCACCCCAGTGTCTCAAACAGGTGATGCAAAATCCTGCAAATTTTGCGGGACTACGTGTGTAATCGCGTTGCGTTGATCCTAACTATCCGACCCACAAGTGTAGAGGCTGAACGAGCTTTTCCGTTGCAGAATATCTTTGTAATGACTTGAGCAGCAACGTAGGAGATGCAACAACTAACAGACTTTGCTATTTACGATGATATAATATAATTAAAGCTATTAATATTATTATAATTATACAGCAATGACATTATTCAAAATAATTATCTGAAAAATCGTCTTCGGACCGGATGCTCGCGAAACTTCCCGAGAGCAATTAAGAGTGACCGGACACACCCGCGGACGAATGTAATTAATGTGCCTCGTCGCGGATCTTGATAGGAAAGTTGCTAAGTGACAAAGTTTTCGGCTAGAAATATGCGCGTACTTTTCGCGCCCTCGCTCCTCCGCTATTCCAAGGGGGCCAGAGGTTAATTACCAGATTTTCTAATCTCGGCCGTTGATCGGCCGGAATTTTTAATGCGCCTCAAAAATAATAGTGATTTAGTACGGCGGCGCGAGAGAGGGAAGAACGGACCACGCCGGGTCGATAGCCGGCTTTTTTCGGCACGCGAGAACGTTTTCGAGCCATGAATCGAGTCCGGCTAAATTAAGAACTCGCCGGGGTCATGAATCTTTCATTAAACCGCACCGGGCTCTCGAGGCCGAACACGTTAATCGAAATATCTTGTTTGCCGCGCGGACGGCCACCTATCGTCCGTTCTTTCCTTTCGATTGTCCGACTGCCACCGGAAATCAAGAACGAATTGCGTTCCCGCCTCGCCAACAACTAAACGAACTATTGCGCTGACCGATCTCTCGAAAGATAGCTAACTCTTTTTCGAAAATTCATTCGAAAATCAATGCCAGTAAATGTTGACTGGTGAATCGAATTTATTCGTCCCGCGGTTATATCGATCGTACTGCATTATTACTGGCAATCGTTCCCGCCCAGAGAACACCGTTGCATCCACACGGTATTTCTATCCAAAGTTGATCTCATAAAATAATCTGCGTTCGCGCAATTCCGGATTACATTCCACGGTTCTTGATTTTCCCGTTGAACTTCATACCTTCGAGTGCGAGCCTCGACAAAAAAACTGTGACGAGCATTTAGCGAACGAATTCGCGAGTGGTTGTGTATTTGCAAAAAGTCCACCGATGCAGCTATATTTTTTACCAGACGCGGAAGTTTTATCGCACGCGGCCGCGCGACATCTTTCCCTTTTTGCGAATGCGAGAGCATTTTTCATATTCTCGCGGTACGGACAATGTTTCACGCGAACCCGGCGCTAAGTGGCAAAAGCAAAAATAACAGGGGGTAGTTCCGTTCCGTTTCTCGAGATCGAGTTTCGAAATGATACGTCCAATTACGAGGCGCAGCGAATCCGCGACACTGAAAATCCCGTGGAAATTCGGAAAATTGGCGACATTTCGGTGTTTCAGCGTTTTCGGCGTAGCCGTCGTTTCGTTTGGCTGTCGGGAAATCATATCCGAGCGACGACTCCCTTCCGAATCGATAACGCTCGTCTCTCTCGATCTCTCCTCTCCCTCCCTCTCTCTCTCTTTCTCTCTCTCTCTCTCTCTCTCTCTCTCGGCCTTCGATCTCTCGGTTTCCGAGGCTCGGCGACGTCTTGCGTTCCCCGATAACCCCTTTATAGGACTCGGCTTCCGTCTGACGTGGAAAATCCGATACGCATCCGGTGCCCCGTTCGCGTGCGAGGATCCGTCAACCGTCTCCGCTCCTCTGCTTAGCGTTTCGTTCAGCTCCAGATAACTCTTTGTGCGCCGGAATTATATCTAATATTCTCCATGGGCTGCGTATGAGGAATGAACCGGAATTGTTCTTAATATACCTCTTGATGGATTTCGCGTGTGTATTTTCTCTGCGAAACAATATTATAAAATGCGTTCAACGAAAATATGTTCGGGAATAATCATTCCTTTGCTGTCTCATTGCCAGTGACGGCGTTCGTCCGCATTTATTATACTTTATGGCTGCCCTGCCAGCCCAGAACCATAAAGGGGATCTTCTTATGAGTTTGGATATCCGCCAGGTGCGCGAGTCCTGGTATTTATAAGAAGTAGAAGCGGTCGGTCATGATCAGACGCGTCAGCCGATTCCCCTGTAATAGCACTATTCGTTGATGCCTGAATCACAATATCAGAGTATTCGCGGATTTTCAGTAACTGTACCAATATCAAGATTAATTATAATCGAATAGTCCTAAACATGGATTTAAAAATATTATTAAATCGCATCCAGTGGAATCGTGACTCGGGAAAGCGCGTACGCTTGGATTCACCGGGATCCTCTTGCTACTTATGTTACGTTTCCGGTGTTTACCGTCTAGCGGAACGCGCGAAACGGAATTTACAATCGACGGACGAAAGAGACGTTGACTAACTGTTTCCTTCTGCCGTCGTCGTCGTCGTCGTCCCGTTCTACCGGTAATACAGGTGATATACGTCGGTAATTTTTTTATTATTGTTCTAGAGGCCGAAGGGTCGCGAGGTGAACGAAAAAGCGTGACTGTAATTTAGCGTCGTAAAACGCGAGAACGCGAAAGGTGAAAAGGTGAGGCGACGTTGGGCGTGGGTGTGTGTGCGGGGGAGGATGGGGTGGTTGGAAAGAAATCTCCTTCGACGGAATAAATCGCTGGATTTTCAGATTTATCGGACCGATCGCTCTTATAACTGGAGGAAGTAGTAAACACCGTTTATGGACAGCCGCTATTCAAGCAGCCAATATAACGCATCGTGGCCTCTCTTCGGAGGGATATAATCTAAAATTCGTTCGTGGCACAATTTCAACATCGGACCGCGATCGATATTAAAGTCCATTAAACCGGTAACCCGCGCTAACGGGTTTCAGTCGCCGTGTCCGACCCGTACGCGGGGCTGTTCCACTCGACGGCCACGCTCGAGCGAAGGTATTAAGTAGTAATCTCCAGGCATGATCGGGCTGCGTTCTGCCGGCCGATAAAAGCGACTAGAAAAAACGATTTAAGGGCGAAAGGGGGACGTCGCGCCACTTTCCACCATTACCGTGCACGCCGGACCTTCGGCGACCAAACTTAATACACGTTTGTCGCGTCCGAACTAAGCTCAAAGGGATTACCGAGCCACGCTCTCGATTTCCCCATACTTTCCACCGCATTGATAAATAACGGAAATGATCATACTTTCCTCCCTCGAAATCTTCGCGCGAATTCAAAACTTCCATCGATATGAAAAAAAATAGTGGAAAGTTCTTTCCACACTCTTAAACATTTTTTATCTTCAATTTAATCTACTCAATTTCGTTCTAAATGCATGAAATTTACAGTCTGCCGATGCGATCTTATAAAGGGTTTTCCAAATTGAACGTCGTTTTAATGTGACCGTCGATTTTTTAATGCTGCCGATGCAGTTTGTCACTCTTTATTAAAGGCTGCTAAGCCACTTACGGCCAGAAACCATTAACTCAGGAGCTATTTTAATTTGAATATCGCCTAGTGTTTCCTAATTACGTTAAAATATCTCCTGAATTATAATAGCTTTTAGCCGTAAGTGGTTTAGTACTTTTTTGTGAGGAGTAGAGCACTGCATCGATTACCGGCGCGGTCTGAAAATAAATACGCGAGCCGATTTAGAATTACGCATTGTTCTCTTGACACGGTGACATTCATTTCTGCAGAGACGGTCAATCTAATCTCGTATGCTGCTCATCCACGAACACCGTACACAATTCATTAACGAAACTGCTATTTTAAGATATAACCGCTCGAATTCTGCTTTGAAATCGGTCACGATCTTTCGCGACCATGTAATATAAACTTTTAAGAAACCTTACAGTAAGGTTGACGCTTTCAGTCTGCTTGGCGACCACAAAGCGCCAGGAGGAATTTGTAGCAAAGAATCCAAGCCGAGCGTAGAATCGTTGGTCGAAAGCCGGAGCGCATTTCTCAGAGTGAAATTTCGAGATGCGGTGCATTTGCGCGGTAACAACGTTTTACGTTCGAGCAACGGCTGAAGTATTTTTATTGGTCGAGACGCGTCTTCGATCGGTCGATCGAGAAAAAGGAGAAAACCGATGGACCTCCCGCGCAGGTCCTCGAGAGCCGCGGCACGCTTTATCAGAAGCCGACGCGGCGGTAGAACTGCGAGACAAAACGCGTCCAAAGTACTTTCGACGGACGCGGGAATGGAGAAAGAGAGAGATGGCGTTCCGGCGGAGTTTGATAAATTTGAAAATTCCCGAAAGAGCGGGGAAGGGAAAGGAGGTGCACGCTGAAGGGTTTGAACGAAGCCAGGCGAAGCGGAGCGGTAATGCTTTTCAATCTTCGCAGCCGGACAGGAGCGGGCTAGCTCGCTCGCTCGCTCGCTCGCTCGCTGGCGCAGTTTTACCGGAGTGTCGGGCAAGCGGAGGCATTAAGTAGTAATTTCCAGGCATGAGCGGACGGCAAGTTGGAGCACTCGGCCGGCCCCGGGTTAGAAGAGAGCGCAAAAAGCGAATTAAAAGAGAGGGGCCGCTGGCCGGCTGCCGTGGTCAGTGGTTCCGCCAATCGCTTTCAAAGGATCGCCGTTTCGCGCGGCCACGAACGATCGTTACCGCCGTTAAAACGGAATCGACGGCGATTCGCTTTTAACCCGGTCGAAAGAGAGAAGCAAAGAGAGAGAGGGAGAGAGTTGGACGTTTCCAGCCGTTGTGTCGTGGCGGCGGCTGGAGAGAGACCGTGTGACAGTGAATAATTCGCCGGTTCCGGTGGACGTTTCGTATCCAGCGGAACGCGATAATAATAAAATACCTGGTCGACGTTGAGCAGCTAGCTCGTTCGCAACGGAACACTGCCGATTCCGGTTTCTCCAGTTAGGTTCCAACCTACTTGTGATATACTTGATCCGATCTGTAATCGTGGATACTCTGAAACTGTTACTTGATTTCGACTGTAATAAAACGGGTGGATGTTGTTCGATTTCGTTGAAACGAATGCGGTAACGGGGTCAAGGAACCGATGAATATCGATCGAAGCGCGTTAGGAAACCGATCGGCGGCCGCCTCTCCGTTGCTTTGCTTTTAACGAAGAAACAAATCACCCGGCCGGCCTGGAATTTCTCCATTGTCGGCACGGGAGCGAGCCGCGCTCTCCGTGTGGCTCGGCACGGCGGCGGCGATGCCCTTTTCACGGTCTTTCGGCTCGCTCCACTTTTTCTCCCGCCTCTTTTTTCCCCCGGTTCTATCTCTCCCTCGACCGTACTCTACCTCCTCCTCCGGGTCCTTACAGCGGCACAAAAGCCTTCGAAAAATATGTCAGGTCGAACAAAACGAGGCAGCGCGCCGGCTGGAGGAGCCAGACTACGCGAGCTGCACCGCACCAACGGCAAGAACTACCCGGGGAAAGATGAAACTCTCCGCCGGCCATTTTCTACGATCCGTGAGGACGGACATCCGGGTGTAGGAAGTACAAATAAACATCCTTTCCTCCTTCTCATCCCCTCTACTCCTACCGACCGTCGTCTCGTACCAACCAACTACAACCCGCCGTCAAGTAGTTTCGACGTTACTCGTTTTCTTCCAGCCTTCACGACTGCTTGCCCACAACCTACAGGCTTATGTGCTTCCCTTTTCTCTTCGGTCTCTCCGCCTCTCTCGCCCCGTTCTCTCGTTCTCTCGTCCCTTTTTCAATCTCGTAAACCGTGTCCTTTCCTCCACCTATTCTATCCTCTTTCTTCTTCTTCTTCCACCGTACCGCACGCCTTGTCTTTTATACGTTCTACCGGTCGTCCGAAAACCTTCTCTGTCCTTACCAGCTCGTTAAGGATACGCGCCTTCGGGAGCTGCGGATTGTATCGAATCGAGGGTGAAATTGCCAGAGCTCACCCTTCCTCTTCCAACCCCGCTCTCCCCCACCTCCATCAGCCACCGGATTCGAGAGCACACGGGATCTCTCTGTTCAATGTCGCGCTCCTTTGTCCCTTTGTCGGCCAATAAAAACACACAGCCGTTGGCGATCTTTTCCGTCGATTTTACCCGTGGGTTCCATCGAGCCAAATATTTGTCCGCGCCAAAGGAACGTTGCGTTACGCAACGGAAACAACGGAGCATGCTGTAAAAACAATCGAAAAATGTCCGGTGACGCGAGATCGAACAAACACATCTCTCTCGCCCCCGTGTTCATCTATCTACGTCCCTCCACGTCGTTTCTCCAACCACCCCCTGCAAAATAGCCTGCTCGATACACGGCCGCGCTTTAATTCGAGGTGAGTTTTCTCTAAGCTTTGGTCGGTATACAGCCACGGGAAAGCAGCGACAGCACGATTTTCATGAATAATAAAAAGGACGAAGTGCTCGAGAGCTGACTCTCGTTGCGCTCTCTCTCTCTCTCTCTCTCTCCCGTCGCAGAGAACCACCCACACCACTTCTACACCGAGAGCACCGAACCAACCCCACGATCTATCTATCGCTTCCCTGAGAGGGAACAATGTTTTTTCATTCTCCTCAAAATATGCTAGCCTCAGGCTCTCGAGGTCGCCCCAGCCCCGCCAGGATTCCCTACTGTATGTACGAGAGGAAGCGATTTTTCAAGATCCCCATATTTTTTTCTATTCCGCGAGCTCGCCACGCTTCGCCCTGGAAAATCAAGACGTCCACGGGCCTCTCTGTCGTACCGCAAAGTATCTTTGCACTCGGAGCTATTTTAACGCGAAAATTAAACGTTTCTTCCGACCTAGAATAATTCCATTAACCAAGAGCAATTGGTTAGATCCCCATATGTTTAATAAGACTTCGAGTCATCACTCGAGTGCCGAGGGTTAAGAATAGATTCGTTAGTTTTCACTCAACAGCGAACGTGCGAATTTGATCGAACAGTGGTCGAGTATTCAATCGGTTCGCTTAAAATTGATTCCACGGGGAAGGGTAAGTCGGAAACGAGAAATACAATTTTTCTATACAAGAGATCCTCACCTGAGATAATCGGCTTTGAACGTTTGCTTGGAGCGCACGCTACTGAATAGGAATAAACTAGCGTGTCTGATCACGGCTCACCTTCTCTACTTCCTTCAAAGACCAGTCGCCGGGCGTCGAACGAATATTCCGAATTGATTATCCGTGAAAGGAGAACCGTCGGATGACAAACATTTCCTCTGTGTTTCCCCCATCTATTTATTCGCACAGAATAATCTTATGCATTTATATCGTGTTTGATCTCCTAGAATTCAGAGATCTGAAGTGTAATATAAATTTCATAGGACAGAGCAGTGTATTTGAAAGACGCAGTCTGCTCTCGCGATATCGATAAATAAAACTGATTCTAACCTCGAAGAATCGGATAGGTATCTCGATGGGGTTATGAACTCGTTACTGGTCCCTCAGTAGAACGAGGATTTCTACGAGCAGACGGAAGTAGAATAGGAACGGGGGGAGTCGTAATCGCGGAGTCAAGCAGCCCCTGGAATCCTCGACTCATCTAGCTCCGCTAATAGTTTCTCAATCGATTCGGCCGATCGAAAATGAAGGGGGTGGTCGTTAAAGAAGTTCCCAAGTATCCTCGGTGGCTCGGGACTTTTTCCCGGTCGACGAATACCCGCGGAAGTTGCCGCAACGTCTGCGAACTATTGCTTCATAACCCCCGAAAAGCCCCTCGGAGCGGAGACGAGCTTATTACGCCCGAGACTTAACGAGCCCTGATTGACCGCAACGAGGAAGAAGACGTCTCTGCGGGTCGTTCCCGGTTCTTTCTGCACGTAATACCCGCGGTTTCCTCCGGCGTAACAACGTTCACGGCCATCACCGTTGGGACTGACGACCCGTTTCCCGCACGATCCCAACGGTAGCCGTTCCTGAACTCGCAAAATTGTCTTCCGCGAAATCGGCTTCCTCGTGTCCTGTCACCGGGACGAATCGATGCAGCCAATTAACGCGGAGCCGATCGTTCAACCGTTTTTCCTGTATGTTGGATATCCCGACCATTTCAAAATTGCCTCGGCTTTCTAAATATCCTTTAGATAAACGAGGATAATATAGGGACTTCCAGATGCGTCGAAGAAACGTGGAGGTGGTAAAGAATAGTGGGAGAAAATTAGACTGATTTATTGCCTATCGTCGGGTGGTCGAAGTGTTTGACACTTGGTGTCAAATTCTAGAGACTCTTTCGTGCGTCTTGTATTACGTTGAGTCTCAACGGAGAATGTATGGATTTACTCCAGATCGAGTGGTGCGCTGTCATTTTTCACTGAGAAACCGAGTGTCGTCCGAAACGTTAAATAATGCTCGAGACGAGCTCGTCTCGGTTCGTTGGACCGTCGTGCCGATTCCCAAGCGAGACGGCGAGTGTTTAACGCGATACGAACCGCTCGCGAATGTTTTAAAGGTATTCAGACGGTCCGCTTTATCCGCTGCGCATTCCGCGTTTTCTCCGGATACTTTTTTTTTTCTCTCCGTTCTATCTCTTCCTCCCTCGACGGTGTTCGGTCTTCTTCTCCCCTCGGCGCCTTTTTCCGCGTTTTCTGTTGCTTACGCCACTCCCTTGGCCTCCCATTCGCTGACGCGTCTCAGACATTAGCTGGCATTCTCTGGCACATCCCCTTCTTTCGCCGTCTCATCCCCTTTTCCTCTCCGTACCCGGCAAGCCGAAGCCCTGAACAAGCTTTTGTTGAGCTTTTGATGGAGAGATTCCGCGCTTTGCCACGCTTGTCTGGAGGCTTCCTTCTTCCTGCACTTTTTTCTTTCCTGTTCCGCGGCACCGCCGGCGACGTTCTGGCCCCAATTTCTCACGATCGAAAGCCTCGCTACAGGCTATTCGGCAACTTTTCCATATTAAAGAAAACCGGGGGGAGAACGAGGGAAAGAGAGACAGAGAGGGGCCAAACGGGTTTGCCAAGAGCGATTACCCGCGTCGGAACAACGCGGAACTCACCACCGCGCGAGCAAGCACACAGCGGTACTGCTTCTATAAAATAGCTGGAATTCGTTCGAAAATTTTCATGTCACGAATTGGATTCAAACTATTAATGCAAGGGGTTAACAATGTATACTCAACAGGGACGTGAATTTTGTCCAGCTTTTTGCGATTCTGGCCCGATGTGCGTCGACGAGCAAACGTTCCAGTTGCTTTCTTTCTCTCTCGCTCTCTTCAGAATATTCGAGGGATACGCGCGAATAATCATCGATCCGAGCAAAACGAGCCGGTCTTGAAAAGAACTCGTGGCCCGACCCTATTCCGAGGATCGTCCTCTCTCGTTCTCGCAACCCTACCTGCTCGCAGGCGCGGCGGGTACACGGTGTAACCCGCATTACCTTGTCTATCGACGGGAAAAGTTTCGTCCTTGGAATCTTGGACGGCTCCGGGATCTCTCCGAGCCGCGAGCAATTCCAGTCGGTGCTGGTGAGCCCTGCATTCACCGGAAATTTTTGCTTCCTTTAAATGAAACGCTCGAAAACGGTCGAATGTGCAGTGGGTCGTCCCGCGGATAGAACGAGAGGGAAAATAAAACCATTCCCCGGGCTGCTGGCTACTTATGAATTACTTAAGAATACGGAGCGTGGGCTGAATCGACGTATTTACGGGGGCTCGCTTCTTCCGCGGGCGAATTTTTCTGAAAGCCTCTCTCGGCCCAACGAGAGAAAGAGAACGCGCGACAGAGGAGAGAGAGAAAGAGAGAGAACACGCCTTATACGACCCGGCTAGGCTCGCCGAAAGTGGCTACATTCTTTCGTTCCTGGCGGTTCCTACACGGAGAAGTTCGAGGGACCGGCCAACGACGGAAACTTTCTCGAGAAAGAGAGGATTGCGTTGGATCGCGCGAACACTGTAGTATTCAAAGCGCCCCGAAATCGTGCGCCGATCTCTCTGATCTTTCCACCGTGAATCACGGACCGGTTAAAAATGCACGTCCCTCCGCCCGATTGATACACGCGATTTCTGAACGCTCCGCACGAGTTGCTACAAACGAGTCTTTCAGAAAGAACACGTATCCCGTTGATCGAAAAATGCATTTATTTTTACGTCTACATCGTCGCACGGAAAAGAGGAAGGACAGTACTTTATAGCCTGCGTAATAAATGAGAAATTTTTTTCGTTTAAATCTAATTTCGAAACCCGTTGGGTACGCGCGGTATTGAATTCCTATTGGATCGGCTCTCGCGTGTCTGTGCATAACTTACCATTTCTACTTCCAACCTCGATTTTAGAGACACTAAACTGGATCGGAGCTCGTTCCATAGACGAATGTTGCGTAACGATTTTTAATATTAGAAAATCCGAAATGCAGCATGTTTCAACAATTACAAACGACGTCGAAGAAAATAGCCCGCTGCTAAATGCTTGACGACTTGAAATCGATAATCCTCATTTTGACCAACACCGAGGGCTCTCGGTCTTCCCGATACAGAATTCGTTGTATATAGATGTCCGACCGATACCTGAAACGATCCCACAGCGAACAGATGTCCAGACGATCGGTGACCTAGACTTTTTAATCGACTGGCTCTCGCCCATTGAAAAGCCGATACGCTCCGATTGTCGCACTCGAGCTGACCCAATTGTAGACACATCGTTAAACGTACGCGCGACTGCGAGAAGGTGGATGAGTGTGCGCGTCGTATTCCCGCGGAGTCGAATAATTTAAGAGGCGGCCAAGAACGCGCACGGTGCCGCGTATATAATCAGAGCCAGGGACCTGTTTCTTTTTTTAATATTCCTTGCTTTACGACCGCTGTATATCAGACTCGGGTGCGCGAGAGAGTTACGCTTCTATTTGCGGCGGTTAAATATCCGCGCGACCGATTCGAGCGGCTGCGACTTAATAACCGACCGGCAACGAGAGAGAGAGAGCGAGAAAGTAAGGGACAGGGAGAGGAGATAGAGTAGAATGGAAATTCGTTCGGCGAAATGGCCTCGGTAATTGCCGTCCTGGCAATTTTCTCTTGATCGGCGAGAGCAGACGGCTCCTCGGGGAAAGCGATCGGAAAGCGGGATCGTAAGAAGGCAAAGTTCCTCAATTCTGGGCCGTTCGTTCGACGCGTAACTCGCCGAGAAATGCCGGATGTCCATTAGTCGGTGAATCTGTTTCAATACCGATCACCGAAACCGAACTCTCTCCGGTCGAGTCTGCGTCGAACATCGTCGCACGCGGAGCAGGGGAAGCAGGTCGCATCGGAACGCACACTCGCGACTTCCATCGTTTGAACGACTCGCAAAACCATTGTGCCGGGGCACACCGACGGGATCCACCACCACCAAACCATATCATATTTTCTCTAATGCATCGGATTAATTAGCTAATGGACCAACGAATATTTGATATCGTGCTTTCGATATTTACATTTATTTCGTAAGCGTCCACCGTTCGTGCGCGAATTCGCGATATCATTAATATGCGTCGCCAATCAGTTTGTAATTTGAATCCAATTTGTGGTGTAACTCAAATTTGCTTGCCACCGCCGTGTCAGTACGATCCGACAGAAATTACTCCTAGCGGACAGTGACGCGAGTCACGATTTCAAAAAAAAAATACGAATCCTCCGACAATATTGATTCGCTGTATTATTGTTACGATACGCCTCTGTGCTCGCCGCAATGTTAAGGCGCGATTTCCTCGCGATATTTCAATCTTCCGATACTTTCTTTATTCTTGTCGCGAATGCATCAAATCTCCAGTCTAATCGTGTCAGTACATATTTGTCGGATAGCATGGTCGGAATGAATCGAAACTTGTTACCTTCGCTGTTATTAGAAGATGATGAAGAGGATAACGAAAGTTTTTTAACAGTTTTTCAACGAAGGGGGGAAATGGAAGATCAGTTGCACGGGAATGGAGGCAAGTATTGCAAGATTCGATCAAGGAGGGTCTCGCGCCGATATCGGTTACACAGTAATTGATTCGGGTCGTTCGACGACCGCGTATCCAGACACATCAATGATTTACCAGCACCTCTGAGACGATAGATATCGCGCTCGCCACTGGCAAATTGCTCGGGCAGATAGGCGACGCGCGATACCGACCGCCATCCGATCGCTGCTACAGTCGTTTCGCCTTACAATGGAATTATTGCCATGCGAAATTATTGCATCGTGCTCCCTCGGGACAACGGGAACCGCTATTGCCGAATCAGGGACACCATCAAGTCGAAACCGCAGTGTTTCACTCTTCGTTTTCTAACCGAATTCAATGCTGCACGAACCGTATCCAGGACATTGTACCATTCGTGCAGCAACCAATCTTCCTCTGCTTATTCAAACAACCGTTTGTACAAGTCAAATATTTTTACGGAAAACTGCCACACCGCGGAAAAGTGTTTCGTTTAAAGAACCAGTCTCTCTCCACCCTGGTTTATTCAAAGTTTTCGGGCCACACGGGTTACAATTAGCCTGGCCACAACGAAATCCGCGAAGCACCCGAAACTTTGAAACTAAACGTCGTTTCGCTCGCAAACAGTTCGCTTCTTCGTTCGTCGTACTATCGCGCTTTTTCCTATCGCGTAATCAAAGCACGCATTCTTTCGGTCGGCCCGCCATTGAATCATCGAATATCAGCGTACCAGGTTTTGCACTTTAATCATCGATGTTCCGCGCAAGCCCTCCATTTACTTTGCCATCGATAACGCGGATTCCCCGTCACTTTCGCTTTTTCCCGGGCCGGGAAACGTGTTTCCGAAAATCCGAGCTGCCTCTGCCAGACGCGTTTATAAATGGCGCGAGTCACCGCTACGAGCGTGTATCCGTCGGCCGAAATGTTTGACGCTCGAATTTCGTCCCGGTTAGGACCAGGCAGACTCCACCTCTCTCCCTCTCTCTCTCTCTCTCTCTCTCTCTCTCTCTCTCTCTCTCTCTCTCTCTCTCTCTCTCTCTCTCTCTTTGCTCCCGGTTTCGAGAGAATTCGAAAAAAATCGTTATTCAGCTATCGGACGCGCAAAGAATTTCGCGTCGAACTCGTTGTCCGCGTCGTTTATTCGGTCGCTTTGCCGGAGCCTGACAACCCATTTCAACCCGTGTTTCTTCGCGTTGTTTTCGTCCGGTTCGGCTATGGAAAGCTCAAAGCTCTCGCGCCCGGAACCCCGAAAGAAAACGTCGAAACGCAAACACCGGTATTACCGACTCCGCTGGGCTTGTTTGCAAATCGTTACCGGGACCACCCTCTGGGCCATTTTCGTGGGATTTCCTCGGTCTCCGGGAACTTACCGAGTAGGTTGCGGCGAGCCGAGTGTAAGAACCGACGAGCAACCATCTGAAAAGGTTCGCGTAGGGTCTCCACGGCAAATAAAGGGACCGCCGAGTCGGGCCGGGCCGGTGTGTACGGCCGCGCGCGTCCATCTCGTGTACGCACGCGAGAAAACGCCACAGAAAAATAGACCGAGGATCTTCATGCATTTATAACGTTCCGCGAATATACAAGGAAACGCGAAACCACGGTTAAAAAATTACCATGCTGAAATTCAAAACAATTTTTATATGATTAAATTTATATGTTGCGATAAAAATTTGAAACACCGACACTGCCCGTAAAACCGTCCGATTGCATATGCATTAGGTGAATAAAATCGTGCGCGATGAGAATGCTCTAGCGAAACTAGGAAATACAAGGAAACGTTCATGGACACGTACACTCGAAGGCGCCACTCCGAATTAGCATGCCGTAATTCGAAACAATTTTTGTATCACCGAATTCGTGTGCGATGGTAAAAATTTAAGTGTGATATGATTAAAACCGCTCGATTGCATATGCATAAGATGAATAAAATCGCGTGCAATGGAAATGTTCCGCGGCGGATAAAACGTCTGGGTTCTGCCGCTAAAATAGCTTCGAGTGCATACGGCGCACCGAAAAATTAATGGAATTTCTATATCATTCGAAAATGTGCAGTGCAATTTTTTCATACGAAAACTCAGCATAATGATTCGCGCGTTGTCTGACCATGGCGCGCTCTTTCTACTTACGGGCGCTCGGAATCTTCAGATGCATTATTCTCGAGAAAATTGTATTCGCCGTTTCCGGTTCAGCTTTTCACGTCGAATGCGTAGCTATCTTCAGAAATATCGTTCGCAAACGGGACAAGGGGAATCAAAGCGAAACAATGGGCCGTGTTCGCGGCTCGTTTCCTTTCCGGCCACGTTCCGGAGTATCTAAGCGCGTGATGCACTTAGCGACGGTGACCCTGCGCTTGATAATGCATTCGGATCCGTTCGCTCGCGTGTTCCGTTGGCGGGATGGAAACGCTTGTGACGCGTCCGAGGCACATTTATTTTTACGCCGCGTATATAGTACGGGACGGAAAGGAAAGTGTGCCGATCGCGATGCAGCGTGATGAGAGTAATGGCCGTTTCAATTTAAAACGATCGCTCCGGCCGGCATAATACCGTGGCGCTTGGCGTTCTACTCACTCTCTCCCTCTCTCACTCTTTCTGGTGAAACTGAATGAGAGTGGTGTGGTAGCGACCTCCTCGAAGCCACTGCGAAATAATTAATTGATGGAAATGCTCGGTACGGGAATATCGCGTTCCTGAAAAGCGAACGCGATTGAAAGCGGGAGGGGAAAAAAAGCAGCATCGGTAAACTTTGAGTTTCCGATCAGCCAAGCTTCGTTTTCCCTTTATTCCTTCAATCCACTTTCTCTCCTTTTCTCGCTGTTGCACTCTGTTTCTCTTGCCTGCGTTACGCCGCGCCCCCGATATCAATTCTCCGCTGATAAATCACCGGCGGCACTTTATATTCACGATATTGTAATCGGATGAATAAATACAAGCGCTGGCTGTAAGTCGTTCCATCAAACATGCATAAAGGCACGACTTCGATTCAATTGATAAGAACTAAGAGGTAAAGAGTGCTATCGACTCCCGGTCGAAATGAAAAGCTTCAACAGGCTCGCGCACTTTATTTCCTCATCGTTACCAAGCATTCCTCCTCTTGCTACTTTCTCCCCCTCTCCTCCGCTCCTCTCTCGTCCTCTCTACCTCTTCTCCGCTCTACTCTATCCGTCGATCGCCGTCTCGCTATCTCTGTTCCCGTGTTTTTCTTTTATCGACCCAGACTGAAACCCGTCGAGCGTGTACTACCCGCGAGTCCCGGTTTCGTTTCTTCTGGACAAGCGTAATGCGTGCAGAATTAATTACAAGATCAAAAGACGATTTAGGGTGGCTTTCTCCGCGCCGTCCTCCTCCGCCTTCCGTCTCTCATTCGAGACGAGTTTGGTCTTTAGAGCCTAATCCCCTAGAGCCGGTACTCGAAACCGAGCCACTTGATGCAAGGCCTCGTTAAGATGAGTCGACTTGAATCGTTCCTGAAGGGGTAGCTTGAATATTACGAGACCCTCTCCGTTCGCTATTACACCACCTGCTGCTGCTGTTGGCTCTTCCTCTGCCTCTGCCTCTGCCTCTGCTTCTACTTCTACTTCCGTTGCCGTGCCCGTTATTCTAACTTCGAACGTTCCGCGTTAACCTCGTTTCACGACTTTCGAAAATCATGGCCAGGATCCAGTCACCGTTCGAAATCCTCGTGTTCCCTAAACCGTAAGAAAACTGCAAGCCGTCTTCGTATCGGTACCGCACCTCGTTAGAGTCACTCGTAACCCTGTCCAGGTGCCAAACAGGTCAACAAACGATTATATAGTGCAACATTAAGCTCAGACTAATTATATTTGCTTGTGACAATGATGTAACAGTTGTTTTTCCAGCGTCGCAAAAGAAAATGATGCAACTAAAAATATTATGCAGCGATACGTCAGAAATTTGTTCTTATTCAGGCAACACGTCAGGGTAACGAATGTGGACATAGCTGTACGAACGGTGCATTCGCGGCAGCATCGTAGCGAAGTTACGGATTGCGAGGCAAGTTCCTCGGTTACCGATCTGTTAATTAAAACTCCGATAAAGTTGAAAAAAACGCCGGAGAAAGTTTGACGAGCGGCCGAAGACACGAGTTTAATTATTTTCCGCGGATACAGCAAAAATTCGACTTCCACATTGACGATACCGGTGCTCTCGCGCGCTCGCAGAAACTTCAGTTAGAAGCAGAAATTGCCGTGGCTGGGCGAGCGAGCCAGGCGAAGGGAAGCAACTTTTCTTTCGGTCTTTTAGAACTTTAATTGCTCGATTCTACGGGCCTGTTCTCCTCTCCGGTTTTCTCTGCTCGCGGAAAATTCGCCCATCCATCTATCCATTAGGTATGGCAACGGTTCTCGCGGAGTCCGTCAAAGGAAAAAGGCGTCTAGCAGACAGGCGAGCTAGAATCAGAGCCAACCAGCGAGCACCAGCCAGTACTGGCGCTAGTTCTCGCGCGCGCGAACGAGAACCGCCTTTCTCCGAGAACCCCGGTGGATTTAATTTTCCGATTTCGCCCCGTCGCTTATTTCGCCGGTTTCGTTTTGGAGTCCGATTTACTCGTCCCTCGGCCGAAAGGGCGCTTTTCCCGCAAACTCAGCCAATCTCCCCTGCAGATCGATTTCTCTCGAAATGACGTAAGACGCGCGGCCCGGCGTACCGGTCGTATGTGCTCGCACACCTGCACATTCCCGTTTAGCCTGCACGTACGAACATATACAGGATGTCCCAAAAATTTTGTACTTCCTTGAACAGCACGATTCCCGGGGTCATTCGAAGTAACCTTTTTCCTTTGGGAAAATGCTTTCCGAGGCTTAAGAGCGTAGTTAAGTTAAGAGCGTAGTCTCAAAGATGTCGAAAGGATAATCCGTCGTTGTGGCCGCGCTGTGTTTGGTCTTCGTTTTTCGATAATAACTCGTTAGCAAACCCGTGGAGAACATTTTCGCAAAGGAAGAAGTTCCTTCAAATGACTTCAGGATTTGCTCCATTCGAGGAAGTACAACATTTTTGGGACTCCCTGTACATGCGCTTCTGCGAGGAGCAAGAGACAGAGAGATAGAGCGAAACTGGCTGCATCGTCGGCCGCGCCATAAGTCTGAATTATGAAGCCGCGTTTGCACGGGACTTTTACGGGGAATTTTAACCAGTGTAGTTTATTGGCTCGTTCCTTATTGAGGCGTCTCTCGGGCGCCAACGACAGGAATGAATTAATTCCCGCTTCCGCACCGTCAGCCGGCCACAAATTTCGCGGCGACCTCACTCCCTTATCCTCGCTGCCGCGCGATCATCGTCCACCGCGAAACCTTTTAATGCCCGCTCAGCTGGAAACCCGGAGAATTTCGCCGAGTGGTCGGAATGCCGGTGAAAAATGCGAGTTTAATTCGTCCCTTACGTCCCCTCTCGCCTTTTTTCCCTGAACCTAATATGACCACGGAGTGTCTCGCGAAGCAGTCCAAGTAAACGCCCGGAGTCGCGTCCCATCAACAAGAAAGAAAAAACCGGAGGAGACGCCACGGCGCGGCGCGGCGTTTCGTATCGAACGTAATTACGGTTGCGGCACCCCCTGCTGCCATTCTCGATGTAGAGAAACATCGGTTGCGAACCGCAAGCCAGCCGCTGCCGTGCCAATACTTCGTAAATTGAACTACCGTTCGCCTCCGGCCCGAGAAGAGCGTCGGGACGGCAAACTCCCCGGCTCCCGGCGTCTTCCACGCAAATTTTCGCCGAGCTTCCCTTTCCCTTAACACCCTCGACCCTACATGCTGCGGATTCAAAGTTTTCCAGCCGCCGCACCGGTCTACTTTTAATATTTATGGAGAATAATTTTTGTACGAGGTACTGTTTTTCGGCTGCCACATTTCTGTTCCTCTTGGATAAATACTACATTGTATGCCCTACCACGATGGAAACCTCTAACTTCGCCTGCGGCTCTCTCGGTTACTGTTCGGGATTCTCGAGCGAATCAAAATGGATATTGTAGGCACGCTTCTGCTGCGCTTTGTGTATTTTTTTTTCGAAATTTTGGGTCAAACGTTGTGGGATGAAAAACATTTTGTGGAGCCTCGGCTCCCGGTTCTCCTGTTTTGTCTACATGTACCAAATAAAATATCGAATTCTAGATGCAAATTAGCTCCAAATGATGTATTTTTTCCAAAACTTCCTGACGGGTAGAGACTCCGCCGGGAGGGACAGCCGTGTTTCTTTTTCCGCGGCGCATTTGAAAGGAGTATTCCCCCTTCCCTAAGCTGGGTCGTTCCACGAAAAGTCTCTTAGGTGGCCGAGCGGAGCGGAGCCAATGAATTTTCAAGGAAGAAGCGTCGCCCGGGAAAAGAGCAAAGCGGAAAGGCGGTGTGTGGCATCGTCGGGAAAATCAATCCCCGGTTCGCTTTTATTTGTCTGGTTTCGGCGAACGCGGCTGCCGCGCGAATGAATCGCGATCTTCGCGAGACGACGCTGGCATTATTAAGCAACAGGTGATCGCTTCGCCTCGTTTCGGTTGGCAGACACGTATTTTTCGTAGACAGGAGGCCACGATTTCTCGCGAGCTTGTCGGGCTTGATGAAAAGCCGAGTATCGAGCGGGTTGGATCGAGCCTCGTCGTCCCCAACCAGATAAATGCAAAACGATTCCGGAGCTGTCGATCCATCGACGAACTCCGCAAGCTTTCCAAAATCGGACACGGGAGCGCCGGAATTCTCGGAAATATTCGAGGAAATCCCCTCGACTCGGCCGTGATACGAGAATAATGATCGTTCCCCTACCGAGTTGAAATTTCAAGATCGCCGCGCGCGCGCATAAATATCGCTTAGAGGACCGTCGGAAAAAATAATAATACGTCCGCCGGCTGTCCGCAGCTGCATCTACATTTTGATGGGAAAACGTGACTGGCGGGACGCGAGCGAATATTCGACGGCAAACAAGAAAGCGAAACGGACCTGGGGTGAGTCGGGGTGGAGGGAAGAGAAGAGTGGAGAACCGGGTGAAAACGAAAAACCGATCGGCGGACGACGACCTAATTAGGAAATTCTCCTTCCCGTGAAATCGATTAAGAGTTTGCGGCCAGGCGAAAGTTGGATCGTTCGAGGCGTAGATATATTTCACGGTGAAATATTCGCGGCAAGTTCGCCCGGGAAACAAGAAAGGTTTATGCGGCAGCTCGCGGGAGCTTATCCTCGAGGAACTTATCGAGGCGAAAGCGGCTACGAGAGAGAAAGAGAGAGAAAGAGCGCGGTGCTGTTCGTTGGTTCGTTGGTTGGCTTCGCGACAGCCTCGAAAGATGTTTCCGCGCGATGAAAATCTTTCCAGAAGCTTTCCAGAGAAAACACTGTCCCCGTGACAAGCACGCACTCTGATAAATCGCAATTTTCTCTTGCCGGTGGTGGCATCGTGCCCGGACAAAGCCTTCTTACCTTTCCTCTCGGTGGCCAGAAAAAGAGCAGCGGAACACGAAACAGAGGAGAGAGAGAACAGCTCGAGAGGAGGAACCTTTCGTCGGGGCCATTCTGCCAATTTCCTTCGGAGTCTGTTCACCTTAACCGAGCTCTCCTGTCTCTTCCTCTCTCCCTCTTTCTACCTGTGGTCGCCGCACCAGTCACTCTTTTTTTCCTTTGGCTCTCTCGAGCTCTTTCTCGACGGGCCACCCACCAGGCGGCTGGGTTTCAACTTCCAATCCCTATGGAGACGCGAGCAGTCGAGCCGAGGCCGTCCGCCACTCGGCCGTACCGAAACACTTGAAAAGTTTCATTCAGAAAAGACGCCCGGTCGAAACGAGGGGCAGCACACCGCTCCAGAAAGGGACAGAGACCTTCGCCTCTGGATTTTAGGGAGCAAAGGCGAACCAGGCTCGGACCCGCGATCTCGAGATCCCGAGGAATGATCAGCCATAAATATGAAGCCCTCCAACGAAAACCCTAAACTTTACGAGGAGTTTTCTTGATTACCGTTCAACGTATTCGAATGAATCCATGTGCAAACTGCAGGCACACTCTAACTTTATCTTTCGGATATTTCTCGAAATTTGAACTCATTTATCGAGTTTCAATGGATGTATAAAGCTAATTTTTTCAAAATTGTATTTCAACGTGAGGGTTACAAAAAATATTCCGAGGCGCTTCGGATCTCTCTATCTCTTCCTCGTAGTAAAATAGTGAGGTAAAAACCCTTATTTGCCATAAAGATCTCCTGGAGCAACATGCGGTGTATTCGAATGAATGAAAAATCTGGCAGTAGGTATACGACATATTTACCTCTCACATTTTCTTCAAAATTCTCGTTCGCCCGTCAAGGACAGTAATTTTCGAGAAACTCGAGGCAAGAGCGTCGTCTCATCGTCGCACCATTTTCCCAAAAAGGCGAACGTCTTCGTGACACAACTCGCAGTGGAAGGATCTGTAACAAGGGAAACAAAAATGTTAGAGAGCGAGCAAACGAGGGTAGAGGGATCGATAATTCGTGTTAGAGGTACGGGGTTGCGAATTGCGGGTGCATCGACGTAAAACGGTTAAGCGTCACTGCTTCGGGACGTGACTGAGAGACAGAAGAAAGTCTGCGGTAGGTGGTCGATGGGTGAAGGAACGAGTCCCCCGATGTAATCGCATCCTCGTTATCGTGTTCTTCGCGACGTCGTCGTCGGTCCATAGCCGGCAGTCGGCGCTGTCGTTTTCGTCGTTTGTTCGTTGGGAAATCGTCGTGGAGTCGTTTGGGAGTCGGGTCGATCGGGACGGTGGGAAACTAGCGGAGAACTACCCAAGAAGAGGAGAAAGCGACGCGGGAGGACAAGTTCCGGCGAGATCGTGGACTCGGCCGCAAACATACCGAAATTTCGAGAAGTCCGCGAGACGCGTCTCGGCGAGGACGATCATCGAGGTGCAGGGAAAAGCGTACGGGAAATCGAGAGCGATCGCACGTTGTCTGACCACGGGCGCCTTTTCTACTTACAGACGCTTCTTAATCTTCGGATGCGTTATTCTCGAGAGCAGGGCCTCGTACCAATAAATTGAATTCTCCATTTTCGGTTCAGTTTTACAAGTAAAATGAGTCTCGTGGAGAACCAAGAAGCCGGAAAAGCGACGAGGGAGGACAAATTCCGACGAGATCGCGTAATCAGACGCAGACACGTCGAAATCTCGAGAAACCTGGAGCGGCGAGACGCGTCTCGTGCGCAGCGAGGACGATCGTCGAGGTAAAGAGAGAAGCGATCCGGGAATCGACAGGGACAATGGGTTTACGGAGAAGAGATGGTAGATTCCTGGACGCCGCCGGTTGTATTGTCGGCGGTGGCGGTTGGTAAAAGCGGCCGGCGAGGGAAGGAATTGTTTGTCGCGAGCCGTGAGCTAGGAGGAGCCGAGAGAAGCGAAGAGGAGAGGAGAGGAGAGGACCCGAGGGACGGGAAGGAAGGTCTGTGGGCGATTTCTATTGTCGCCGGTGAACGCTCACGGTCGCCGATATAATTGGCGCCGCCCTGCCGGATAACTCGAACGATAACGAGGACAAAAGAAGCCACGCCGTAGAAGAAAACAATGGAAGAAGACCCGCTGCTGAAAGTACGGCCGGGGCCAGCGAAGAACGACGAGCGAGTTCTTCGGGGCGCGATGACACGCTGCAGCTCAGCTCCGCGCGGCTCCGCTTCCGTGCTGGGTTCCGAAGCTGAATCTGACAGAATTCAACGGGTTCGTTCGTCGCTTTCGTCGCTTTCCCCGCTCCGACGATGAACCGGGCGCAACGGAGCAACCTTTCGGCGGAAACGCCAGCGATTTCCCCGCGTTAATTGTGCTCGTTAACGAGGGCAGAAGGAAAAATCGGAAAGACGACGCGACGAGACGCGCTGCCCGAGCTTCCTCAATTGCCGGCAAAACCCGGGCCCCATTGTCGCCCGACGAAAAACGATCTTATCTCCTCGCGATCCTTCGCTCATCCTCTCTCTTTCTCTATTCCGCTCGGTTTTTCGCTCTCTTTCGCGCAAGCCGATTCAAACGACGCTGCCATTCATTCGGCCAGAGTCTCGTTGCAGCCCTGAATAATTTGTAAAACGTGGAAGACGACGCTCTACGTCGCTGAAATGCAACAAGCTACCCGACGCAAGAAAGCGGAAACATCGTTTTGCGCGTGTTTAAAGTTACGCGGAGATTTATGGCTGCTACTGCGTTGCCTCTCCTCGAAGGATCGTCCTCTTTCTCTCTCTCTCTCTCTCTCCCTCCGGTGAGTGGTTGGACTTTTAAGAATTTATGTGGGTCAACATTTTCAGGCGCTCGTCCGAGTTCGAGCAGGAAGCGAGGACGGTCCTTTTTTCAGTTTTTATAGGTCAGTGATATCGTTTTAATTGAAGCGGATTCTTCTCTTTTCCCTGGCCGTTCGTTCCGTCTCCGTTTTCCGTCTCCGAGTCATTGTTCGTGCCAGAAACGACGGAGTCGTCTTCGCCGGTGACGGTTCGAACGAGCCCCGATAAAAATCATGAGGGACCGGTTGCGTAGACCACTCGAAGCCCCGTTTATTCGAAAAGTTCGCCGTTGCTCTCGATCCTCGCTGACACGCGATGGATACCGGGGCCGCTATCCAACAGGTTCTTCGTAACCCTCGGCTCGAAACGTATTTACAAGCGAGAGACGGCCAGATCAAACTTGGCGAAAGTCGTACTCGGGAGACGGGGGGACAAGTTCCGAGACCGAGTTCCGGTTTCTCTTTTAATTGACGAGATTATAAAAGAGCGATTTACGGAAAACCACCCCGCCGCGCCGTGCCGTCTCCCGTCTCCCAGCCGGCCACCACCGTCGATGGTAATTGCAGTTTGATCGTCGGTCTTCGGATAACTTTCACCTAGTTCGCGAGCCCTTGTAATCATTCGCCAACGGAATGGGACGGAACGGAGAAAGTCCGATCCGAATTTCTCCACAGAATCACAGGGGACCTCGCAGGAGAGAGAGATACACGAGAACCGTGTCTTCGGTCGATTTCGAGAGATTCCCCGGATGTAGTCGTTCTCTCTCTCTCTCTTTCTCTTGCTCTCTCAGTTACCACCGTCTTGACTATTCTCGCAATTATCGTGGCCGTCGAAGATTCCTACACCACAGATATATACATAACGACGACGCGACAGTACTACTCTACCGGCGTACCTACGAAAATGGGACGTCTCTTTAATTAATCCCACGTGATGCAATTATCGGCAGATTTAATTATCGAAAAAAAGAGGAAAATTGTCGAGGAGTTAGCTTGCGGCGCAGCACCAAGCCCCATTGAAACGGAACCAGGACCGCGGCGAAGTTGTCGGAAACTTCGAGTGCGGCATCCTCCAACTTAAATTTAACTACGAGCTCACCCTAAGGATTAACGCAGTATCGTTGTAATTACGGCGAAGAACAAGGGCAACTCGCCCCCTCAAAACAACTCGTATTAATCCTTCTTTCGCCGCGCTCGACGCGCCCCGAGATTGTCGTTCGGTACCTCATTTTTCACTCCACGATACAGAAGTCTTAACATGATTATAGGTCTATTAAAATATACTTTATAGGGTACGTTAAAATTTTGGGGGTATTTACAATGTGTGAATGTTACAATGGATAAAGTAATGTTTGATTTCATGCGAAGATTCGTAATAATTAATTACGATTGCGAATATCTCGACGAGGAGGGGCACGATTCCACGGTAGAAATTTTCGATTAGGTTTAGTTGGGCGAGTGGCTTTGGCGCACGTGAAAAAGAAGATAGATCGATCGGCTTCTTGTCGGAGCGTCCGAGAATAGAAATTTCGAGGTATCGAGCGTTGCGGGTATTTCTCCTATCCGTAGGGTCCCCTCCCGCGTCCCCCATAAACCGTTTTACGAACTTTTTCCGGTATATTGAATTCTGATTCCATTCTCGAGCACTCGGACACCGGTATATCCGGTCGCATCTACCGGCATCAGTGGACCGTCTTCCCGGACGAGCGAGCCTCTGTTTCTCGTCCGGGGAGATGGGGAACGGGAATGGGATATCCTCGCCAGTTCCAATGGCTTTTCCTAACTTTCGATCCCACGGGACTGACCGCGGTATGTCTACCCGAGGTACCCGTGCCCGATCCTATGCGGACCACGCGCCGTCCCGCTTACTTTCCAACCTGGTCCGATCCGGCCCGATCCGTCTCTCGTATTCTACACCGCGTCGGACCTATAATCGGCGAATCGGGATTTCCATGCGACCGAAGCGTACCGCCACCGGGCCATTTTCATAACATTCCTCGAATTAATCCACGCACTTCGTTCCGTTTAAAAAATATATATGTAGCTCGATCGGACAAACAGTTTCTGAGATAAAAATTCGTAAGCGAGGTCCGTTTTTCGCCAAAATGGGTCAAAATTCCAAACTTCGAATGTAATTTTTAAACTAATTCGAAACCGGCAAATCGATGAATGACCCAAAGGGTAAACTTTCCTTTCTAAGGCTACAAAACAATTTGATGAACCTCGTCGAGTGGTTTGAATTTGCACAATGTTAAAAAATGGTAGCTTTTCACTTGAGGATGACTAATGGAACCCGGCGACTTTCTTTCTGTTACAGGAGATAAACTGCCCAGCGGATTCCCGTTGATATCACAATCGCCGTCGGCCAAGGCGGTCGAAATCGGACACAACACCGTCCTCCTTTGCGCTGCCGTCGGATCACCGCCACCCATTATTTCCTGGGTCAAAAACAAGCTGCCCATCGACCCGACCAACCCTCGCTACACGGTCCTCGACAACGGTGAGTATTTAAATCAGCTCTACCACCCTCTCTACCTACAGCTCTAGCCGTGTTAAACCGGTGGTTACATCCTCTGCACTCGGAATTGCACGGTGCTTTAATTTACCGAAAATAACTCCCGGTTTTCCGGCGAAATTTCAAGCAGAAATTTATTCCGTCAATCATCCCGTAGACAGTTAAGCTGGATTTTATGAGAATATTATTGTAAGTCTTGCCAAACACATCTCGATCGATCGTCACCGATCCCAAGACCGTCGTGAGTTTAAAAAACGGCAAAAGCATCAACCGCGCCGTAAATCTATGCTAACTTTGTCTACCAGGCGCTCCCTCTCTCGCTGTTCTAATTATCCTCGTGTTCGTGGTGTTCCTCGAGGGTGTGCTTCGCAGCCCCGAAGACCGAAGAGTCGCGAATAAGCTTGTAAATCACCGTGAGATAAAGTCTATTAACGAAGATTAAAGGCGCGGGTGTTGAGAGAGTCCCGGGGTTCAAGTGGATACTGGAGGCTGCGTAAAGGTTGAGGGGAAGAAAAATATGGATGGTGTATAGATCGAAGATGTTCGGTATAGTGGAGCGGGGTGCACGAGAGAGACAGAGAGGGCAGGTAACAATGGGGCGAAGCCCGGTGGCGCGTGTCATATCTCGTCGAGTGCCAGAGTGCGTAAGTCACTGTCAACTCGCGGTAGCGTTGATCGAGTGGTCACGCGATATGGGAACATCCAGCACATTCATCTCGTTTGCCGAGAGCGCGCACCTGCTCTGCTCTGCTCGCGAAGGACGGTTCGTGTCTGCTCGGCAAACGGGATCAATATCATCGACGTTTTCCAACGAAAAATCCTCGAAAGATCCGATGACTTCGGATGACGCTAATGGAATCCGCGGCGGTGGAATTGTACACCGTCTGACCTCGCGCTGACTTATACTACTTGCTAGTCTTCTTGCGCAACTTCATGCTGTTTGCAAGCCTGACAAGTCCCTTGAGCGAATGTCACGCATTTTTTATACTTTACGAGCGGCTCCAAATAAAGCTAAAAGGTTGAGACTACCTGTTAGGCGAGTCGGACACGGTTTCATCGTCGGGTCTGTTCGAAGACCTGACAATAGGAGAAAGGAAGGGGTGTGCCGGGTTTACCGCGGCGAATTCTTGCGATGGGTTTCGCGTTTAATCCGCGGGAGGCCGAGCGAAATGTCGTCGGCAGATCCGGACGTTAATGAGGAGCCGCGATTCGCGAAATATAATTCGCGATAACGGGGCGAACGAACGAGTCCGCGCACGCCCGGCGGTTTTCTATATAGTAGCGAAGTTGTTTCGCCAACGCACGATGTAACCTATTATCATTATTTTTCCGCGGCGGCTAGCTGCGATACACGTGCGCGCACGCACGTATACGCAAACACGTACACGCGCATCAACGAGAGACGAGGGCGATGTTCACACAAACACAGGAACGTCGAGCAGGCGTGTGTGGAACGTTCACTTTGTTTTTATCGCAATGGCGGTATCATTATCGAGCGGCACGTCACGTAATACCGGTGTGCACTTGCCCGACTATCTTTACGGCGGCCGGCGCAGTTTGCCTCGACGTGAAAAGTGTACATTAGATGCAGGAAAGCCGGCTGCATACACGCCGGTATCGTTCGCCTGTATCGCGCGCCCGGTTACGTGTACGTGCATGCGTTATGCATACATCCCGGGCCCGCGTATTCCGAGTACAGACTTCGCCATAAAATTCGTTACGACCGGAGCACTCACCGCGACGCGCAGCGTCGCGACACCGCTCCGCCGCTCTCGACACAGTCGCACGACATTGAAACACGAGCTTCTCGCGATTAACCCTTTCGATACTCGCGTCTACGCTAGCTCGTCAAAATTCTGCATTGATTCCCTACCTCCGTAGAACGTATCGACTCACCGAGACCCGACAAACTTTTTGCATGTTGGGAAATTTATTAGTCCGAGTCGACGCATTGCACCTGTTCCACGCGACGTCATGCAATGCTTCTTCGTATCACGATAGAGCCATCGCCGTCTTTTAATGACTCTTTCACCTGTCGTCGTTTAAGCCCTTCGTTTTCTTGCCTGTTTCCTTATGTGCTCACCTGTCTGACGAATGCCGATTAATTCTACTTCCGTCTGACATTTCAATCATCGTGCTTTCTTAAAAAGATATTGGATCGCAACGTAAACATATATGTATATTTCTGAGGTAAATAAGAGAAGCACGCGACAAATTTCCAGATTTCCACGAATGACCCGAAATTGTTGAATCGAACCCATGTGTTCTAGCAACGGCTTCCCCAAGCTCCTGGTTCCTCGGAGTTGCATACACACGCGCTTCGGAGTACCCGGTGCACCGAAGACCGCCACGTGTGGCCGACTATAGCGCACGTACGTCGATCTTACGACTCCCGCAACTGCTGGCGCATGCATCGCACGTATAAACGGGGATATCGCGTGCGTGCTCGTGTCCCCGGGTCGTGTCCACGTGCACGCGGCCGCCGGAGCTGCGTTCGCGGCCATCTTATCGGAGATTCTCGCGATGGAACCTTGCCAAAACCAACAGCACCCACGCCTTTACCCTATTGGAACGGAAATTTGATCGGATACGGCCTGGCCGGACCAGAGTACTCCATCCGAGAAATAGTAAAATGTTTTCACAGTCGACGCGCAGGAAATTCCTCGGTCCGCGACGCAGATGCGGTCAAACGCCGGGAAAAACCTCCCGGGATTGAAATTTGAACGACTACTTAAAGAACTAGTACGTCACGAGTATATATAGTTACAAGGCGATCGCTGGATGTCTTTACGAATGTCCAACTGCAGTTTTTAATTTGATACCGTCTGGACGAGGTTAGATGTAGTGCTGTTCGTGTGAGGAACTTGTAAAACTTAGTTTTTAACCTCCTTCTTCAGCCTCGTTTGCAAGCTTATTTTTACTGGCGTCGTCCGCATAGTGGCGTCGTCCGAATACTGGATCGTCCAAGTTCGTGCTTGTTTTTTTTTTTTTAGGAATTTGTGTTTTAATAGGATCTAAAAAATTCTTGAATATTCCAGCATGCTCCCTGCTGAACGTCGTCCAGTAATTTCTACGGCCACTTCTTACAGATTTTTAATGAAATATTGCCAGAATTCCATCGCGATCTCTTCTATTTTATCTGAAACCCTGGGAATTATTCTAGTACAGAAGAGACGTTTAATTTTCGAATTAAAACGGCTCCGACTGCAAAAGGTTTAACTTCTTCGTAATCAATTTTGAAATGTCCCTAGGAGCCAGCAGGATGTACGTCGTCCCTTGGGGTTAAGCACGAAACAATGCCTGTGTAAAATTCTTTTCCGTGCCGTGGCAAAGGTGGTTTTTGCTAGTTTCGGACGCGGAGTGCGTGGTTTCTGCGGCGCGGCGGATGCGTCTGCGTGGAATCGTGACCGAGGTGTATGCGTCGGGTTGGAAGTTGATAGAGAAAGACGGAAAGCGAGGGAGATGGAGAGAGAGAATAAGGGAGGAAGGGTGGGTAGGATGACAAGCTCGAAGCGGAAAGCATTCCCCTCTAGTCGCATCAGTCACTCGCTCTCGCTCCCTTAACGTTATTCGCGTGTCTTCGCGGCGGCGTTGGAGAAACTCCCCTCGTGCCCCCGTCAATACCGTTAGAAGGCGTACGCCACCGCCATACGGTGCCGCCTCGCTACGTATATCCCATAAAATATACGGCTTAATGTATCGCAAAAAGTACACGACGAGGGCAATGTACTTCGCCGCGTGTATCCGCGTACTAACTTCCCGCGGAAAGAAAATGGATGGCACGGGGAAACGATGCGCCGCCCGAAGAGGCGGCAGGGGAAAGGGAGAGGCGGGAAACCCGGCGAGAAGAAGGGAGAGACAAAGTGTTGCAGGAGTCGCTCGCGCAAGAATGGTAACGCGTTTAACGACTAAAAGTCGTAAGCCAGAGCTCGACCGTTAACGAAGCCGACCGCCCCACTGTTTTTGCCCGAGCGTTCATCGCGAAAAACCGGCCCCACGTTCGCTCGCAACTCGCTCATTCTAATTCCGCCTGCACGAGAAAAAAAAATGTTACGTCTGCCCGAACGAGGAATTATTTGTTTACACTCTACAGCCTAGTTTCGGGACCTGTTTTCTTGCCGAGCTTCCAGTTTCTTGCTGGGCTGTTCCGATAATAAAGGACAAAAGTTGTAGATTACCATTCGAATCATTGAACTGCTGATTTTATGCGTTATTAATATTAAAGCAGACACTGCGAAGTCAGCGTTTCACAGCTTTCCAAATTACGGCGAATATTCCGCCGTTATCAATCGCGGTCTATCGATACTGCTTGGTCGACCTAATAAATTCGAGAGTACGGCCCGCCATTGTCGGCGGAGCGTTAGGTTCGAGGGTTGAAATTTTCATGGGGCCGACGTCTACGGGCATTGTTACAAGTCCGCGGTAGTCATTGTTTGCGTTCATTCGTGAAAGTAGGTGCGCGGCCCGGGCAATTTACGCGGAGCAATAGCGGGGGAGGATGTGCTGTAGCCGGTTAACGCGTCGCGGTGCTCGAAACTGTGTTAAAGCGTACGGGTATCGTTAAATTCAGCGGAATCCCATCATCCGTGGTCGATGGTGAAGGTCCTCCGTGAAAAGTTCCGCGCGTTGGTCGCCGGGTATCGTCGCGCCGGGCCAGCGACATCAAAAATCAACGAAAAACGGAAGTAAAAGCCCGCCTCTGTCGTTTCCCGGAGTGGGGAATGTAATTCCGAAATTCTTTGCGGCGCCGACGGACAAAGGTCCACGGGAAGAGAGGAAGAGAACGGCAGAAAAAAAGAGAGAGAGGTAGAGAGAGCGAGAGAGAGAGTGAGCGAGAGGAGGCGGTGTTACGCGGCCGGACAATGCGGTCGCGAATCTCCATTTCCGTTTATCGCGCAAACGAGACAAATTAATTAAAGTTAGACACAGGCCCGGCCCGAGGTCTCGGCGCGAGCGGACAGCGTGACGCTGGTCCGCCGTATTAAAATAACGGCCGTTTTGCCCCGGTGTCGAGCACTTTACGATAATTGAAGAGAATTAAACTGCCGCGGATTCCCCGGCACGCGGAATAAACCAATTTAACGTTTCATTAGTCCTCCGGGCGGGCGTTTACGAGAAGACAGCGCGGCGACCGACAACCGCCTATCGAGCGTCTGGTTATCCGTCGCGCGTTCCCTTTCGCGTTTTCTGCGAAGAGGGAAGCGGCAACAACAACAGCCAGCCGAAAACCGACACAAAGGACGCGACTCGCGTAATTACGTGGTAAACCGAGCCGAGCCACGGTGGAGGCTCGACGCATCGAGAATCATTATATTATATTTCGCGCTTCTCGGTCGTAAAGCCACAGACTAACGGGACACGACGAGCAACGGCAAGAGGAAAGCCGAGGGGACGACGAAGACGACGACGGCGATGACGACGACGGGGAAAGGCGGATAAAGTAAAAGCGCGGGAGGGCAGTTAACGCTTCCGTCAACACTCATAAAATTTCCAGCATTAAAGCTGCGAGGCTTGATGAGCAGGGCTGGGAAGTTCGAAACAAGCCCGGAGGTACTACCCACCGGTGCTTAACACCTGCCCTGGGATTCTCGGTGTTCGCTCGTCCGTTCTCTCCTTCTTCCGGGCCGGCCTCTTATCGCCCGTTTTCTTCGAGGCCCGCCAGCTCGCTCGTTCCCCGTTCTTAATTCCGGCATAATATCGCCGATCGTTTCGAAACTTCTGTAATTGTCCGTAACGATAACGCAGAGGTGCAGAGAACAAGAGAGAGCGAGAGAGAGAGAGAAAGAGTGGCGCAGAAAATCGTTGGTAATAACCGACGGGGCAACAGGGATCGCGAAACGCTTTATTTACGACGCCTCCGCCGGTTCTTTACCCGTGCCCCCGTCTCTCGATAATCGTGTACGACACCGTGCCCCTAATTCGCCACCGTAAACTCGCGTTACGTCCTGCCGAGAGAACTCGTCCCGCCTTTCCCGGGGGCCGGGGATGGTTTTACACCTTGCCCCCGACATTCGTAAAATATCCTCGGGGCCAAAGTTTCGTTAGTCGCGCGCGCGGGCTGGCGACGGGGTAGAAGGGCAAAGTTCGAAACAAGCCCGAGGTGAAACGAGCACGTCTTAACACCTGTGCGCTGAAATTCCCGGCGTCCGTCCGGTCTTCCTAGCTCCGCGCTCGTTCCTTTGCCCGACACGTTACGCGGCTATAGAGACCCACGATCTCCTTTTCCGCCGTGTTTTCTTCCCGAGAACCGCCTCTGCCCCGCAATCCTCCCCCAGCCCTTCTTCTAACCTCCAGAACCTCCCCTCTGGCCATTAGACCACCCTTCACCCACGGGGTTGACTTATGACGCCGCCGGCTCCGCACCGAGGGGGATTGAGTAAGTTACCGTGCTACCCCTGCGCTTATATTCCTGCCTTTTCTCGCGACCAGAACCAGCAGAATGCCCCGGGAACCGAGATGAGCCACAGGATGGATACTGCCGCCCGATTAGATCGACTACGCTACCTAATTTTGCGCCATTAACCTTCGACAGCGGTCCATTCTTATAGTACCCAGTCGCAATAATATTCAGACATAGCTTTCTTAATATCGGAGTTGTTCCAAATAAATATTCAAAGTGTTTTTATGCAGGCGCATTCGATCGCGCGCGCTCGTAATGGTGATATTGTGTCTATGATTAGTTGACGTTGTCCTTCTGTATCGAATCAACCGAATGTACAAATAGACCGCATCGACTTCATGTCGTAACGTTAAATGACATAAATACATCATTAGCAGCGGAATAGTAAATGTACGAATTACTCATCAGTTAATTAACGACACTTGCAACAGTTCGCAAAAATCTGCTCGAACACTGATATTATTATGCGGATGTATCCGATGTAGAAATTCTCCATTGTATAATTCGAACGCTGGAATTGAATGCGATGAGACCGACACAGGTGAATGGTGTGTCGAAAAATTGATTTACACTCGAGGTAAATTTTCAATTTCGATGATGCTGCACGACTCGAGGAACCGGTGACGCTCTCCCGCAGCAACGTGTGCATACATACAATTAACGGCTCGTTTCATTGCCGGCGAATAGGAACGACAAGGCGGTGTGTGGGAATGTCAACGTGTAATTCGATTTCCTTTCTGGTAGAACGCATTCGCGAACCGACACGACTGCTTCGAATCCTCGCGAAAGACGTTTCATGCCCGCATAATCTTCCCGTCTCCCGTCATTCTCTCTTATATAGCAGCGAACCAGGACGGATCTGACGTTAATGCGACCCAACACGCGCGCGCGCACGCTCTTTCTGCAACCCCTCGACGAGTCGAAACGTAAACGTTTGTCGAAAATTACCGACGTTTTTTCAACGAACGAGCCGTCGCGACGAATCTACTCGACGATCGATAGGGAACGAGAAAAGAACTATGAGAAATCGATTTATCAACTTGTTCAATTCCTGGAATATCTTGTCATAAATGCACACAATCCGCAAACGACACTCTTCGTTTTAATCATGTTAATACTGTTATTATATACTGTTTTAATACTAAAGAGAAGCGCAAGCTGGTTCCACCAGCAAAAATAAATAGAAAGAGGAAAACAAAGTTTGCTCGTGGAGGGCTCGGCTTTCGAGAAAATCGAGTTTAAAAATTCGTCGAGCGGCATCTATAAGAAGTAGAAACGGCGAGCCGTGCGCAGACACATTAGCCGACTCCTATCCAATAGCAGCAGTGGAAACTAAGCCTTGGGAATTTCGTTGGACACGCGTCGTATCGAATAAGAGTCTTCTACCCGTGTCTGCGCATGGCTCGCCGTTTCTGTTTGCAGTTGCTAATGCACGCGTGCTCGAGGAATACTATGTCCGGGGTCGATTATCTCGGAGACTAACCGGCGAACAGAAAAACATCACCTCGCAGATTCCGTTGGTTATCGTCTAAGGAATCATTGGTGTAAATTCGAAACGTCGAATTTCGGTGGGGCGAAAGAAATAATCGGTCGATGGTCCGTCATTCGCGAAATCACTTATCGAATAAAACAAACGGAACGGTTAGAATATTTCCATACGGGATCGCGTTCGTATTCGAGCACCGAAACGGAAGAACCGCGGTAGCCGAGTGGTCGACAGGAAAACCCGCGGATCCAACGTAAACATATTTTCCGTTTGTATTTTGACTGAATCGAACGAGCGCTCGCGCACCGTTGGAAAAGCACAGTACACGAACCGCTGCCCAATTCTCCTCCCTTTGCCTCTTTCGTTCCACTCGAGTCGAGCTCTCTCGCGCGTAATTATAATTGACTTTTGTGCCCCCGGTCGATAACTCGACGCGGTCCCGGCCCCGTGTATTAATTATGAAAACGATTGAACCGGCTGCGGCTCACGGAAGAACGAAACAAATTTTCCCTTTAGCTCCTTTCCTTCCTTTTTTTCCCCCCATAGCCGTTACGACGATGCACCCTACGCTGGCAAGAACGCGAAAGGACCGAGCTTAAAGAGAGAGGGGAGAGTGGAAAAAGTTGGGGCAGCAAGCGACGGCGGCGGCGGCGGCTGCAGCCTCGGGGTAAACATATTTTCTGTTTGCATTCTATCTCAATCGAATCGAGCGAACGATGCGCGCTCCGTCTTTCGAAGTCATCGCCCACATCGGTTTCTATCTGTATTCCCTTCCTACCGTAGCTCGACGGAGGGAAACGAACGGCAGGGGAAATAGGCGATAGCGAATAAAGTACGAGTCGTTGCACACTGTGCGTGTACGTTTCGCGTTTACCACTCGTAATATTAAATATAAGGAAAGATATTTCAATATCGACGGGGTAAACACACAAATAGTTTCGACGCTTTTCCCCGACGCGCCCGCCCTTCTTGCGTTTGCTCTCCCTCTCCCTCTTTCTCTCTGTCTCTACGTCGCCGTGCATTCCCAAGCTCGATGTCTTTGTACATATTTATGCCGAGACGTCTGCGTCCTCCCTACGAGAAACGTTTCCTCCTCGAGACCACTGACAGCTGAAACGTGCCCTGCCGCTGTCTCCCCCTAACAGAAAGATACGCTACCCCGTTTATTCTCACGGCGACGAAGCCGATTCCCCAAACGCCAGAAATTCACCGCAGATATTTGCCAACCGTCGCGCGGACCGTTACCGACCCGATTGGCGTGTCGAAACGGTGCTCAATAATAATAGTAAGCCGCTGAGCACACATCCCCTCCAACACAGTGTTTCCGGTCCGACGCGAATAAAACACGGATTTAGCGGTAACAACAGAGATTAGACGTATTAACCTTGAAACTATAAAATTCACGTATTTTAAATTTAAACAAATTACTTGTCGCTATCGTTGCGATAATCCTCCCAATACTAGTTCATGTATATTCGACGCAAGCGACCTCGCTAGCTTTGACACATTACCCGGACCTATCTCGCAGACTTTTACAAGTGTAAGATCGTTGCACAGTTGCGTTAGCTAGCCCGGGTTTGTCGGGACGCCGAAGAGGCTCGCGTGCGACGATCGTTGGTCTGAATTCATAAAGAACCTTCTAATCACCTCACCCCGGCGTCGTTTCGCATCGGGTATCTAATTGCCTCTGTTGGCGAGACGCGTGTACATGTAGGAAACGGACCCCGCGTTTTCTGCTTTCATTACCGATACGTCGAGAGAAAGAGAGAGGGAGAGCGGGGCATTAAACGCACGCGTTACATCGCGAAGTTTCGGACGCGTTTTGTTGCAACGTTTTCGAGTCTGCCCGAAACTTTAAGCGTTGTACACCGTGTCTGGTTGTAACGAGAGCGCGACCGATCGGCGAACGCGAGCTGAATAATCAAACGGCATCCTACGGTAAAATGAGGAGAACCGATCCGGTTTCGGTATCGGGCCGTTAGAATCCACAAGGAAAAGGATGAGCAACGGTTTCCGGCGCTCGGGCTGTTCACGGCAATCCGAGTTTTTCATAGCCACGCTAACAACGGGCACGTGACTAGATGGGATAACAATATGACCACGCGTTCCTTCCTGGTCAGCTTACTGGAAATTGTAGATGAGGCTCGATTATGTATTCCGATCGTACGTGATATCAAACCACCTCGGCTTCTCGCTCGTGATGGAGTGTTTTCTGCCCTCGACCCCTTGCTGCCCTCTCTCGCGCACATTCTCTCTCTCTCTCTCTCTCTCTCTCTTTCTCTCTCTCGTCGTCGAAGTCACGTTCACTACGAAACCCTATAAATCCATAGGGTCGCCGGACTAGTAGGAAAATATTTAAGGGGAACACTCGAGCAACCGGTCGAACAAATCGATTTCCTTCTCGTTGAGAATCAATGGCGATGTATCAAGAATATCATATACATAAGACGTTTCTGTAACGAAAATCGCACATCGCTTAACGTGGGACAAGTTGACACAATGCATTCATCGAGTAAACATTCTAGGTTAAAGTTTCACTGCATTGTGCAAGAAGTTCGAAGAATATTTACTCACACTTTTGTCGCATAGTTTTTACAACGAGCCGGTCTGCGATATCGGCGCTGGTGGAAACGCTTCCGACGAGGTTCGGTCATTAATTATCCGCATTAATTATCGTGGCGGCGCGTTCGACAAAAAGTCTAGCCTGCGATCGGCGGAAAACAAACCCCCGTCGATCGTCGGTGTTTACTTTGCGAGCCTAGGGGGCGGCAATGCTGAAGTCGGAAGTCGAGAAACCGTGGCGCGGAGAGGCCGTTGTCGTCGGGGGTGGTGGTGGGGGCGGGGATCCGACGGGGGTTGAATTATACCGAAGGAGTGACGTCTACGGAGATAATCACACGCCTCGTAACAGCCAGTTCATCATCGTGGGGTATCGTGCTAAGGGGCTTGATGCATCATGGAAATCGCGCACGAACCGGCCAGGTCAAACTGAAAGTGGAATAGACGGCGTTTGTAACAGGGCTTTGAAACGGACTCGTCGCCCCCGCGCACTCTCTGCCTCGACTCTCTCTCTGTCTTTCTCTCGGATAGGAAGCTTCCACGCCACTTCACCAGCCGCGCGTTCCTCGACCCGCTACCAACTCAATTAGCGAATAGAAAAACGAAGCGAAAGAACAACCGGGGGACCGCCGGCGTAACACCGTTCTCGCATTGTCCGGTTTTCGCCCTGCGATTTGACGAATCAATATCGACCGTCTTCGGCGTCGTTCTTTTTCTTTGGTTCTCCGACTTTAGAATACAACTGTAATGAAGCCTTCTTTTAATAAAACTAACAATAGATTTATTGCGACGATACGGTCCTCCCTCGTGTTACTGTAGAGACGAGAGTCACACTATGCGAGGGAAGACTGTAATATAATCGTTCACAAATAGAAGCAGAATATATTAATACCTTGGCAAGTATAGGATTAAAAGGCCTTCGCCCAGGATCGCTGTTTAATGCGAAAGAAATATTCACCCGTTATTCCGACAATTTTCAGGGTGTCGTAATTTCGACCAGTTTCATAGATACTCGAGACGCGAAGCCGTCTTCATGCTCTGGTTTCCGCGCTCTCAAAGTTTCATCGACCGATCGTGCACTCGAGGAACGAACCGTGGCTCGGTTTCCAGAAATATGTTCGCTGGAACGATCGAATTAAAATGCATAATTCACCGGCGGCGGCTGCGGCTGTGGGTTCTTTTCCCTTTGACGCGGCTCCGCTCAAAGTTAACCGTAAAACTTGTTAACGAACGGGGGTCTCGATGCGATGGCTCGACCGAGATATTCATCGGGTATCGTAAGTGTGATTTTTATTTTTCAAGAATCTGTTTCACCCTTTGTTCCAGGAGCGCTACAAATCACCGATGCCAACGCGAGCGACCAAGCGAAGTACGAGTGCGTAGCCACCAACTCCGTCGGCACCGAGTCTTCCAAGGTTGTCCAGCTCTACGTGAAAGGTATACCGAGTGGACCGAAACGTCGGAAACAATAGATTGTTGTTGAACAACAAAGCCCCCTCGGATTCTTATCCCCGTCGCGGACGCTTTAACAAATTCATTACGGCGCGCTCTCACGAGTCCGACGCCGGCAACACGGTCCGGCAAGGTCGGTCGTTTTCCTGCTTGTAATTAAAATTAATGCAACGTAATTAAACAGACCGGACAGAGGGCACAAAGGATTTGCGCGCCGTGGAATCGCATCGCAAACGTTACACCGGGGACGCGACATTTCTTGCGGTAGCTCTCGTAACTCCGCGAATTTGAATACGCATTAAGCGATCGATGCGTTCTTGTTCCGACGCGTTGTTCGGGAGAACTGTGTTGGAAGCCATGGATTTCCTTGAAACTCATCGATCGGTAACGTGAAACGTTTGTACAGGTTTTGCACTGGAAATTTACCAGATCAGATATTTCGAACTGTCCATGTAGTTTTAATTTTAATCGGCAGAGTAAACGAAAAGGAACGTGTTTTGCACAGTTCGCCGTGTGTCGCCAACGTTCTCGAAACATCCAGCACCGGTCAGCGAGGTGATGTTGGGCGCGTCATTGAATCTGACCTGCGTGGCAGTCGGTTCCCCGATGCCTTTCGTCAAATGGAAGAAAGATCCAGCGACCGATCTAACGCCGGACGACAATCTACCGGTCGGCAGGAACGTGCTGATGCTCACCAACATCCAGGAGTCGGCGAACTACACCTGCACCGCAGCCAGTGACCTCGGGGTGATAGAAGCCACCTCGATTGTGAAAGTTCAATGTTCGTATCGAGATGGATCGGAGAGAGCCCTCCGCGTAAATCCGCAGAGATCGCATTAGCGGGCGCACGGGGCTACGTAACGTGGAACGATCAATCACGGTCGTCGCGTTCCACGGAACGGAACGGAACGGAACCGTGGCCTGTGCTGTTTCGATGACTAATCAATCGGCTTATGGTCGTCGCGCAGACACACACCGTGGAAATGCATTTTGCCCGCAGTTCCTTGCCCCGTTCGTTCGCGCCGGAAAACATGATACGCTGCTGCGAAACCCTTGCCCTGCGATTTCGTTCCGATATCGTCCCTCGCAATCTACGACAGTAGAGCTTTCTTGATCCTTCGCATACCATCGGCGATCATTCCATAACTTTTAACACGTTCTTCGCTTTGAATTGTCCATTCAGGCCGCATATTTATATAATGCGCTAAAAACATATATTTTATAACACGTTTAACACTGTAGAATATATTTGCACCAAAAGATCGAAGTATAGAACAAAGCACATAAGTTTGTTCAATCGTCGAGGAAAGACTGACGGTATTAGCGGGAAAGAATTTGTATAAAAAGGAGCACATGTTGAATGGCTACGTCTCGAGGACGTCGACCGAGGGCAAGGGTTAATCGAAAGAAAAAGGAACGGAGTTTTACCATGGTGGTGACATTTCAGCCCTGCCGAGCGCGCCGGAGAACGTGCAAGTCTCGGACATCACGGCTACCTCCGTGAAGCTCACCTGGTCGTACAAAGGTTCGGACGAGTTGCAGTACTACGTAATCCAGCACAAGCCGAAGCAGGTGAACCAGGCGTTCGCCGAGATATCGGGCATCACGACCATGTACTACAACGTCCGAGCTCTGAGCCCTTACACAGAGTACGAGCTCTACGTGATAGCCGTCAACGTCATTGGGCGTGGTCCCCCGAGTGCCCCGGTGACCGTCACCACTGGCGAGACAAGTCAGTATACTTTTTTTTCCCCAGCGAACGTTCGCTTCTCTAGCCTCTCGTTATACCATCGACGCGTTAACACCTCGCCACGAGGTCCGCGAACGTTTCTTAGTTGCGTAGAAACGTTATTTCGTTTCATGAGTTTTCAATAATTCATCAGTTTTGCATAATTGCAAAACAATTGCAATCTTTAAGATATCTTTCGAGGATTCGACACCGACGAGACGTTCGCGCCTCGAAACATCTTGCCACGTCATCCCAGTCAACGGATTCGTTCGAGACCAGGATTCACCGGGTGTTTCGAGCGAACCCGTCGGCTGTTTGCCATCGTTCACACATCTGTCGAAAATACATAGTACTCGGTGTACCAATATTCACGGCAGCGCGCGATCTCTCGCGAAGAGCCGAGCGGAAAATCACAATTTCTCCGTAAAAACAGAATCTTGTCTCGTCGATCTTCGAACTCGTTTTCCCCGAAACAGAGAAAAAGAAACGAATGCTCGCCCGACAAAGTTCCATCGCGTACCGTATTTTCGGCTCGGTTTTCCACGCGGGATTAGACCCTGCCTATGATTATCGGTTCGCCTAGCATAGAAACCAAACAGAGTCGCTCTCGGAACGAGATGAAAGGAGGAAAAGCAGCGCAACGGACGATTGTTTTTGTCTCTGTCTCTCTCCTTGTACCGCGATCCGGGAGAGGAAGATAGCTGATGATAACGCGGCGAGCGCGTAAGATTTTTGCACGTAGATAATGTTTTTTGCACCACGAAAGGAAGAACAAGTTTTGACACGTGTTTTTGAGGGAAATCTCTACCTTTTTTTCCATGCTGTCCGCCGTGGACGCACGATTTGATTCATGTAAGTGACAAAGACATTTTTTTTTCCACCTGATCACAGAATAGTCCCACCCACCACCGCCCACCAACCTATCCACCCACACTTTCTCTCTCTTTCTATCTGTCTATTTCTCTCTCTCTCTCTCTCTCTCTCTCTCTCTCTCTGTCTATCTCACACTCTCTCACTCTGTCTGTGTTGCACTCTGTGTTAGTGTTTTTTGTCGGAGCGTATTCGGCGCGGTCGCGTCGCGGAGATTCGACGTCTCGTTTTCGGCTCTGCATTTTTCCGTCTCTGTCTCAAACCCCCGGCCGTGTCCGATACACCACCCTCGCCCCCGGCCCAACCCCCGAAACCAACGTCTCTCCGTCTCTTTTTTTCGGAAAAGAGAAAACCCAATATACGCGGGGAGACAGCACGCGAAATTGCACCTTTCCTCGATATATATATATGTGTGTACATATGTATGTATGTACATATGTACAAGGTGTCCCACTCTAACTCCCTTACAAGACGATGTCGACGCTATTCTTTTCGCTACGCGAAATGTACAGTCGATGGCATTAATATTCGGACACTCTTAAACAGACGATAACATTTTGTTTATTAGTCAGGGCAATTAGTTTACCACGTGACGTGGGAACAAATTTTTGAGAAATTGAGATTGGTCGGAATTACAGAGAAAACGCTGAAAGTTGTAAAAAGCAAGTTTTAATAGTTTCTCTGCAATTCCGATGAACTACAATTTTTTCGAAATTTGTTTTCCAAGTCGTGTGGTCCGATATTGAATATTAACACCAGTGGCAAGTCGTCCTTTCGACATATCGCGTGTTATAAGAAATAACGGAGATATCGCGTTGTAACAGAGTTTGCGGGACACCCTGCATATAGATAGTGTAGCGCACTCTTTTCACACCTTGTGGAAATACGAACGAAACGGGCCGCAGAGACCGCAGGCCACACACCTATATTCGTATTTTCACCGCGCATAATACACCGTTTTTGATCGACTGATGTAAACCATTGAAGAATAATCGTTCATCCTTTTTTCCCCGATAGCGGAATCGACAAATGGAGGTGCCAGTAAGTTCAACCACATACTAAGAGTGTTGTAGCAATGTATACTCATCTTTCGTTACTAGCCTCTCTCCGTTTTGTACTTAGATTTACCGTTTGTCTCACCTGTTCTTTTGTTATTTTTTAATTTCCCGTCGTAGAACGTATGGTACAATATATTCATTTGATATCACTTGGTAGGAGCACGCGCACCCGCACACACGATCACGCGTGCTGTGGGATCATCCTCCGAGGAACATTAGAATGTAGAGAATAGCGAAAGGATTTATCCAACTTTGATCATGTTTCTTGAAATTATGGGATCTCTCTGGTTTCAGGATACAATTACAAGACAATGTATGAGTATTTTTGCAAAGAAAAGTATCGAGTATTGTAACTCCAAACCTACCGCGCTCATTAACTCTTGTAACGCGATACTGAATCCGTTCGGATCCCAGTATAAAGCGTCGAAATATGAAGCGTACGAAAACGCGAACGAATTACTTGAAAATGAAAAATTAATGGTCTCGATAGTCATCGATAAACTTTGGAGAATTACAAAATTCTCAAAATTTCGTCTCATCTGGTTTTTTACAGCACGGTCCCCAATTTTCGTGAACAGCATTAATATTTTGGTAACACGTTTTCAGGATTGATTGAAAGAAAGTGCGGAAGAATGGGTGGGTAAAAATGCGGGCTAATTTGAAGATCGTTAAAGGGTCCTTTGGAAGGGAGTATCCTGCGGCACGGTTCGCGATACGAGTATCTACTCTCTCACACACACACACGCACACGTATGTGTTCGTAGCTAATCGACTGCAATGCGATATACACACCAGTACTTTGGTCTTCCACTTTCACTAAATTACACCGTAGCCGCGAGACACCACCGGACATCGTAGAGACAAATGCGATTTAGTTTTCCGTTCTCCTTCTCCGTACCTGGGACGCGTGTTTTTGGTTCTTATGGTGTTCTTTCCTGGGGGTTTACTGTTCTGTCCCGTGACTAACTAGAGTGGCTTGCCCTGTCCGAGCGCGTTCCCGCAAATATCCGACGGTATTTCTTCGTTCTAGCACCCGGTACTGCGCCAAGGAAGGTCCAGGTCCGACCATTAAGCTCCACCACGATGCTTATACAATGGGACGAGCCAGAGACACCCAACGGTCAAGTCACGGTCAGTTCTTAGCGCATAAACGCTCAAATATTTATCACTTTACCGCTCTGAAGTCCCCATTGTCTTCCAGTTCACGACTTGCTACGATCTCTCAATTATTAGGTTGTTCGAAGAGTAGTTTCGTTTTCTCGAGGGAAAATGAAAGCCAAACATTTAAGTATTGTATAAGGTATTATATCAATTTTATATTTATACAAAAGAAAATTAATATAGAATGGAATTATTCAAGGTCGGAAGAAATGTTTAATTTTCGAGTTAAACGAACGACCCAATAGATAATGTATTTCCTGTTTTAATCGTTGTAACAAGTCGAAAACTCATTTTTCGCCATGAGTGCAACAAATCCTCGGTTTAGTTCTTACGTGGTTTTTTAATTGACCATCGCGGTTTCGTGGCTACAGGGTTACAAGGTGTACTACACGACGGACTCGGATCAACAAATGGCGTCCTGGGCGTACCAGATGGTCGACAGTAATCAGCTGACCACCGTTGCCGATTTGAAGCCGCACATAATCTACACGTTCCGCGTGCAGGCGTTAACCAGCGTCGGACCTGGCCCGCTCAGCTCGCCCGTGCAAATAAAAACGCAGCAAGGGGTGCCCAGTCAACCGGAAATGTTGACGGCGGTAGATATCGGGGAGGACAAGATCACGCTCAAATGGAGTAAACCGGTTCATTGTGCGGAGAATATCCTCAACTATGAACTGTACTGGAACGATACTTACGCGAAGGTGAGCCCCGCCCCCTGTCGCAAATCACCTGATCACCCCTTGTGTTTCTTCCACTCTGTTTTCTACCCCTTCTTCTGCTCCCCCATTTTGTTATCTTTTACCAGTTCTACACCGTTTTTTTCTTTTTCTCCCAATTTTTGTATTTTCCACTCAGTTTTCTAGCACCTCTCTCTTCCATCCCCTAGTTTGCTATCGTTTCACTCGGTTCTGCGCCGTTTATTCGTCTTCCCCAATTTTTGTATATTCCACTCGGGTTTCTACCCTCTCTTTTTCTCCACCGTACACCTTCTCCGTCTCTCCCATTTCTCCCCAATTCTCCTTTTCTCCCATTCAACGCTAATCGATGGAGTCCCCTATGTTATTATATGAATCGCTACAGTCCCCTATATTACTATGTAAATCGTCACAGTTCTCCATATTACTGTCCATTTCATTGTTACTCCACTCTCTCAACTTATTTTTAATCTGCTACCCCTGTTTCCACGACCACTTTTCCAGCTCTCTAACACGATCATTTTTACACCCCTTTAGCCTGCTCAGTCAGACAATGACTTGTGGCAGGGTGTTCGGCAACAGGTGGGAGAGCGTTTTAATAATTGAAAAACGAAGCTGAAATTTACTTTTTAAATGTTTCCATTTGATAACGTTGACAGTGCTCATTAACGATCATCGACAGAGAAAAAGAGGAACGGTTTCAATTTATTTTATACCATATTCATCGGGTCTCATCGTTTCGGAATTCAGTCGCATCGAACAATTTTTCGAAATGTCCGACAAATTATTCTTATAGATTCTAATTCATTGCACAAAAACTATATAAATTGTTCTGTGAATAATTCGTTATCAAAACTATCTCGTAAAATAATTACAACCGAAGGTTTTCTCCACCTGTGGCCGAGTACGCTGCCGAAAATAGTAACACTGTTGACGCAGCAGCGAATCCGGTGCCGTCAAATAACCGAATTGTTGCGTTTTGATAACCGGTGCGTTCGTTGGGTTCAGGAGAAGCATCATCGACGAATAGGGGTGATGGAGAACTACACGCTGACGGGTCTGTATCCGAACACGCTGTACTACGTGTGGCTAGCTGCGAGGAGCCAAACCGGCGAAGGAGCGACGACGGTTCCGTATCCGGTTCGCACGAAACCGTACGGTAAGCAGAAAACAGCAAAGACCCAGCAGAAAAAGTGGAAAGAGACGGGAGTGAGTTCACGCAGCGAGGAGTGCCGAACAGAGGTCGGTTCGCGGTCGGCCGACGATGACGATCCGCCTTAGATCATTCTGCGATCGAACGAAGATCGAGTGAAACTGGAGGTGTGCTCGTCGCGTCGACCGGAATTCGCGAATCCACCTGGCACAGCAGGTAGGAGATGCTGTAGCGCTAGACGCTCCCGCAAAAGTAGCGTAAGCTATGATACCGCCGCGAACACCTTCAGAAGAACCAGATTGTTCAGAGTCTCTTCTCGATCGAGGTTTATCACCTGAACCGTCTCATTGAATCCGCAGGGTATTGTGGGTTTGAAATTACGCGATTCGGGGATAACTCCAGAAGAGAAAGACGGAAGATAGAGAGTATCGTTGACAGAAAAAACCGTGAAGTGTGGGAGAGTGAGAATGATTGCATGTGTTGCAAATAAGAAAGCCGTTTTGGATGCCACTTTATATATATATCTATATATATATACGTACATATCATACATATAAATTGCACTAAGCACTGCATCGATATATGTGTGCATTTTGGGCACCTCTTTTCATTCTGGATAACGTATGGTTTACACGTCCGTTCTACGATTATTTATTCTTTTTTTTTATTTTTTTCAACAATTACATTGTTCCGTTTCCATATATATATATATTATACGAAGCGACGGCAATGGCCGGTTGGCTGGCGTCGTACGCACGCGAGTCAAACGGTCTCGCCTCTGTCTCTCTGTTATGGACGGATATGTATGTTTCATTTCTCTAATCACGTGATTTTTCGACTGTTCAAGGATCGACTCGTTAAACGGTTCTTCCTTGATTGATCTTTATACCTTCTCTCTGGAACCTTGACCAATCGCCACCACGTAACGTTTTCTGTTCGATCCCCACGCGTCAGTCGCCGCTCGAACGTGGCCCGGCCATGAAGCTCGCCCAGGGCCTCTCGAATCGAAACTCGTTGATCCTGTTGAAATTCATACTGATTTCACTGACTTCGAGGCCTGTCTTCGCCTTAGAGAATCCATCGAAATAGTGGTCGATTTTGTAAAAAAAAACCAGGATGAGGAACAAGTTCTATTTATCAGCTAGAACATTCCTTCTAGTAATCATTAGACCGCGGATGTTATAAAATTAAAATTTTGATGGATTGTAAATAATTTACCAGTTACACTAAATTCATTTGATAAAATAAGATCTATGGAATTGGTAAATGTTGTGGCGAGTTTCGCAGGATGAAATTCGAAGGGCCCAGGGGCCTCGGGCACGAGCACCGATCGCTCGGCGACCGACGTTCGATTCTCCCGCCCTCGTTTTCGTTTTTGTTTCTCCCGCCCCCTATAACTGAGTGTTATACAGTCCCCGGGGCTCCGCCTCGCAATGTAAGCGGACAAGCGAACAGCCCGACCTCCATATTGGTAACATGGGAACCCCCGCCTGCCGATCAATCGAACGGGAGGATCGCGTACTACAAGCTGCAAGTCGTCGAGAGCGGACGCTCCGACTCGGAGGCAAGGGTTATCAAACTGAATAACACGCGATTCGAGTTGGACGAACTGAAAAAATGGACCGAGTACCGGATTTGGGTATTGGCCGGGACCAGCGTAGGTGACGGACCCCCGAGTTATCCTATCTCGGTCAAAACTCACGAGGACGGTATGTATCACTGACGTTCATTTCACGATCCTTCTACATTTACGTCCGACTGTCGAAGAGTGGCGCGCGATCCCTCGAGCAAATATATCTAGATCGTCGAATACAATCTCTCTTGATGCTTTAATTTTGATAAATTTTTTCAATTAGAATTAATGTAGAGAGAAAGCCTCGACTTCAAGCGCCACGCTTCGTATACAGAGACAACTCTTGCGAAGGCGACGTTAATCGCGAAAGTTCGTCGCGCAAGAGCCAAAAATATAAAAGCCCGCCAAAAATCAGTCCGAGTATGATCGCGCGATTTTCCAGCGCGGGTTGCGACCACCGCGCCCGTTAGATTGTTCATTCTCGCGGCCCGGCTGCCAACCTAACTCTCGATCGGCCGTCTGCTACGAAATTCCTACGTACACCCACCGTGTATTAAATGTCTTTTCGATTTCAGATTCCGCTAACGTCTCTCTATCTCTACGATAAATACCCCCTGTCTCTTCCCTCAACTGACACTCAATACTCTCTGATCCCAAAACAACTCTTACGAGTTTTTCGTTTTTCCTTTTTTGTTTACCACTGGTTTTTCGTTTCACTGTATTTCATCGATAATAATTATGTTTTTCTGTTTTTCTATCTCTCTCTATCTATCTATCTATCTATCTCATTCTCTCTCTCTTTCTCTCTGTCTCTCCTGTGTTTCCGTTTACATTGCATTGTTATCGCTGTACTCTGTATTTAAACGATTTCTTTCATTTTCACTCGTAATTATGTATTTGTATCGTATTGTACAGAAAAATATATTATTAAATATAGCGTTCTCCCTCTCAGGCCACTGTAACTTTTTCAGTTGAACGCTTTCGAGAAACGAACTATCGAGTCTCACACCCTCCGTTGCGCGACAACCGGAGTAAAAAAAGAAAAGAAAAAAGAGATAAATGATGATTGAGAAAACGTAGCCGAGAGATAATGTGATTCGCGAGCCTTTTTTTCGATCGCCACACCGCGGTGGATATTGATTTTTGCCGCGCGAACGCAACTTTTGAACGCGCGCAACTATTTTTCCGTGTCTCTCCTTCAACGCTCTCTTTGGTCCACCATCAAGCTCTCCTTTATCAGCTTCTCTGGCAACCCCGACGACGAATCCCGATGATTTTTGATACGGGACACGCGGACACCCCTCGCGGACGAGACGCGCGTAACCATGTGTTGGCCGTACATTTTTTGGCTGGCGAGATTTTATATTTTTGGAATTTTTGCTACAACGAATCTCCACGCAATTCTCTATGCACCCAGATGACGACCCGGACTACTTTCCCCACGCCCCCAAAAATTAGTGTCTCCCCAACCCCCACCCCCAGAAAAATTTTTTCCAGGTGCACGCAGCCACGGATTTTTACAGAAGCTGATAACCAATTTTTGAACTCAGCTGATTTAATTATAACATTTGCCCCCTCTCGAGCATAACAATAGAAAAAGAACCGGAACGAAAAAAAAGATAGATCCGAAATGAGATCGTTTTCTAACTAATTTTTACAGGGCCTAATCGCAACACTCTCCCCCAAAGTCCGTTGCCGTTGGTTTTTTGACACCCCCCGGATTTATAAAAATATCATCCCCCAACTATATATTCGAACTATTAACACGCTTTAACTAATACTCTAATTATACTCACTCACGTGTTTTTGTCTTTCCTTAAAGCATTTGCAGGAGGATGATCCAGGTTTTGAACAACTAGTTTTTAAGATTTATTCGCACTAACGTATTATATCGACTGTCTAATGATATGTACTCATTCACACTCAATGTTCTTTCTGGTGGTTACCGTGGTTACGTCTGTAAAGATGTTTCGTTTCTCTCTTTTAGTTCGTTAACTCACTCTTGCCACGTGTAATGAAGATAGAGAAATACCAAGCTGACCGTCCCGACCTGCATTTCGCATCATTATTACCGCCGCGCGTTGCCGATTTCCTCTGGAAAATAAAAAAAAGTCAAACGAACATTGCGCTGAATGAGAGATCGCAACTTTGATCCGGTTGCAAAAAAAAATGAACAGACACAAAAGCAGAACAACGTTTATCGGTCGGAAGTAATGATTGCGAAACGAGGACGGCAGCTTGCCAATAAAACGCTTACGTATATATATAAAAACTATAGCGTATGTATCACACACAAAGAATATATATAAAACGCACTTTTTTCACTATAAACATATAAACATATATATATATGTGTATATATATATGTACATATACGATATACACCATGTACGCGTCATCATGTACTTGGTGTGTATATATATTTATACATATATATCTCTACATATCTCTGATATATAAGGCTCTTCTGTCTTTAGTTAAGATTTAGTTCTACCTATTGTTTGCACATGTTTAGAGCATGCCTTCGTTTGTTTAATCGATTCCTCGATCTCACCAAAAGAACTCGATCCCGATTAATTAATCATCATCATATCTCGAGAAAGCCCCTGACACCCATCTCACTCCCAACCTCCGATACCGTTGACACACCTGTCTCCCCGAAAAAAAAGAAAAAGAAAACAACCAAAAGAAAAGATCACAAAGAAACGTCGAGCTACGTCGAGTCTGCCTAACCGGCTCCCGAAACTATTATACAATAACAAGTATACATATAACAAATGTCCAGGGTTACCCGGTGAATGGCATGTCGATGCATGAAGGAAAATTTTGCTTTTCGTTTCGATTCCCGATCCTAGAATCCTGTTCCCCGATGTATTCGGTACCGATTACCCTGCATGGTGTCACAGTTTTTTCAAAAACATCCCCCTCGCCCCTGCAACCCACCGTGCACCAAAACCGGCCACTCAACCCTAATCGGTTTAACAAGGGGCGTACACGTTGAAACACATAGCGAATCACCCTCCCCGAGAAAAAAAGTTCTCGCAACGATACGGAATCGAACGGGAATAATCGAACATCGACGTTTTGTTACTCTGTATTTTTTTTTGTCTCTCTGTTCGCGTGTATTTCGCTGTTCCGTCTCTCTATCTCTTTCTCTATTTCTCTCTCCCTATTTCTTTCACTCTTTCTGTCTCTCTTGTTCTCTTTCGGTGGTCCGTAGACGCGTCGCGTCGTACGACGAGCACGGGCGCTCGTGTTTCTGGTGTGCGACGTCGTCGTCGTCGTCGCCGTCATCGTTTTAGTGGGACGCGCGTGGGTGGAGGAAACGAGTAGAGTCTAGAAGAGGAGACAGCGCAGGCGAAAACGGCAGCTCTTTTGTCTTGGGGGAAAAATAATCGAAGACCTTGGTCGGACGCGGAATCGGAATCATTTGTTGCGGGAGGAGCATTGTGGAGGCGTCATTGTCGCGGAAAAAAGTCGTACGAACGCGTCTCTAACGACGTTCCCCTCGAACCTTTTGCACTCGGCACCACTGCACCGGTACGCCCAGGGATCCTCTTTCGTTTCACCGAGCGACCAGTACCACCCTCCTTCTACCGATTCGTCGACAACACTCCCCTACCCCCGCATCCACATCGAACTACCCCCAACAGTTTTCCTCCCGCGCATTGTCCCGTTTACGGACCGACCGATCCACAGCCGTCCACCCTCTAAGAGCAGACTCGGCAAAGCGAGGCGGAACGATAAAAAGCACTGCTGAAAGCACCCTGCCGTGTAAGCTCGCACATTGTCAAGCACAAAAGTTCACCGTCGTGTCTCTATATACGTATATACTCGTTCGTTAATGTTATTGTCGCCGCTAGTACACCACCACTATTATACATTATAATACGATCGTTTTTCTTGAACGTATACTTATCGATCTCTATATTCTCTATCTGTCTCTCTATCTACTATCTCACTCTCTCTCTCTCTCTTTCTCTCTCTTCCTCTCTACATATGTTATATATATATATTATATTTATATTTGCACACGTGATCGTTCTCATCAGTCTCGGTATAAATGTGTGCACGGGTCACCGGTGACAAAAGGTATAGATATAATATACGTCGCTGTATCACTGTCGTTTTTTTTTTCCTTTCTACTAACGTTCTTTTGTTCTCGTCTTTTTTTCTTCTCTCTCTCTCTCTCTCTCTTGTTCAGTTCTTGACTAAAGCTATCACTACTATACGGGCACCGTTGTTTTCAATTCGCACCCACCAACGCACGCATGGTAAAGTCTCTCGCACACACGCGTGTCGCGCACGATCAAAGAGTAGGAGTAGGAGGTGGAGGAGGACGAGGACGACTACTTACGCACCTACGTACCTGTGTCACTTACACGCACACACTCAGGCAGACGCACGCCTTTCGCTGTATGTGCATCGAGTCGCTTGATTGATCAAACACCCCTCAAAATGGAATAACTTTCTCGAAATTGGTCCGGACGAATTCGAACTTTTTCGAGGAGCTGAAAGAATTAATTAAAAAAAAAGAATTGCATTTACTCGAAATCGCAAGGAAAATATTAGAAGGTACCTTTGTACAGTTTCTGTATCCGAGTATCTTGTAATAGAAAATTTAAAAAACAGTCACGTGTTGCTAATGTCATAAAAATCGTTTAACATACAGGAAAACGTTTTTTAAATTTCCTCTACTGGCCCGGATAAAAGAGCCGTACAAAGCTGCTTGCACTTTCTCCTTCGCAAATCCATACAAATGCAATTTTTCATATCTTTTAACGAAGTAATTCTTCCAGGTCCTCGAAGAATCCCAGATAATCTGGTTCACTGTCAAAAGAGTTGCTCTGATTTCGAGGATGGTTAATCGATTAAGGGAATCGACGTACATATTCATATACGTCCCCCCTCTCTCTATCTCGTAGAACGTATTCCATCACCATCACTGTTGAACCGAACGCACCACTTGAAAAGCACCCTTCGCTTCGAATAAACAGCCGGCAGCCTAACAGCACACGCGTGCACGCATGCACGTAGGTCGTGTGCGTGGGTGAGAATGTTTGTGTGCGAGCGCGCGTATTTACGAACCCGAGCCCCGCGCCAACGTGCGTATGCACGCCTCGATATTTACTCGCTCGGAGTACCGAATCTATACTGGGTGTCCCATCCAACGTCAATGTTGTTCGATACCCCTCTCGTTTTCAAACTGGCGCGTGAAAACGTTGGGGGAAAGTGGAATTTCATTCGGGGATGCAATTATTATGGAAAGTGAACGATTTCTTCGGGGTTGCACTCTTCGACCCTCCGAGGTTATCGACAGTCTTATAATTCAGCAAGATCAAAGCTAGTTTAATTACCTATTGTAAATTTATTGTAACGGGGTGATTTTGATGAAACATATTTTTTTCAATTGACCGTCCTTCACATTGAAGGGGTGAAGACAGCCTTCGAAAAGACTAGAGGCGGTAGAACAGTAAAATTTATTTTGACACCCTGTGTAATCGACTGGCTTAAAGAGTCCAACCTCTAAGAAGAAATCTAGTAGGTCAGTGCAAAAGTTCGTGACCGATTTCGTATTAAAATGGAACAAGGAATCGGGCACGCACTTTCGCACTGACCTAACAGCTTACCGCGATATTTACCCCTCGAATCAAATCGCAATTTGCTCTTAGTTTTCTCGCATCGTTAACAATGAGGGTAGAAGGCACTGAAGACAGATGGGGCACCCGGTGTATGAAGGAGCAAATTCCGGGTACACGCGACTAACTATCAATTGTGCGAGACGCGGTCTGCACGTACATCGTGCGGATCCCCTAGCGCTGAGAACTACCCCCGAGAACCAACCCCGACCCGAGTGTCGATCGTTGTGGAACCTGATTCGCACCTTCTCGAGGTGATCTCGAGAAAGAGCGAGCCGAGATGGCGAGCATTCGGAACTCGACGCGTCGAGATCACTGCGAATTGGTGCGTGGGTGAATGCGTGAGCGAGTGCGTAAAGGAGTACGGTTTGAGAGCGAACGACGACGCGTCGCGGGAACGCGGGAACGCGAGAACACGCGGAAATAGGAGGCGGATTCGAATTCGGGATCTTGACGACTTCGGGACGGCTTTCAGAGCTCGCAAAATTGTTTGAAACACCGCCTCTCTTATCCCGAAACTTTGAACTTCCCAAACTGTGACTGCTCACAAATTTTGCGACTGTAAAAACCACGAGCCGTCCCGGTGGTGTTAAGCGTCGCGATGATCGCCTAATCGCGACCGCGAGGGCTGGGTAAGGGATTGGGCACCGCGTACTATCGCGGTGTACTTGGAAACATTTGAATACCAATATCCATACGATTTTCTTCATTGTCTTCATCCATGTACTCGACGGCCACGAGTTCCTCGTGGCGGAGAACAGGTGTTTCGACGAAGCGCAGAATCGTCGGTCGGTGCGTTTCGCTTATATATATATATATATCGAAGCTTGGACAATCGAAGAAGGCTTTTTACGTCTCTTTGATACGTTCTGGCTGAGAAGAGAGGCTCTCGTTGTCCTATGTGAGCGAAACCATCGATACCGGAAGACGTTCTCCGCTCGGATCCGAGCACCGACAGAATCATTAATGCGGTATTTTCGTCAACATAATCTTGTTTATTTTTTTGATTTTACTTTGACACTCACCAAGCTCGTTGGAATGATACCACCATATATACCAGCCCTTCTTCTCTATATTGTCTTTATACGTGCACCCTCTTCGTTCTCTGCATGCAAGACACCGACCTATTTACTCCAATCTTCTGCCTCTGTAAGTTACAACGTACCATTGATATTATTGAATTACTATTTTAATCGATATGTATGATATAATACGTTCTTTTACATATATATACATTATACATGCTACGTATTATATTACATACTATATTATATACGTATTACCTCTTTTGTTTCGTGTGTTGATACTTTTATATATATATATATCTATATTATTATATCTCTATATATTATATATATTATTATTATTATCCTCCTAGGTATCTAGAAAGAGTATATTACACTTGTATGTGTATGTATTTTATTTTACGTTTGTACTGGAATCTTTAACGACCTGCGGTGAAACTCGTAACTCGTTTTTACGTAGCTTGTAACGTCAGAATATCGACGATTACGATCATTAACGAACCTCTGAGCTCTACCAGCCCCCCACACCCTGTTTCTTTTCTATCGATCACGTTGAATCGCCGTTTCCGATTTCCTCGCGAACGCATGCAACTACTCCCGCTCCTCGCAACCCTCTACAACCCTCTGAAAGCTTCCTCCTCCTCCACCCACGCTTCTGGATTCCTTTGGCTCGACCCCGGCAACCGCATCGACGGAGAACCAACAAATGAAAAACCAATCCAGGAATCCGATTGTTTCGCGTACCGAGCCGCGCCGCGCGTCGGCCACTTTCTCTCTCTCTCTCTTTTTCTCTCTCTCTCTCTCCCTCTCGCGATACTACATAGATCCCGGCCACCGATTTAAACGACACGCTTTATTCCGCGGCCGCATCAACGTGCGTTATTTTGCGAAGAATTTTGTGATTTTTGCGTGGGTGAATGCACGGGTGGATGCTGCTGGCGAGAAACAAAAGGGAGCAGAAAGAGCGACGGAAATATTTTTTACCGCGGCCCGAAAAATCCGGCACTCTATCCTACTCTATCTATCTTACTATCTATCTTTCTCCCCCTCTTTCTATCTCTGCCACTCTATGAACTTCTCTATCGACAAATTTCTACCAATACATATTTTTGCATCGAGTTAACGTTTTTTGCGGGTGACTTTTTGAAGCTGCGAGAAAACTATGAAAAAGAAAAGAAAAGAAGAAGAAGAAGAGAGAACAATTTTTCCACCGACGACTACATATTTCCACCTTTTACCGACTTATATCCCCCCATCTTCTATTCGTGAATTTTTTACGCGCAAGTACGAGGCGCATCTGCGTGTTTTTTTCTTTCACTGCTGACCATCCGTACAAAAAAAAAAGAAGAAAACGACACACGTAGCCAACAGAAGAAGATCCTCTCGGTTGATACGTCCCGAAACCCACCCCCTCGTGTCCGAAGCTCTTCCCCTCTTCTTACGACTTATGGTTTCTCCTTTCCAGCTTTCTTTTCAGTAGACATTTTATCATAGGTCTTCCCTCTCGTCGCCCCGTGCCGCGAGGGAAAGGGCGAGCGTGCAAACGCGTGCAAAAGTTAGCCTGTCTATCTTTTCTCGAAGTGTGTATTCCTCGCGAGGGGGAAGCGAAAAATACTGGAAAAACGAGGACGTCTTTTCTCTCGACGGCAGGGGGCGCGTGGACATGAGCCTTTAGTTATTTCATATTTGGAGTAGTGATTGCGCATGCCAAAGATTAAAAGAAAAAAAAGATATTCTCACATCTCCCGCCTCTCTGCGACCAACTGCAACCGAGGACCAAGCGATATTTTTCTATTTAACGATCGATTCGAAAGTGAATTTTGCCCGCCGACTATTTTCTCGGCAGAGCGATAAAAAATATTACGGAAACAGTGCTGAAAAGGGACACGATTGGGAATCGAGCGCGTGGGAGGGAGGAAAAGGACGAACGAGCGAGTGCGCGTGTGACTGTATTTTTCACGAGCCGAGAGAGCAGCAGCACTGTACAGAGATTTTCATGTATATTGTATGTATATATATATTTTTTTTGTCTGACGTACAAGTCTCGAAGTACATAAAAAGATCTACCAAAAAGAAAACGAAAAAGAAACGAGATAAAAGAAATGATCGAATAATGATATCTATATAAAAAGAGGATAGGCCCACACACGTTTTTTCACGTTGATAAATAAGCAGTAGTATGCTACCCACTGATATGCCTAAACATACTAAATATTTTATATAATTCTACTCAACTATTACGTGCGAATTTGACACGAATTTTTACGAGTTTTTTTTCCCACTTTTTTGGCGACTTTTGGGGCGCTGCAGAAAAAAGTGAGTATCCCTTAGCTCGTCTCGAGTTGTGCCATGAATTTTACTTCCTGTTTAATCGTTTTCTCTATATATATTTAATACATATATATTACATATATATATAGTTTTTTCACCTTTTTTCCGTCTCTTTCGCATACGATCGTTTTTTACGTTTTTTGTCAATCGTTTTCTAAGAGACAATTTTGAGAGAGATCTGTGTCAGCGTACATTTTTGTCATCCGTCACTTTTTGTTGTTGCTGCGGTCGGCTAGCAGAAACGATCGGAACAAGAACCACGTTTTCCTTTTTCCGAGCGCGGGCACGCCGAAATTTTGTTTTTTGCGCTGCGTAGCGAGAACCTGTGGGTGTTGTGTAGAAATTGATCTGTATTCAAATCGATTGCCTTGATCATTGCTCTCCCGACCAAAAAAAAAACCATTTGACGATATATCTCAATATCCATCTATATTTTTATATTGTCTATCTATTGTATCTTCAACGCGAATACAAAAAAAAAGATCGATCGTTTGGCTTTTCTTTGTCGTATCTTCCTGTTGCTACGCAATCTTTCCGTTTGCCCGACAAAGTAGAGAATTGCAGTTTTATTGTGTCTCGTACGAAGCTAGGTAACATAGACGACGCTAAAGTTTTTCCGTTCTTTCTTTTTGTTTTTTTTTTTTGTACTCTCTCCTGCCAACTGGTTTTCGTTCCTCTTTTTCTGTGTGATGCCGACAACATTTCCGGCGCCGGATACTGGACCGTCCATGAGAACACGCGCCATTTATCGCCAATCAGAATCTGCGTGAAACGCGTGTCGCTTTGACAACACCCGGCAAACAACGAGAGAACGAAAACACACGAAAAAAAAAATACATATGCGGCGGGAAGAAAGATTAAAAAAATCACCGCAGCACGCCGGGGTTTCGAAAACTCGTTGAAGAGAATGAAAAAAAACAAAACCGAGCAAAAAAAAACATAGAGAAAATAAAGGCAACGGGAGTCGATGGGACGGTGTTCCCGACAAATTATCCGAAGCGGCTTGTCGATGTGGGTAACTGTAAATACACGAAGGATACGTTTTGTTACCCTTGCACGTTTATCGAAAAAACACGAATGCACGATTCTGTTGGCACAGTTTTCATTCCGCACCCAGCACCAATGATCGTAGATCGCTGATATATATATACATGTAGATGTATATATCTATCTACCTATCTATATATATATATATATATATTTCTACATATGTATAAAATTGCTTCGTTTCGACATGGACTCTCCAATATTGCCGTAGCATTATCGTCCAACGTAACCGCGCGCTTTGCATCTCGATGACGTATTTATACGGGCGTTCATACATTCGCGGTTCTCAAACCGAATGCAGAATAAAAACATGCATTATTGGTATTCAAATGGAGGATTATCGTGCCGTAGGGACGTAGAGCATGAGGTACTACGTACCTCGTAATATTGTTTGTACGTCGTTTTGTCCGCGTGTGACTGGTGGCATGTACATATTCACCATTACTTTTTCTTTATTTATTTCCGTTTCCATGCTCCGCCGTTTACGTATCAACCTATTTATTCTCCATGCCCCGTTCTCGCAACGACATTCTGTTCGTTTCAACGTCCATGCCTCCCCGTTACGTTTCTTCTTGCGTCTCATTTTTAATTGATCCCTCGATAACACAGCTTTTTTTTCGTTCGTCCCGAACAAACGAACGAAACGAACGACCGAACGACAAGACCGTTCATTGACGACGAATTACACCTCTTTCCACTTGTCCAAACTATGTTTTCTTTCTGTTTCTCGAACCCGTAACCGTTCTTACTTTTCAGACAGACCGAATGGACAACCTGCCTATGCGTATATTCTCAGTTTCTTGTGTTCCGCGCTCCGTTTCATCGTTTTATTTTCCAGGTTTTACTCCACGAGACTACCCCCCCCCCCCCCCCCTTTTGTTTGATCCCCCCCGTTCGTTCACGTATGACTGCGACAACCTATGTGTACGTGGGCGTGTGACTGCGAGCGTGTAAGAGTAGTTAGGCCGCAAAGGGCTCTCGGTTAATTGCGCGTTGCGTTACAGTGCCGGGAAATCCTCAAGACGTGAAAGTCACGCCGATCAACTCGACCGCGATACACGTCTCGTGGCAACCGCCGAAATCGAAAGAACAGAACGGAGTGATAAGGGGTTATCATATACACGTTCAGGAAGTGAGAGAGGAGGTCAGTCCGCAACCCTATTCCATCGGTCCCACCGGAAAGTACTGTCAACTAAATTGCCTATAATTGTCCTGTAGAGCGCTGAAGCCACGTTCACGCGTGCCATCTAGAGCAGGGGTGGGCATTTTTATCTGAATTGAGACAAGACAGTGTCCCCCACCAGCACGAAAGGGAGATTGGTGAGGGAAGCAGGAGTTTTAGGGGCCCACCCCTGATCTAGAGCTACCCAGAGCAAAATTACGAAACGAAATAACAACGAGAACTTTCCGGTGGACCTGAGATAATTCGTTGGTCTAATCGCGGTTACGTGTTCGCAGGGGAAGGATCTCTTGAACGAGCCTATACGATGCGACGCGCGAGAAGTGGTGCTCGAAGTAAATATCACCGGTTTGCAACCGGACACAAGGTACTCCGTTCAAGTGGCTGCTCTGACAAGAAAAGGGGATGGCGATCGTTCGCCGCCGGTCCACGTCCAAACGCCTGGTGGTGTGCCGAACAGGCCCCAGGTCAACGTAAAGTACGTCACGGATTGTTGTTCTTGTTATTCGCGGTAAACTACACGTGGAAATTGTTGTGTTCTCGCAGAGTTCTGACCAGAAGTCCGGTCGTGGTCGAGCTTGAATGGGCAGAGCCTACCGAGACCTACGGCAACCTGTTGGGGTACAGGATAAGGTACGGGGTGAAGAACCAGACGCTGAAGACGGAGCTGATCGACGGCACTGTGAATCGCACCTACAAAATCAACGATCTCGGTAAGGTCGAACGAGTACACGGAGTTTCCTAGAGTTGTTGCGTTAAGTAGTCAGCCGTGTCGAGCGTTCTTATTAATAGTATTTTGATCAAGTGGCTAAACCTAATTCTAATCGGCAGAGGAGCAAGGAGTGGACTACGAGTTCCGAGTTGCTGGGCAAAACGAAATCGGTTTTGGCCAGGAGACCGTGCGGTACTGGTTCAGCCCGGAAGGAGAGCCTAAGGGTGCACCGACGAATCTGTCATACTTCTTCCAAACCCCGGACACGGTGTGCGTAACGTGGGGCATGCCGTTGCGACAGGACCGAAACGGTCAGATAATAGGGTACGACGTGCAGTTTAACAAAAAGAACGACCACTCGACGGCGGTGAACAGGACGACGAGCAAGACGCGGGCGGTGTTCACGAACCTGGAGGAGAACACGGAATACGTGTTTCACGTGAGGGCGCGGACGTCGAAGGGCAGCGGTCCGTATTCGGAGAAGATCACTATAATCACGGAGAAGGACGTGAGTCGAGCGCCGATGTCCGTGAAAGCGGTGGCGATGACCGAGACGAGTGTGGAGGTTTGGTGGGACCCGGTGCCGAACCGGAGCAAGATCGTGGGTTACCAGATTTTCTACACGACGACAGCTGTGGAGGACCTAGACGAGTGGAAGCATTATATTGTGGGCCTGACAGAGTCCGCGCAGCTGGACAACCTGGAAAGGTTAACTCAGTACGCAATCACGGTGGCGGCAAGGTATAAAACCGGTCTGGGTCGACTCAGCGAGAAGGTGACGGTCATGGTGAAGCCGGAGGACGTGCCGCTGAATCTGATGGCCACCGATTCCTCCACCCACTCCATGACTCTGTCCTGGACACCCCCCATAAGACTGAACCCGATGAACTACAAGGTCTCCTTCGACGCCGTGAAGGATTTCGTCGATTCGCAAGGCATCACGCAGACACAGATCGTACCACGCAAAGAGATCCGATTGGACCCGAGCGTTACCAGCACCACCATCAACGAGCTGCAGCCTTTCACCAGCTATAATGTTAACGTCAGCGCTATTCCTCGTGATGGACAGTACAGACCGCCTGCTAAAATCAAAGTGACCACGCAGATGGCTGCGCCGAAACCCATGGTCAAGCCTGATTTCTATGGTGTCGAACACGGAGAGGAGATACACGTGATCCTGCCACAAGCCTCCGAAGAGTACGGACCCATCTCCCACTATTACCTGATCGTCGTGCCCGAGGACAAGACGACCGACAATAAACAGCCGGATGAGCTCACGGAGGATATGATCACTGGCAAGGGCGCCAAACAAGAAAAAGAGAACGCACCCTACATCGCGGCCAAGTTTCCTAACAGGGACATCCCGTACACGTTCCACTTGGGCAGAGGAGATAGCTACAATGGTTACGAGAATCGGAAGCTCGAGAAGAACAAGCGGTACCGGATCTTCGTCAGGGCCGTCGTCGACACGCCCAGAAAGGTGAGCTTGGAACTAACACGAACTTTTGTCCTGTTATTAACGTTATTATTGTTGCATTTATTTGGAAATTGACGCGGGGTAATTTACCTTACAGCACCTGTACACCTCATCGCCATTTTCGGGTTACCTGTCACTCGATATGAGGGAAGTGCCCCCAGGAGAGCCACCTCGACGACCTAATCCAAACACCCCTGTTGATGGAAACCCTGAAGTGTCGGTGAAGACGAGCGGCCAGGAGCCTGGAATGGTGTGGGTGGTTGGTCCCATAATCGCGGCGATGATGGTCAGCGTATTTCTCGTTCTTCTGTTTGTCATCAAGAAGTAAGTACTGCAGAGTTTATCGAAACAACTTCAGTCGCTTTCGACGAATCGATTGACAATCTTTCCTGTTTTCGCAGACGAAGACAGCCGTGCAAAGCGCCGGATCAAGCTGCGGTGACTCGTCCGCTTATGGCAGCGGACATCAGCTCAAACCACGCGCCCTCCGATCCCGTGGAAATGCGTCGGCTACTGTTCAAGACACCGGCGATGTCCTCGCACCCGCCGATTGACATCAGCGACCTGGGTAACCACATCGAATCCTTGAAAGCGAATGACAATCTGAAGTTCAGCCAAGAGTACGAGTCGATTGAGCCGGGACAACAGTTCACCTGGGACCACTCGAACATGGAGGTGAACGTGTCGAAGAACCGGTACGCGAACGTGATCGCGTACGATCATTCTCGCGTGATCCTTCAGACGATCGACGGCGTAGGCGGCACGGACTACATAAACGCGAACTATTGTGACGGCTACCGAAAGCAGAACGCGTATGTGGCTACGCAGGGACCGTTGCAGGAAACGTTCGGAGACTTTTGGCGGATGTGTTGGGAGCTACGGTCCTGTACCATCGTGATGATGACGAAGCTCGAGGAGAGGACCAGGATAAAGTGTGACCAGTACTGGCCAAGCAGAGGACCGGAGACTTACGGCTTAATGACAGTAACAATCACCGACGTGCAAGAACTAGCCACCTATTGTATTCGATCGTTCCAAGTATCCAGAGCCGGCTATTCCGAGAGACGAGAGATCAAACAGCTGCAATTTACCGCCTGGCCCGATCACGGTGTACCCGAGCACCCGGCACCCTTCTTGCAGTTCCTGCGTCGCGTAAAATCCATGAATCCTCCGGACAGCGGCCCATTGATCGTCCACTGCAGCGCCGGCGTCGGTAGAACCGGCTGCTTTATCGTGATCGATTCGATGCTCGAGAGGATCAAACACGAAAAGATGATCGACATCTACGGGCACGTTACCTGTCTCCGGGCGCAGAGGAACTACATGGTGCAGACTGAGGACCAGTACATCTTCATACACGACGCCCTCTACGAGGCAGTGATCTGCGGCAACACCGAAGTGCCTGCCAGGAACCTGCACTCCCACATCCAGAAACTGATGCAGCCGGAGATCGACAACATCACCGGTATGGAGCTCGAGTTCAAGAAACTGGCAAACATCAAGGTCGACTCGTCGAGGTTCATCTCGGCGAACCTGCCATGCAACAAGCACAAGAACCGATTGGTGCACATATTGCCATACGAGTGCACCAGGGTCTGTCTGCAGCCGCAGCGCAACATCGAAGGCTCAGATTACATAAACGCAAGCCTGATCGACGGCTATCGTTATCGCGGAGCCTACATCGCCACGCAAGGCCCGTTGTGCGACACCACCGACGACTTCTGGCGAATGCTTTGGGAACACAACTCGACGATCGTGGTTATGCTGACGAAACTGAAGGAGATGGGCAGGGAGAAGTGTCATCAGTACTGGCCGTCCGACAGGTCGATCAGATACCAGTGCTTCGTTGTCGATCCCATCGCCGAGTATAACATGCCACAGTATATCCTGCGAGAGTTTAAAGTGACGGACGCTAGGGACGGTGCGAGTCGCACCGTCAGACAGTTCCAGTTCATTGACTGGCCCGAGCAAGGTGTTCCCAAGTCCGGGGACGGGTTCATCGACTTCATAGGACAGGTTCATAAAACGAAGGAGCAGTTCGGACAGGATGGACCCATCACGGTGCACTGCAGCGCCGGAGTCGGACGAACGGGAGTCTTCATCACGCTCAGCATCGTCCTGGAACGCATGCAGTACGAGGGAGTCGTTGACATCTTCCAGACTGTCAGAATACTGCGGACCCAGCGCCCGGCGATGGTTCAGACCGAGGTTCGTTGCGTTTTAGTTCAATATGTATTTTGACAATTTTGTGATTAGGATGGTGGCAGTTCGTTCAGGTATTCTGCTGTAAGATTAATTTATTAATTTTTTCAACATGTGTTTCTGTGTCTACAGGATCAATATCAGTTCTGCTACCGTGCCAGTTTGGAATACTTAGGTTCGTTCGACCACTACGCCAACTGACAACCCGATTCCCGCGAGGACAATGAATCGTCGAGAGTGCGAAGGGATCGACAGAGGAACGATAGAGACGCGGGTGAGCGAGCGAAGATACGGCGCGTCTAGTACAATGAAGTACTCGAGAAGTACCTAAACATTAAAGAAAAAGCAAGATAAAGAAAAAACGAGGGGTGTAGTCTATACAAAATACGATTTCGGGGCATAACGTACGATACTCCTACCTTCCAAGGACAAATACAGTAGAGAAATGAAAAGGATAAAAAAATTATAAGGCGATAAACTTACTATCTTCTTGGTCAACTAAACCGTAGGCAGCCAAGTATCTTTAGTCAATGGTGTTTGCAGAAGTCCCGTGAGAGCATGCGAAGGACTTTCTTCGATTTGTTTCCGGAACGGCATTTCGTTCATGTGCCGGGCCCACAAAACTTTTTGTCCAGAGCCGAGTCCCGGTTCGAATAGCGAAGGGACAAAGACTGCCGTGTAGAAAAAAAACGTGTGCGGCTCGTAAAAACGTAGAAAAAAAAATAAACAATCATATCCGTAGATATATTCTTTCCCCCGAGGTTTCCGTTTTTTAACCGATCACGAGAAGCGCTAACACTCGACGTGGAGATGCGAAGAGGAGAAGGAACCGAAGGAGAAAAGAGAACCAACGCGAGAGAGAGCAACTTCTTCGCTGAGGAACATATCCGTAACGAGCCGCCTCGCGACCGCTCGACCCTTTTTGCCGAGCGGCTCGGGAAACTTATGGTTGCTTGATCGAGCCAAAGTCTGACGAGGATCGTCGCGCGCCGCGATCGTCCGCCACGCGATCGTGCTCCGTGACAGCTTCGCATGGTCACGAGAAACACATCAAAAAAGTTCAAACTTTCCTATTATACGTTGGAATACACAAAGTGCTTCCATTTCTCGGCGCGGGAAAACAAAGAATCGAGCAGCAGCAAGCAGCAGACCGTGGCACGTTCGTGTAAAAAAGAAAGAAAAAGAAACAGAAACGAAAAGAAAAGAACGAAATAATGTACTTATTATCGAAGCGATGAGAAAGGCTGAATTCGGGACAGAAATAGAAGAAGAGAGATAAACCGCCAGCGATCTCCGTGGACGAGTATCGAGAAACCAGAATGAGAACTATAAGCAAATTTCCGCTCACTGACAAGAAAATTACCGTACTGCCAAATCGACAATTATTCATGCTGAGCCCATTACGCACGATAGGGATCTTCTCATTACCTACTGTAATTTTAAGTAGATCGTAAGCGGATTGTTTTAAGATTAGGGTTAATAAGCGACGCCATTAGAAGAAGAGGATACGAGAGATAAACGCAGAGAGAGAAAAGAAGGAAAAAGAAGAAGGAAACCTAAACTAAAAGAAGCAACAATACGAGAACTCGCGCGGTTTGAATGATGGAAGAGTGAAAGGAAACGGTGCCTATATTCAATTAAAATGCACAAACGTGTTTTTGTGCTGGTTTCTATGAGAACTAATTTAAACTAGAAGCACTGTATGTCGAGTTTTGCGTACTGTTCCCCCGAGCCCTCGACACCCTCGTGTACAAAGTTCCACCAGTAGGCTTCTACCTCGACGACTTTTACAATTTTCCCCGGGACCGGTTCGAAACAGAACCGCGTTCTCTCCGCAACTTCGATCATTCCTGGCTCGGTTCACGCGACTAAACTTTTCGCTTGCTCTCTCTCACTCAGTCTCTCTCTCCCTCTCACACACATTCTCTTGCGCGCCGCCAGAGATTAAATAAACTTGTTTCGTTTCGTCCGTAGTTTAACGATTTAAGAGAGAACCGCCGCCAGAGCCCTTAGGAATCAACGAATCTCGTAATTAAGTCTTGTCATTCCACGCGCCAGCACAGATTTCGATTTAAAAAAAAAAGCCGAACGAACCGCGCCGTAAAATCGCGCGCCGAGGAGAGTATCGATCGATTCATCAACTGCATCCTTTTTGATAACGATAGAAAACTTTCGACGTGTATTCATTGTACAATTGTAATTCTCGAAGGGTTACAAAACGGTTCGTAGTCTATGAAGACAATAAGCATATGTGCTCGTTTGTATATCTACTGTATCTCGAGGAATCTTCAACGTATTGTTCGGTATAGAGGCGTTCCTGTCGCTGTTCGATAGGGTGGAACGTGAAATTCTATTTACTAAAGTATGTAAGTATATAATACGATTACGAATGTACGCTCTATCTCTCTCCCTCTGTCTCTCTATCTTTCTCGCTCTTTCACACACTCTCCATTGAGGAAAGGATCCTTTTGTCGCTGTTTCGCGGCGTTCGTTCGTTCGGCTTGGTACACAGCACCGAGAAGAAAATACTGTTGGCATTAACATTTTCAGGCACTCGATCTTTCGATTCTTCGCCGGTGAATCGAGCAACGTTCAAACATTCTTTTCGTTCGATATAGTGGTTCGAGGGTAAGGAATTGTGACTAAGTGTACATAAATGCACCGTCTGTCATTAGCAACATTATATAAATATATAAATATAAATAAATGAATGAATAAATGAATATATAAATAAATGAATAAATATATATAAATAAGATGATCGAATAATATATATGTATATATATATATCTATTTATATATAGATATATATTATAAATATCGCAAATGAAGAGAGTACGCATTGAAGAGAGAAATAAAAGAAGAAGAAAAAGGAGAAAGAATGATAAAAAAGCTGTGGATATTTTCCAGACTATTCGGGATTGAACAAGTTCTATCCGATAAAGCACGTTGTTATCAATATGTGTATATTTCGGCGATTTCGTTTGAACGCTTTTTATTTCCACGCGTATTTTTTTATATACATGGTCCATTGACTTTTCTATGAGTTTTATTTTTAACGAGCCTCTGTACGTATGCGGATATAGTTTTTACACGAGATTTATATCGACGACTCTGTACGTAACATGCGGCCGAGCGTTTTCATGTGCATTTATCATTGTCTCGTCATCCTCGATCGTTTTGTTTCACGTTGTTAAAGACTGAGGGCCATAGTGTCTAATCCATTGCCACGCACGCATTCTCCGTACTTGCAAAAGTACTTAAATGGCTCGAGCATCGTTCGAATGATAAAACTTATAAAAAATACCATTCTGTCTCTCGTCGTCTGTTCGAAACGACGTCGCGCGAACCCTCTCGGCGATCCTAGCCGAGATCAAATTACCGCACGTTTCGTTCAGTATTACATTCAGATACCGTTTTACTTTTTCCCGTATATTTGCGTTGTCTTAGCGATATCGTGCTTCTGTCAGAATTCGAATTCGACGTACTTGTATTATATTGGCAATGAAGATGGACGAAACGGACCGTGAACGCAAATCAAACACGCAGTGACTACAAATCTCTCTCTCTCTCTTCTACGGAGAGAACATGTGCTATTATCGAAGAGTACAATTGGTATAGAAACCTAACCACGAGACAACTCGAATACAATTTTTTTAAGATATCGATAAATATTGTTATACGTCGTTCGAAGACACACACTCACACACACACACAGAGACACCGTAAATGTTTTACTGTACGGGGACTTTCTTTAGTCGTTGACAAAGGCTGATGAACAAATTCAACATTCACCGGATAAAAATGAACATTCCTCCAAAACAAAAAATAAGATTATAACCGACAAAGTCTTTTTGCTCTAGAACCGCATTCTTTGCCCAAATAGAATTTTTGCCCTTTTTCGGCAGGTAGCTAAAACTTCGATCATTCAATTTTGAATCGTGTACCTTTTAAAACGCCGACGAAACAAATAAGAAACAGGAAAAAACGAAATCGTTACACTCCGTGCGAGGTGCGGTACACTGCCAACAGTGGTCGACAAACTTCGTGTATTAAAGTTCCAGACTATAAAAGAAAAAATGATGAAAAGAAAGAAAGAATGAAAACTACAATACGTTCGCGCGAAACGAAATTAAACGATTGTATAAAATATATTACTAGTTATAAGTTGGTAGCGTTAAATTGTATTCGATGAATTTACTAATACGAAGAAGTCCACGATATTCGTATATTTATAAGAGTACCGATCGTAACGTGAGATTACGTTTTTTTGTATCATTCCGAGACCCTTTTGTGTATGTTGTACCTTAGCTGCGTGTCTATTGTTAATGTTTATAATTTTTTTATATCCCAAAAGAAAACTGTATAGCAATACGTGGTTTGTTGTATTCTTCTTCTTAAACAGACGGAAAATGAAAATAACGGGAAAATAATTAATAATAATAATAATAAAAAAAAAGGCAATGCAACTCGAGCGTTTCTCGGAGCAGCAACTCTATTATAAACTGTGACAAATTGCAATCGGCCGCCAATGCTCCGGCGCAATATTTACGTCGAGGTTGTTTACCGTGCGTGTGGTCGTCACGAGTTCGTCGGCTCGATGACCCCCGTGAGCGATCACGGCTGTCGATAACCGGGGAGAGAAAAAGGTGAATGAAAAAAAGACAAAGAAATAAGTCGAATCTAAATATCGTTGAAAGAATGGGAAATTATTTTGTGATACTTTCTTGCCAGAAAGAATACAACAGGCTAAAGTGAATATGATAAATGTAATGTTACTAATTAACACCTATGCAAATTAAATATTGTGTAATAGGAAGTCTGTTGACAAGGAGAAAATAACGTGTACATTATGTATTGCCTTGCGGCATCAATAAACTAATAACTAACGTAACACCCAACCCTCTCTTAATTCTATCCTAAATAACTATGGACGTTGGAAACTCTCTCTCTTTAGAAACTCGAGTACTCAAGGATTTGATCAAGGATCAAGGATAAAAATTGACCGTGTAAAATCCGCGGGCTAGTCACATTGTTGAGGAAATAAACGCCAATATTCAAGGTAGCTTCGTTTATTATATTATTTCGTGGCGACTTAAACTATTGGACAATTACCGTATAGTTATGTACAAACGTTTTATCCCTAATGCAGAAAATCACGTGTTTCTCACTGCCTGGTATGGCAACATTTCTTTTAAATGGTAGTTGGTTCGTTTGGATTGGTCGTTGGAGGACTTCTAGTCATCATCGACGCAACCTGCGATTAAAATCATAATTATCCTATGCCCCTTAATTGCTGGTAGACAAAATATTAATTGAAATTATTTTCCAAGAGATACATTGGAAAAGGCTTAGGAGATGGGCTGGGACTTTAATACGCTTTAAATCGATTTACGAACGTTTTGTATGACTTGTTTCCTCAGAAAATCGCTGGTCACCGCGGATATGTTGCGGTCGTTGCCCATTTTGCATTTTACATAGCCGTAAAGATTTGCGCCGTTCAGCGCGATCGCGATGCACACGAGCAGTAGCCACTTAAATTTCAAACCGAACAGGGCTACCAAGAAAAATACCGACCACAACAACGGACAAAGTATCAACGCCAGCCAAAAGATACGCGCTTCCGTTGCATTAATGCGATTCTGTTGAGCACCCTGAAAAACAGGGTACATAGTAGACCTTGTAGTTTACAGCCAGTACTTAAAGGATAGTCTGTCGGTAGCATATTGCATACGATGATGCAACTCCGCATTCCTGCTAAATTACAAATCCTTTGGACAAGCACAAGTTGCGAACATAAAATGTGAAAACCGGTAGTCCTTGAACTCGATAAAGTTTTATGTAATTATTCTTCGAGAATGATTATGCCATTGAGTTAACGAGTCATTAGCTGATAAAATTCTGAAGCTCTTACGCAATAGTAGGACCAACCTTTTTAGATTCGAATACCCAATGACTCTTTCCGTTATCATCCACATAATTCCACCACCTCAGGCCCACCATTAGCCTACCGGTGATATTTTTGACTGTCCAAAAGTCCATTGACAACAGCAATATAACTGTTACAAAGCTAGCTATGAAACTACTAGAGAACCACCCGCACAACATGTAAACTACAATCGCCGAGATTCTGAAGGCTAAGTGAAACAGGGTGACATATGGATGTCTAGAACAATTCAATGCATTATCAGTATATAAAACCTAAGCTATAAGTAGTCTTACGCATCTATATTATAAACTATATACTTCAATCTGTTGGTGTTTTGGTTAGCCTCGTCCTCCTCCCCAAATGCAATCGTATCGTCGTCCATTAGTAAAGGGACCTAATAACGAAACGATGGAAATGTTTGAGGAATATCGAGAAACACGGCTCTGGAGCTCCTTGTATCCAACTTAACTATCAGACCTAGGGTCTATGTTCCTAGAGTACAGTCTAAGTAAACAGAGAAGAGATAACCAAACTTATAACCAAAAAGAGTAACGATGGTTTGGCATGAAAACAAGAAAACGAACAGCTAACAAATGATCTTGTCTACTAATATGTCTAGAAAAACGCTTGCAATATATTTAAAAGTCGAGTATTATTTGAATTTGCATTTATACGTACGGAAACTCACGAACAAACGTCAATAACAACTCTTCCGACACGTCAACGAAAGAACATCGACTTCTTGCTGGTTTAATCGACAGCGTTGTTATTACGCTCATATACAAACCGATACGGTGAAGCAAAAACGATGCAATTAACAAAAACTTGGCGTCAATGTATTGAAAACGAGTACATATATTGAAATGTACTGTGCACCTACCGATACAGACGCCATGTTAGCACGCTGACGGGATGGCAACAGACGTCATCTCTTCTACACCGACGGTCGAAACAGTTTGTTTTCCCCACTCTTCCACCTGTAGTATCGAATGATATATCAATTAGTCGCGATCAATACTGTGCGTTAACAATTATTGATTCTACTTGCTTCGATATTAGTCCGTAACAACTTGAAATACAAAAATTTATCTATGTCGTATTTGCTTTGTACATGGTATATCATAAATTTCGATCGAATTAATTAACATTAATAACGAGGTGAATCAGTAATTAGCAGCGCGAACGTAAAGATTCAAATACAGGTGGACTTAGACCGCAGACGAGATAAGAGAATTGTCCAATCAACCGATATGTATTCACGTGATCAGTGATCCACATTTTTGGTATATTAGCGCGCACTGATTATCATTTCCGTGTCGCTGACAACATTACTGGCAGAGTGAAAGATAGCGATAATGTGTACGAAGACATTAAAACTTATATTAAAAGTATAGCAGCGGTTTCCAAACTTTATTCCACTGATTGTAGAAGGAATTATCCGACCGACGCGACGTCCGACAATTTGAATAAGATTTCGCGTAGCTGGAGCTCGCCTCTGATTGGTCGATTCTTATACGCACCCTGTTGGTCAGTGGTGCAAACTGCGCTGCGCGAAAGAGTATCGGCACACCGGGTGCAATTAATCCCATTTGGTTGAGAAGAGTGAGAGAAGCGATTGTGTGAGTGAAAGATAATTTACCGTTGATCTGGTGTCGGGCAAGTATTCCGGCTCCACGATTGATCGTGATGTAGTCATTTTGAAACAAGACCATGCCACGAGGATCATGTGTGTTGGTAGCGATAAAACGTCAGCGCCGTTGCGCGTGCTGGCCGCCAGGCTTGTGATAGTGATAGAACGGTGAAGGTAGTGTTGGTCGCGGTGATGGTGGTGGTGGTTCAGATAAGTACGGGGGATTGAGTGCACAGCAAGTAGATTTTCTGTCCCACGGAACAGTTTATCGCGAACTGTTCACGTTACGAAGGATGCGTTGTAGAGCCTGAAGCGTCAGAGGACTCGAAGACCGGTACAATGTTGAAAGGTTATTCGCGGATCACTCAGGCGCTGCTGGGAACCTTGTTTACTTGGGCTCTCACCGCAGCGGGTGCCGCACTCGTCATCGTGATTCGAGGGAAACAGGTAATCCTTTCTTTTTCCATTCATTTATTAGATAAAATGTCTATATGCCAAACAATCGTCCACGCTGCTATTCATAGTTTATCGATGGGACACGAAACACCTGATTCTAACCTCCTTCAGGAAGCATTCTAACCTTACCCGGTTTTATCGCCGATCGCGCGGATCGCCGCCCTTTTGAAAAATTTATTTATCACCTCAGTCAATTTTTTCACCTGTTCACGGCGTACGTGCGCGGCATAGCTATCGAGATATTCGTTCAAAAATTCGATCTCCTTGAGAATCTATAAATACAATCTTGAGAAGCATGACCCTGACGAAAGTTGACCATTGACCATGACATTTATCCTTTTTATTCGCCTCGAAGGTTTCCATCTATGTATTATATAGGTTTCATAGTTCTTCGAATCGGCTTGAGAATGTTCTGAAATACAGAGTGGTGCGTAAAAATTCGCAACCTAATGTAATTGTGAAAGGTAAATAGGCTGCAATGTTGAAAGTGCACTTATCGCACAGCTGGTTCAATAAGATTCCCTTCGGACACACGATTTGCATAGGCTACGCGATCGAATTATATCATGCGTTTTTTTTTTGTGTGTTTGACGTTGTGTGCAGTATCTCGCTCGTTCCACGATTGCGCAGAGATAAATTCAAATTGTAATCGCGTTCCGAAAGAATGTAATTTGGACAATATATCACGATTTCATTGTTATCAGACACCGAATATTTTCTTCTGGTCTTGACAAAAGGATATACCCACACTTGTGAAAGTTCTGTTTGATAAGATTATATGGGACTTATTGTCTGTGAACGGATACTTCCGTTTGACACTTCCAAATGAGTTCCTCATTTGCAATGCAAAAAACCACCGTTCTAATTGAGACCGAACAAATTAGATCAATTTTTTCGAAGTTAGAATTGGGTCGTTCGCGCTCCAGAGACCCGCGAATTTCAAATTTCGAGATATTCGATAATCGAATAGGTGCAACTTCGTGCATTTATTTCAAATCAAAACTATAGTAACTGGACTGTAGATTTTATATATTTATGAAGAGATTGAGGAAATGAATTGCAAAATTGTTTAAATCTTATTCGTTGATTAACTAATAATGTTATTAAATTTGAGTAAAATCAATGCTTCTTCGTATTTCATAAATTCGTTGATGAACGATGAATATCATCAATGAATTTTTAAACAACAAAAATATAAAATTTCCAGAAAGTCCAACTAGAAAAATGTATGATTTGGTTACGATTTAGTTGAATTTTACAATAAGTGCACGACAGTCCGCTGGTAGAATTTGATGTTGAATTGGCTGGAGCTGCTGACAAAGTAAATGGAGTTTTATTTCGCTTCGGCGTATGCTGTAACAGTGGGAATTTAGGCGGAGCTTTGGTAACGATTTAATTGCAGTGAAGCGTGGAGGATTTGAGGAGGCATGGAGAAATCGAAGTAAAACGTGGAGGATTTGAGTCGGAATGGAGAAATAGGGTGTAAACGGATCTGTTTCAGCGCAAGCTGTTGGACATCAGCCTAGGATTTGCGGCAGGCGTGATGATAGCGGCGAGTTACTGGTCGTTATTGGCACCTGCTATCGAAATGGCGTCAAAGAGCAAAATTTACGGGGAGGACGGCCAATATGCGTTCGTACCGGTCGGAGTTGGATTTCTCGTAGGGGCAGCATTCGTATACGGGACGGACTTGTTGATATCCTCCTTCGGCATTCAGTCCCCTAATGTGCTTTTAGCTATGCAGTCAGTCGGTACGAAACAAAGACGCAAGATCATTGCAAAACTAAAGAGTGACGAGGATTTAAACGATTATGATCCGTATAGCAACGTACAGATTTCCAATGGAAAAGTATATACTCGAATTGAGTCGACCACCATCTATGGTATCTCATTTTCTACTTGTAACATCCAATTCTCTCTGTAGGCTTGGAAAATGGGATCAGTTCACGACACACACACACGTGTATATTACCGTCTATATGTAAATGTCACGCCCCTCTTCGCTTTTTTTCATGTATAGCAAACGTTTAGCTGGAATCCGGGAATAAGCAGTGCTAGAGAAAAAAAGGAAAACCTAAACGTAAAGATTTTTAACTTTCTATTTGATCTGCTTGTTCTCGGAGTGTGCACACTGTCTTTAGTTGCGTGTCTAATTTTTGTTTTGTGTTCTTTGTATGACAATTAACCTGTTCACCGGGGACTTCGCTCTCGCGTCCGTAATTCCACGTTTACTTGCACTATAATATTTAGAATGTTGTCTCTCCGTCGTTTCAGCGGCGGCGCAGTAAATCACGCGGTTATAGATTGAAATGGCAATTGAGAGAATTCGTCCGGTTAACAAGTGGAAATGTTTAATCTTATGTTAGCTGCTTCGCACGTTTCAAGTTGGTAGCATATGCATGATAGTGTTCGTGCAAAAGTCCGTGGAACTTACAAAACACAGACATGGGAAAGCACAAATTCACTATGACTCGCTCTTTCTTTCTTTCACAAAAAAAAGAAGAAGAAAATACACTACACTTGTGACACTCGTAATTAATTATGTGTGGGGCACCGGAGCACCAAATCTCGATCGCTGCTACAACAGACCGGCCGTAGACGTGATTAACGTTAGATACCACTAAGAAAAGGCAATTAGTTTTTTGGTTTGTGTTTGAAAAGAGTTCCACAACTCTGCAAAACTGATCTTATTAATCCTGCCTGCGGATATCTAACGGGTAAAAGACGTGTGAAAGAGATTACCGGGTTTTTAATACTATACCTAAAGCTTCACCTGTGCTTTCTATGGAAGGTGAAAACTAACGAGGCAGATAGGTCGCCTTGGATTTTGGGAACGATGGGTTCTGTCATTCGTTCGACTGATATCCGAACGATACAGGAGCAAGATCTCGATGGCTAATGTTCGCATCAACGTCCCCGTTTCAGGTTTCAACGAGCAAAACACCCGTAGACGACAAATCGCGCATATAAGCGCGTCAGCCGATCAAGAGGAACTTGAGGCAGTTTACGAGTACTCTGATAACGAACAGAAAAACAGTCAATGGAGGAGGATATTACTGTTGGTCGTTGCAATTACCGTAGGTATCGCTCGGTCGAGTTCAGAGCAGGATTGTACAGGATGATCGGCAACTGATGGTGCAACCGAAAAAAGTGGTTGATTCTACGTAAAAAATAATTATATAGACATCGCAGAAGATTTGTGAATTCTGTATTAATAATGTTTCACTAGACCGCGAATTTTATGCGGTAAGAGCTTCTGCGATTGTCGAGTATACTGCAACGTCCATCATTTAACGTAATGTAATACAATTATCCCCCTAATGTATGAATCTCCTGACGCGTCTGTTCTACTTCTTAGAAATGACAAGCATGCGAACTTTGGTATTCAAAGTCAATTTTCTCGAAAAGAAATCCCTGTATGAAAACATTTTATTCTATATTTTCGGCTTACGTTTAACATCATCATTACGTACCATCAGTTACCGATCACGCTGTCGAGTAAATAATTTTTCCTTTGCGTTCACTTTCGTCGTTTGTTTAGGTGCATAATATACCGGAGGGTCTCGCAGTTGGAGTTGGCTTCGCTGCGGTTGGAAGCAGTTCGTCAGCAACTTTCGAAAATGCGAGGTAAGATATTCTCGAATTACTTAAGTTTGCGATTGGCTAGTGCGCATGACAAAGCGTTCACATAGTTGGCTGATAAGAAATATCAAATGATTATCTCATACTCGGAAATGTATTCTGCGAAAGTAGATACTCAACGATTGCCGGCATTACTAACACTTTTTCTAACTATCGATACCGCGATTTCACAAATTTCTGTTTTTCTTCTCTATGGCTTTTCATTCGGAAAAATAATGTTCATCGAGCGCCGTTTCCACTCGCACTGCGTATTGATCGCACTGCGACTGCGCTCCCATCGGCGTTTCGATCAAACTTTCATGCGTACATAATGAAATTGCTTACTTATTGTTAGATCAATCGTGTTTATTCAATTCGTTGAGAGCGCCAGAGAGGTCAAATGCGATGGGTAACGAATTTTAGTTATCATTAAACGGTTAAAACGACCGCTTAGATAACCACGAGAATAACGCTTCGACGTTTTTCCATTCCTCCCGCGTTCGCTAATTCCTAAAATTAGCTCGATCAAGGATTCGGAAATTCGACGTCGATTTGGATACCTCGTTGCGTGCAATAGAAAAATAAAAACGTTGTCTCGCCGCATTTTTCGAGCACAATATAAAAAGAACAAATTATCTCGCTGATAGCTGACGGTGTAATCAGTAATTCCATTTATAAATATTTACGGTGCTCTATCGGTGTTAGCGCTGCAATCTTCCAGCAATATTTCGTTTCGAGACACGAACCACAATAATAATTGTTTTTTTAAGTATGACAGAAATGTAGAATACTTTTAACAATGTTTAACTTTGAAGGGTTTGAGGAGCAACCCTTAATTTCCGATGTCCATATTCTTTCACATTTTCTCGGGGACCAATCGTTCAAGGCAATTTAACACACACGATAATAATTTTTTAAAAATACTGCATAAAATAAATGACAGCATGAAAATGTTATTTTAAATAAATATGGATGACTCATGGTCGGTTCAAGAGACTGTATCTTGATTGAGGGTAATTGCTAAGTGAACCGACTGAAATCCAGTTGCACAGACGAGAACCGTGCAGACATTGCATGCAATGCATTTTTCTGTCTACGGTCCTGAATTACCGACTCTGTAGAAAATATTCTAGTACGATAGCGAACTCTGCCGAAATGGAACGGTCAGCTAGCGAACTACATGAGGTTGCAACATAAAATATATGTGCCCGAGGAAGCCAGATTTTAAAGCGTTGCTAGCTTTAATAAACATCGGTTTAAAAAAAATCTTTGTATACGTATATACAATACAGTGCTTTCAACAGTACAAACGAACAGCAAGAAGACCCTAATTGCAAGCTTACCCGATCGAATTCTTAAGCTGCCTAGTATAAAAGCTAATTTTTCCCTTGCGTACGTATGATACTTCTTCTCATCTCAACACGATACACGTTTAATGTTGTACTATTTTCAGTGAAAAGTAAAGAATATTAGCTACAACAGTTAATGTGTTCTTTTTTCCCCATCCTGTACATGAAAATTCGATAATCGAATTAGATTGACATGTTCGAAAATTTTGGATAAAGAACAATCTTTGAAATTAGACAAAAATTAAGTTTTGTATTTAGGAGAATATAGTAAAAGAAATAGCGGGCAAATTTGGCGCCACCTCTTTCTCTATTATAGTCTCCTAGTAAAACTCCGAAAATTACGGAAAATTTTTTGTATATTCCGAAAATTGGCTTTTGTATTAGGCGAATGTGATGGTAAAGGAAAAGGTACGAAAATGCAGTAGTATAAGTTAACAAGATGTCGGGCAATTGAAATTTTTCGAAAATTTTTATTTTCCGAAGTTTCGCTATTTTTGCAATTCCAAATTAGTAGTGTTCCTCACTGACAAGTTATACGGGCGTAAATTTCTGCGGAAATCAGTAGTACAAATCAGCGACAAGTCAAGACTATACACTGACAAGACTACTACACTGCTGTGCCTTGCTTGTGTTGGATTAAGAATGGAAAGGACATCCTTGGCCCACCCCGAGCTAGCTGAAAGTAAATTCACATACAATTCAGTTAAATACACATGTTTTTATATTTTGCAAGGCTTAATATTTCTACTATACAATGTTATCGGAAATTGTAAATGTGCCGCTATTAGCTCGATATTATCCTCTATTCGTAAAATACTAGAAGTTCTTACAAATAGAGGATAATACCGATTGCCCAGATCTCACCACGAGGAGGTTGCTGCACAAGAGACCCGAATGGGTATCAGAACGAATGCAATATTCCTTCTGGCTCCCTTTCTTACCACGACGGACTAATACTAAATTACGCAGCTATGTCGAGTAATTATCGCGGAGCAAAACGTGTAAATCGGAGAAGAAGTCTCCGATCCACGGAGGACCAAAGGCAAATCAGGCAGAAGGCTCTGATTCTTTCAAAGTGGGAAACGAGCGAACAGGGACGCGACTCCCCGTACTCACTCACGGCCACATCCGTAAAGTGAGCCCCTGAGGGACCTCCGATCGGAGGAATACCAATTTTAAACCAAACATATAAATTAGATATGCAAATGTGAATCTAACCAGCTCATAAAGGCCATCCTAACTCCGCACAAGAGTGTGAAGCTGATCGACAGAAGTAAGAGAAAGAACACAAGCCCAACTTGAATCTTATTCAATGTGGACGCAACGACTCCATCCGTGAGTGAGTCCCTGAGTCAGCACAATTTTAAATAAAAAATATATATTTTTAGAACATTGAAGATCGAAAGTTTCGATGGAAATTCCAATTAGAATATTAGAAATAATAATTGATAGTGTTCGTTAAATGTACAGTTGAAAGACAGGATTGTTGAAGGTGAGCCAAGGGAACACAAACGAAGCTTTGAAGAATAATAGAAATAATACTTACCGGTATTCGTTGAGTGAACAATTGAAGGACAGAATTGTTGAAGATGGTTGAAGGTGCCAAAAACAAAATGAACTGCCGATTACAAAGGGTAGGCCAGGGTAGCTCTAGATGACTCCAGATCCAACTCTGGTAAGTCCCTGGTCCCGGAGCCCAACCGATCCTGACGGCCCACCCGGACCGACTAGTTGACTGACTGAGCGCTCTCACCGAGCTCAGGCGGCACGTGCGCAGCGATGCGCGATTCTCCCCACCCCATCGAACATCGATCGACATCGATCGCCATGACAATTATTGATATATTTATTATGTCTAGCTGTTTAATGTTTATAACAATTCCTTTTGCTAACGGTGTCGACGAGCACTCCATGACCACCTCGCCATAAAATTTTTTTTAGTAAAAATAGGTAATAGAGAACTCGAGGTACAGCATTAATACGCATTAATTTAATCGACATAATACAATGATAAATTTATTAATTCCAGCTGTTTAATGTTTCTCTGTTTTTCAACATATTTCTGTTTCCACAGATCGCGCGCGATTCTTGGAACATTTATGTATAAAAAAGTGTAAGATAATAATTCTCGTTTATGAAATATTCTGAAATTACAAATTGAGGTATCTTATATGAAATTTGAAGTAGCGATTATTGAATTTCCTAAAATTGTGCTTCAATACTTTTTTATGTACAACAATATTTCTAGGAATTTTTTGCGCTTGATATTAGTTTTGCTTTTAATAATTTAAACCTTAAACAACCAACATCAAAACATCGTCTGAAATATCTGTTTAACCGTTTAACCGTTTAACTGTTTGAATACGTTTGGTGCACCAAATAAATAACCTGCAGGTTAGGGTGCAGAATGTAACAATTAATGATAATCAATATATGGTTCCGTGATGATTTGCTTTCTCACCGACGAGAATCTCCTCGGTGGCCTTCTGCACCGACGAGATATCAGTTCCGACCGATACGGTAGAATGTGACACAGATATGGTAAGAAGGCTCCACACTCTACAGTTCCGCGGACGTGAAACAAAAAAATAGATTGGGTAATTGGTTTATTCCTATACCTCGTGTACGATTGGTCTACAGAAGTTTACTTCTATACCTCATCTGTGCCACGAGGCCTAGACTGAAAAGTCCATAAGATGCCTGTACCGATCTTCGTACCAATTGTAAGTTCGTTTCGATTGCTATGCTGTCCGTGCGATGGCAGCAGGTGACGTTATGGGGAGTTGGATGCCCATCGCGTGATAGGAGGTCCCCATGAATGAGTTCTATGGTGGTCGGTCGCGAGTGCCAGCCGCAGGCGAAGTTTATTGGCAGCGTTGGGTGCCCGAAGCGGGGGGGAAGGGCACGTGTGGCCCTGGAATTCATCGAGCCCTAGGCGCCGCGCATTCCATTCCAGCTTCCCGCTTTCCCCGCTTCGTCTTGTCCTCCTGGACTTCTACCAAGCTCGCTCTCCTTACAGCCTTACCGCCTTACGCCTTTGACTCCGAAACACGAACGGCGAATGTCTGTCGATGACGTACACACAGCACACAATCGACATTTATTTCCATTTCTGCGAGACCACGACCACTGAAACTTATTCGCGGAGGAAACTATCAACGATAAAATCGCCCCCCTTCCCCCGTATTATCTTGGATTCCGTCTGGAGCGTCCACTCTCGCCCCTTCTGTACCCCAAACGTTGCTCTTATAGATCGCTGTGTTTCGATCCGTATAAAATTCTGTAAACGGGAAAAATTGCACAATCGTTACCAAGTAGAAGAGTTCATCGACAAGTTCTTATCGAAAACGGGACTCGTTCGCTAGCAAATTAATGTCAAGCACGTTTTGGATCGAGTTACTCGCTGTCTTCTCGAAGGAGTAGCGCGAGCTCGCAAACATCGCAAAATCGAATCGCACGTTCAACGGGAATAATAGATGACAGTCGGTCGCCGATTAGACAAACGATTCGACCGCGGTAGATTTCCCTTCGGAAGGGGCCGCGTAAGGCCTGAATTCCAAAGCATTCAAACGGCGGTGGCGGACGTCACACAGCTCTCAAGATGGTCGGTGTCGGTGCCGCCCATTAACAATCCGTGGAATGAATGGACCGTGTCGGCGTTTTCTTTTCTGCCGCGTGATAATTAAGAAATAGAGGCTGGATTTCTCCATCGGTACGGTTTCCGGCGTTGTTGGCTTTCGAGTGTGAAACGTAGTTCAACACCGTGAATCGCCGAGCCGTTCTTGAAAACAACGGAGAGATATTTTCGTTTATTCACGTATACATATACTCGATACGATAAACCGGAGAGCGGTTCTACCATTTATCAGCTAAGTTTTCCGGTTATGAATGAATCGTCGGTTCGGTCCGAAAGATGACCCCGGCCGATACCATGCCGTCGTGCGTTGCGTATCGCCACGCAGTCGTTCGTGCTGTGCGTACATACGTCGTTATCGATGCTCGTGCTCTTTTTGGACGGGCCAGAAAGAACGGGCTTCGCGGTAAAAATATTTCATTCAGCGAGCCTCGGGCTCCGCAGCCGACTCTCGCCAAAGCACAGAAAATCACCTGAGGAATTCTCCCAACAATTAGCCGGGAACGTTTACCGCTGCTGGAATCCGGGCGAAAGCAAATGAAGTACTCGGTTGCCTCTGAATATACAAATTTTATCGCGTCTCACGGAACTTAATTCTCCAGTCCTTCGCGTCCGAGAACTTCTTCCAGTTTATCTTTCGACGAGTCTAATATATCTAATTTACCTGTGGAACAAGATTACGAACCGAGGAGCCAAGTGTAAGAGTCAAACGGAGGGAAACATGCTGTGTTTAATGAAGATTTGTTTGGTGTTGCTTGAGCGGAGGATTAAGAAGTTTTCACTAGCTCACCATGATCAATTTGAAACTTGAATTCAGAAATAACGATGGCTAAATCTTGTATCTCTCCATTTAGCGATTTTCAGTAGCGACAGTTCTCCTTTCGCGAATTTAGAGTTTGTTTCAATGGTCAACGAAGGTACGTAGGGTTACAGCAAGACAATTTGACCAAGAGTGTAAGATTGCAAAGGCAGCACTAAGGTTACAAATATAACTAGTGACGGAGCCTTCTCCGGTTAGCGCTCGCCGATTAATTGCGAAGCCCTCGAGGTCTCTTCCGAGCGAATCGACTGAATTTCAAGAATCAATAGCTGACAGTTCCGCCGAGAATACCATAGCGAACACCTAATTGGGTGGTTCTGTTTCTTCGGGTACTCGTCGCCGTTTCCGAATCGCGAACCAGTAGGGAGATATTACCGTAAAGATCGATCTTTCCACCCGAGTAATGCGACCAGTTTCGAGGAACGAGCCGCCCGACGTGCGTCTCGTCGTTCAGAAAATCTCCCAGCCTTCAGCATTTATCGACCCAGCATGCCCTTTTGTAGCCCAACTCGTTCGTAACGAGCGGCATTCCATTCTCACGATGATTGCGATTAAGATCGCGTTCGCCTTCGTGCACATTTTCAGAACTAACGAAACAACGGGCCGACGAACAAGCCACTGCGTTTCCCGTTTCGAAAAAGCTTGTTCCGTTCAATCGTTTGATCATTCCGCGTGCAAAATCGTTGCTCGAAGGACCCTTCTGTGCTGGAAAGACACTGACGGTTCGGAATTTTTTTATTCCCTGTCCTATGTTCTACTTTTTAACAATTCGTTCATCTCCATCTATTTGTACAATTACGACCTGTATCGTGTTACTTGATTCTCACCCACAAGATGAATAATGAATTTTCGAAAGGCTGAATTCGTTTGCACCGTTTCGCGAAACGACTCGCGTTGTTCGCGAGCGACGAGGAGGCCGTGGTTTCTGTAAACGGTGCCGAGAACAGAAACCTCGAGAAGGAGATCGTTGGCACCGGTGTGTCCCGGTCAAGGAAAACGTCGTCGAGACTCCGTCATGGAAATGAATTTTTACGTAACGCACCTCGGGCGTCGGCACTCCTGCTCTCACCGATCGTTTTGCCCCGGCGCGGCGCGACGCGGCTCAGCTCGGCGCGGCGCGTACGAGCCTGCCCTTTCCTCGGAAAGGTAATTCATTCTCGAGAGAGACGGAGGTAGAACAATCCTCGAGTTCCGGTCGGGGCCCCGGCGAAAGAATCATGAATGAAACGTTTCGCAGGCTGTGCAACAAGCAGCGCAGCGCTCAGCTCGTGCGCCGCTCCGCACGAGAGTTGCCCGTTTCACTCGTCGGAGCGCGCACGAGGCTGACAAAGAAGGGACAAGAAATAGAGTAAAGGAAAAAGAGAAAAAGTACGCCGGTTCTCTCGTAGGTAGGTAGGCACGATGGAAAGGTGGGCAGCCGATAGGAACGACGATATTTGCACTCGTAAAACGCTCAAGGAGATCTGGTACTGAGTCACCCTTCGAGCTATGCGGATTTTTCGCGGAATCTGGGTCCGTCGTTTCCCTTTTTCTCCGTTCGCGTTTTCTCTGCTTTCTTTTCCCCCGACTTCGAAAGTCGTCGGTTCGGACGTTCCCGAACGAGAAAATACCTGTTCAGGGTCTACGTACCGTTGTCATCCTTCGCGGTCGTTTCGCGTGCCACTGGGATCACACGAATCGATCGTTACGATTCACAGAAACGCACGTGCATTCGATCGCGAGCTTCGCGAATCGACGTTGAAATTGGTAAACGAAGAAGAGACGTCGCCGCGATGCACGGCACGGCATTTCTTCAATCCATTTCATTAAAATTTAGGTAGCTGAAATGTAGAAGCGAGACAGATTCGCAGAAGAAGACAGGTCATTCTTTTCTTTCGGTCGTAGAATTTTCTTATTTGCTAGAATGAGGAACTACCTTTAATACTTACGAATGAATTCCACCTATTTTATACGAACGGTCCACTGTGCGGCAACCGTATCGCTCGCTATAGCCGCAATTCCTGCGGGCAGTTCGCGGATGCACCGAAACGGTGCGCTCGGTTTAGCGGAATCGAGATTCGCGTCGATAATCGGCTTGGTACGCGCGCGATCCAGCCCAGGGTGCGAACCGTCCGATTTGCTTAGGCGATCTTGCTCCTTTTTTCTAACGCGACGGTTAGGCAAACGAAGGAAACGCCGAGGCAAGACGAAACGAAACGAGACGTGGAACAAGAAGAGACTCGGAGGCGAACCGGTGAGAGGCTGAAAGAGGAGGAACGAGGATGAGAGCGATAGCGTGCGTAAAAACAGAGGAACTACGGAGTGCCGGGTTGGCGTGGCACGTAGATGAGGTGGTGCTATGTTAAACATGGCGCCGGACAAAGCTGCCGACGAAACCACCTCATTTCAGTGCTATCCTCCTGCCTGTCTTATTATATACCGACCCAGCAGTGCTCACCGCACCGCGGCCCCTCTCTGTCCCCTTGTCTCTACTCTTCCCCTTCTGCCCTCACCGCTCTCAACCCTCTTTCCCCACCTTTTACCCTTTCTCTCGGGCTCTATCTCTCCACCGTCCTTTTTCGACTTCGGGTTCGGACTACGGCCGCCTGCCTTCCTTCTCTTTTCGTTCACCTTCGAAAGGTTCTAGCGCCGTCTACCGACTATAAGCGTCTTCGGGACCAGCCACGCGATAGTTCCTAACTCGCTTAACCCCTTGCCCCGTCGTCTCCTTTACACCTACGGCGATTAGAACGTCTTTGTCGCCTGTGATTTCCTGAAAAAAGGAGATTCCTATGCCCGGGTCTCCTGTAACTACCGAAGCGAATGCTTACGAATTCCTTTTCGTCAGAATGATCTTCGCATCTCCATTGGAAGCTAGCATCAGAACTACAATAAACTTTGATCCGATTTGTACTAATTCTGAGTTTTCCATAACGCGGCACGAATTCAGAGGAATAGAATTCCAATTCTGTTGAAAATCTTTGCCGCGGGTTTGATATTACAGAGCTAGGGGTCCGCGCCGAATATCGGCACACCTCTCGCAATGAATTCCTGGCCGACGAATATTTTTCCAAGATAATCGAAATCCGGCTCTCCGGACTCGAATCGCCAGCACGGTCGATCGTCCACGGCTGGTTAACCACGCGTCGAGTAACGCTCGGACTACCACCTCGTTCTCTCCAAGGATCTCTCGAAGGATCTCTCTGGTCGCGTCTCGTGGCTTCGTTTCGTGGCGAATACGCTACGATGAAACGCGCGCGGCTACGTTCCCTTAATCGTTGCACTTTGTACCCGGTGCTTATCACACGCGGAAAGTCAGTTCTGACGTGTGTTCATAACGACGGAAGTCGGTTACGATATAGTACTTCCCGCTTAGCCTCTCCGTGCATAGTATTATAAGTGCACGTGCGCCACGGTGGCCACGCTAGTCGCAACTCGGAACCTCCACCTCCTCCTACACCTCGCACATGCACCGAGCTCTGCCTTCCGTTTGTCGACAGATTTTGCGCCTCGCAACCGGCACTTTGGACGATCCTGTAGCTCTAGCTCGGTGGACAATCGAAAATTGTATTAGAGACGGTAACGGAACGCTGGTAATGGTGATTGAAGGCGTGGCCTGTCCGAGTAGGCGTGGCACAACAGCTCTACAGCGAAAATTTCCGATTATACAATTGTTTAGAGAATGTGGATTTCCTTTATTTTAGACGTTAGCGCATTTAATCCTGCAGATCGCAGACTGCACACTCGGCTAGGATCCTGCTATTCGGAGTAGCTTTATTCCACCCGGCAGGCTCTCTTCGCGGCTCCGCGCGTAATCATTCAGGCACAGCCGTTCACGAGAGAAAGATTCTGAGAACCGGACTCGCGAGACATTCTCTAGGCGAAGCGACACGCCGATACTTTTCTCGTCTCGTGTTTCGCGTTCCATCTGCTCGTTTTGTCGGGGCTGTGCGCCGCCGCTTCCTGGTTTCCCTCGGAAGCAGAGAACCGTGCGGTGTACGATGTGGCGGGTTTGTTTCTCGATCCTGGCGGGCTACCCTTAATTTCAGGGTCGTGGTACAGGTCCTGGTACAGGTTGGTGAAATTTCCGGCGAACGGTGGATAGACGACGAAGACGACGACGAGAGGAGAAGAACGAACGGTTTCCACGCGGGCCAGAGCCAGGCCAGAGAGACGGGTTCGCTTGTCTCTGTTATCATCGCGGAATTCTCCCGCTCGTGTTCTCTGTCTCCTCTAGTCGACGGGATTCGTTTCTCTTTCTCTGGCATCGGACGATGCACCGGCGCGCACGGTGCAGCGACTTCGCAATGCTTGGAATGCGCCGGCATTACGCATGCGCGCCGCGTACCTTACTCGGAACAGACGAACACAGCCGGATCCGTTATGTCCCTCGACGACGACCTCAGGATCATCCCGGCAGACTATTCGACAAACTAGCGACTCTTTGCAAATCAATGGTGTATCGGGCAGAGAGAAAAGACCGATGCCGGTGGGCCCCGGTAGCAGCAGGAGAGCCGACGTACTCTCTCTGCTACCCGCTCGCCTACCCGTTTTCTTCCTTGTCCGCGTCGAAGCGAAGTTCCTCCTCGCCTCTGCTCGGCTCGGCTCGGCTCGAGACTCTCAGCTCCTCGAGCTCTCCTCTCGGCTCACCGCGGTGGACACCTGCTTTCGGAATCTCGCTCCCGCGAACGTGTCCTCGATTCACCGAGCCTTCTTACCGCGGAATGCGTCGCAATTAATGACGAGATCAAGCTCAATATGCATCCGAGGCGAGTATCGATCCGACGCGATGCGCGATGCCGAGGCAAGACGCACGTGCAATGTTCCAACAACGTCCTCCGCGGCTCCGATTCTGCATAGAATCGCATACCGTCGTCTTGCGAAATCGTGTCGCGTCGGTTTTGGACACGCCGTTCCCGATATACTTAGCCGGATCGCCTAATTGCGAACCTAACCCGATCGCCGGTATCTGTAACGGTCTTCGCGACGCGACGGAAACGTTATTCTTTCGAACGACTCCACCTGCTCGAAACCCTCGCGTCGCGATTTTCTTTGCATCCGAAGACTTGTTTCGTTTCCTGAAGATAGGAGCTTATTACGTTGCATGCGCATCCGCACGGAAATTTTATTTGACGAAGTTCGCCATCCGGCCGCCCAAAACCTGCTGGGTTTGATCGTGCGGTACTTTCGGCAGTCTATCAATTAGTATCGGGGTTGAACCACTGGGAGTTTGTTTATTACCAGAATGCGAATCTTTGCCAAGTACGAGAGTCACAATTTCAAAAGATTGAAAATTACGTATCGAGATCGGAACGGGTCCGACACGATGTTGTAGGGCAAGAGGACAATGACGCGAGCCGCCGAACGTTGGAGGCATTTCGATTACGGAGCGTATTTAGGAGATTTGACATTAAGAGGCGCGCGAGCGCAACGATGCCGGAGATAATGGAGAGAAGAGTAGCGGGGTTGATCTTGGTCTTATGATTTTATGGTGTTAGGCCGTGGCTGGTGGCCTCGGGACTCGGAGCCGAGAAGAGCCGGAGAGCTCGCCTTGGCGTTGGTGGAATGCGGGACGGGCAAATCGCGGTCGGCCCGCTTGCGCCTCGTTCCCATGCATTCCTTACTCCCTCTCTCGTTTCTCCTCACTCTCTTATCTCTGCACCCCCTCCTTCGCTTCTCTCTCTCTTGTTCTCTTTTCTCTTTTCCCCTCCAACCCTTTCTCTCTCTCCCCATTTCTCTCGCTCGCTCCTCGGCTTTTCTCACACAGACCCGGCTCGGCTACGTGTACGCTTGTCTCTCGTCGCGCATCTCTCTTTTTAACGAATCGTGTGTATACGGAACGCGTGTTCGGAGCGTACACGTTCGTGTAAGAACACACACCTAACAGCCGGAGCTCCGTCTCCTATACCGTCCCTCTCTTTCCCTCTTTCGTTCTCTCTGTCTCTATCGCTATCCTTCGTCTATCTCTATCTGTATCTTTCAGGTTCACCAATCGCATGGCCGGTCCCACCGAGAGAGAAAGAGAGATTCTTCGTGTTTCCTTCAGGACCATTCCTCCTCGTCCTTTTGCTTCTCTTCCTCCTCCTTGATTTCCTCCTACTCTTCGGCCGATATACTTCCTTTAGAAGTCGACCCGACACACCGAGAAGAAGACCTCGTTATGGTATCTCGACCGATCGAATTTTGCTGCCAGGCTGCCGCGCTCCTCGCTGGTTCCGCCAACCTCGAAATCGATAGAGTTCAGCCTAGCGGATGCGCGGATACCCTAACTGGATACCTTCTCGCATTGTCCTGCTCGCTAACAAACGCTGTCCGATCACCACTGGTTCTCTACTTTGCCGCGTTGATCACGTTGCAATTGAGAATAACGACGAAGTAAAAAATTAGCACTGCAACGTTCCTTGGTCAATCGCTCGAAATTTCGGTAGCGAAGCACCGACGCTTCTCTCATTTTCACATTCTGTAAATAAGGTAGGGTTTTTCCTCGAGGAACCGAAGAAAAGTAAAATCGAGGATTCGGGAGAGGGCTCGGATCGTTGTCGGAGGACAGTCGACGATCCTCGGGTATTTGTACGGAGGATCCCGGGGAAAGTAATTTACGATCCTTCGGGTCGGTTGCACGGCCACGAGCGCGAGGATAGGTGTTGCCACGTAAGGACAACCGCGGCCTTATGGAATGCAAAATGGCGACCGCGGTGCGTTCAACGAAGCCACCCGGGGACGCCATGTTGGTGCACAGACCGGCCGAAGTGTGCTGTTACGTTCGATAGCCCGTTAAGTTGAACTGTTGTACACCGACTTGTCATTTAGCATCGGAGTTTGACATTGACGCGCGGCCTCCTGTTTTCTGCTTCGGAAATCTTTCGCAAGCCGGCGATTTCACCCTTGACTCTTGCTTCTTCTTCATCCACGAACTGCGACTTCACTCTTACGAATTGTAATCGGTACTATCCAAGTTACAAGCCTGGGAGAAAGCGGCCAAATTTGTACCCGAGTTGGACTTAATAGCAGCTCACTGGACTTAATAGCTGGGCATTAATAGCACTGTACATATCTTTTCTTTTTAAGATATGCTATGGCGAAACCATTAATACGTTGATTCCCACGCGTATTTTACTTATTATATTCGTTGAAGAGAACAGCGTTATTTGTAGCAATGATTAGCTACCGATAATGAAACTCTTACGCTATAATCTAGTTAGTTTTCTTGAGTGAAAGACTAGTTGGCGGAGTAGAAGAGAAGGTAAGCGTTCGGCGGGTCCGAATCCTCAGTTCCGTCAACAAAGCGAATTTTTATGGTGCCCGTGGTCTCCAGGGACCACCATGCTAGGCCGTCCGCGTGATCGAATACGCGTGTATAACGGTGTGACCGTGATACGAGTTTGACTACGGGAACCAAAACACACGCGTGCTACTTTTTTTATGGGTACCAACCAGTTTGGTAAGATCTCTTTCTTGCGCTGCTGGCTCGGAGAGAAATCTTCGATTTTCGGCTCGAGACTGCGCGACGCCCTCGCGCGGAATTCCTAGACCTATCTGGTTTACTAGCTAACCTTCGGGACCAGCAATCCGAACCTGAAAAAGTCGAACAACACGCGTCAAGGTCGTTGAAATCGATGGGGGAATATACTCCTTGTATCCTTTCCCTTCTGGAGGGTTTGCAAAATCTGGAGGAAGACGACTTTGCTGCGTCGTTTCTCCGATAAATGCTTTCTAATCTGGAGGAGAGCGGCACGGTAGAAAGAGGAAAGGAAGATAACGGCTAATGGGTTTTTCAAACATCGCTTTGGCACACGCGCGTCAATCGAGATAATCATTCGTAAACTGTTAATTTTATTATCAACGCGCCTAGGGAATGGCGAGCCACCGCTGCCGGGTCTGTTCCACATCGATTCTCGCGAGCATTCGGTTTCGTAGAAAGGGGAACGAGAGTATGGAGGATTCGTGTCCCTTGGAGACGGACCTCTTCGAGCACTCGCGGAGGATCCTGCGTCGGCCACTTGATACTTTCTCCTGGACTCCAGGCGCCCAGAAACGAATATTCTCGACTTCTCTCAATTCCTCCCATTCGGGGAGGAATGTATTTCGAAATTTGGTCATCAACTCATCAAAGTCCGCATCGAGGAAAGCATCCAGTAGACGCGTCTGTACTCGGAAGAATGCCAGACCAGCCTGCTAGATGTTCCGATATCTATTCAAGAATCTGTAATCTATTTCCTATTTTATCCTCTAACATGTAGCTAGAGGCAATCCCCCTGTCTCCCAAAGCCGTAACATCGAAAAACCAGATAGTAGATAAGTACTGCTAGGTGGTAACCGTGTTGCTAAGGCAAAGAGAAGTCCCACGTCCACCGAAATCGAGCCAGAGCTTCGAAGAGACGGTCGAGAGAGCGTGCTCGCGATCGGAAGCGAGGAGGCAGCTCCTGGTCGTCAGCCTGGCTGTCTGGTAGCACGGCAGACGACTGGAGTTAGCGACCCTGACCGTGGAAATCAGAAGAAGAACTCGGAAAGGAAAAGAAACCGGCCGGCAGGATCGTCGGCTGGACAGGAGGTAGCAACACCACTGTAGCATCAGCAGCAAGAGCAGAAGCAACAGCAGCAGCAGCATCAGAAAAGAAGAGAGATCCAGAAGCAAGGAGAATCAAGGGAGAAGGACGCGGCGCGCGTTCTCGGTCGGTCGAAAGAAAGAAAAGTAAGAAGGTGAAGAGCCCAGGGTGTGGAGGAAGGGGACGAGATCATTCTCGGAACTCGGGTGACCTCCCCTGGCGCAACTGGCGAACAGCCGGACCCGATGGGTTAACTGTACAACCACTTATGTACCTCGATGCTATAGGAATGCGACGACGATGCCGTCCCATGAAATAACGCACTACACGCTCCGCTCCACGCCGCTCCGCTCCGCGCCGAGCCGAGCGGAGCCGCGCCGCGCCGTGGCGCGGGGCACATGACATACCATGTGCTCTCTTCGGAGGCCCTATACGAGAAAGAGCGCGACCTATACCGGTGATCCTCGGTCGAAAGAGAGGAGAGGGCCCTCGGATCGCGTCATTCATTCACCTGCTCGGGGCCACCTCGCCACAACGCCGTTCCCTTGCTGCCAGCCCGGGCCCCGCTGATCTATTGTTCCTTGGAAATTCTAACCGTTCGTCGATCGACGATCCTCCGCGTAACATCGCGGAACACCTCGCTTAATGTCTTCAACGTCGAGATCCAACCTTTTTCTGTTTCCTCGTCGACCCCTACTCCTTCTTCTCGCTCTCTATCCACCACTGGTACGAGCTCGCGAGCACGAGCATTTACCTTCTGAGTATACTCAACTTTTTCGCCCGACGACGTGTTACTTTTTCCGAGCCCTTCTTCCTCTTATACGCGTCTCGGCTCTCCTCTCCTCTCCTCCGTTCCCTGGTATTCGTTGAATTAAATTCCGTCTATGCGACTCTCCGTGAATCCTTCTGGCTCGCGCGACGAAAGCTAGGTCGTCCGAGACCTTAGTTACCGCATTCCTGCCGCCTGAACCGAACGTTTTTCCCTCGTCCCCCGGAGTTTACCTGGTATCCGATCGTGTACAGCCATTCATTCGGACGGGTCTGTCTTTGCCGGCAGATCTCGGTACCGTTTTCCCTGCTGCTTACGGTGTGCCAGCTATCGATCGTTTGTCGGTCGATTTGCGATCTCCTGGCCCGGGAAGACTGTCGGGAAATTCCGTACGTCGCACTTCCCTCTCTTTATTGTCATCGGCGACGTTTTACACGGAAGTACCCTGACTACCGGACTTCGATGTGCTTTTGCAGGAAGATGGTCCAGAGAAATCCGACTACTGTGGCATTAACGCTAACCGTACAACGGAGTGACTCGGTTACAAATGATTGAAATTGCAAATAATTGCGAATAAATATCTCGGGGTGCGTTCATCGTCGGATCCTTTTTCGCCGGTGATCTCTAGGCAAGATCTCGCCGCAGGAGAGAGTCCGAAAGATCGAGAAGAGCGGCGAGTGAAGTCCGAGGGCCGCGATTTAAAAGTCTGGAAAGGGGCCGGTGCAATATGTGTCTTGTCTGCACTCGAGTGTTACGTGTACGTACACGATCGTGTTGGTTCATTCACCTGCTGCGTGGCTCGCTCTCCTGCGTTCCCACCCCGCTCTCTTCTCGGCTTCTTTCGTTCAGTCTGTCTGGGCTCCCTACATTATGCTCCGGCGTATTAATCCTTGAACCGTGGATCACGATCGGCCGATCGGTCGAACCAAGTCCCGTGGAAAACCATACAGCCAGTGGACACGGATCGGACAGGACAGGGAACGGTCGTCGCATTTCCATTGGAAAAGACGAACCGCCGCGCGCGATCGATGGGATTTTTACGCGTCCAGGACGAGCCGCCGTGCTCATGAATTAAAATGCTCCGGCAATAAATTGTTCATGGTCCGAGCTGGCTCCGCCATTAACCTTAGAAAGACCGAGCCTCGGGGCCGTTATGCGATACACCGAGGCCGTCCTCCAGCTCGTTTCTCCTTTCGGAAAAAATGTATAAAATTGTCTACGGAATTTCGTCTAACAACGACATGATTAGAAATATAAAATTTTTCGCAAAGATACTGAAATGGGTCGGCATACAGTGTCGAGTCGGATCGGTCGTCTAGGAAGCCCCACAGCTCGGGCAGCTCGCGACAGATGGAAAAATCTCGAGAATGTCGAAGCCGTCAACCAGTTTCAAGAACTCACCGCGACCGCGATCGGGGACTAGAACCGTGCAACTTGGCTCGCACGGACTCACCTTTGTTTTATTCTTATTCTTATCTGTCCCCGGGCTGGTCTAGCCTGGGTTGGCCGGTGGTCGTTTTCAAGTGGTCGCGTCGCGCCTAACTGTAAAATGAAGGTAACGCCTGAACACGGCCGGTTCTCCGCTTTTGTTGCAGAAACCTTGCGATCGGCATCGGCATCCAGAATTTCCCGGAGGGACTGGCGGTGTCTTTGCCGCTTCAGGCCGCCGGAATTAGCACCCTGAAGAGCTTCTGGTACGGCCAACTGTCGGGGATGGTGGAGCCTCTCGCCGGCGTCCTTGGTGCAGCCGGAGTCTCGCTCGCTGAACCTGCACTGCCTTATGCACTCGCCTTCGCGGCCGGTGCAATGATCTACGTGGTGATCGACGACATTATCCCGGAAGCACATTCCGAGTACGTAGAACATTCTACAACCCTAACAATATCATGCATGAACTACAAGGTACTGGAATTAAGTCCTTTCTTCTGGTTCCTGGTTTCCTTCCTCATCGGCGCGAATATTGATCGATTTCGCGAACTCGTTGGCTGTCGAAGGCCACGAGTAAACAGTATTTCTATCGGTTTCAGTGTACATATATATGCCGACGTATTCGGGACCGATTACGGTACAATGGCGCGTGACGGCGTAGCGAGCGAGTGTAGTTAGCGCGCGGCGTTGGTAAAACGGACGTGGCGAATTTCTTTCCCAGGGCCCGACGGTGTCTAGCTGAACGCGCATTGTCATTATAATTGGCTTCTTTTGTATTTCGTGCGATCTAACCGCCCTGCCCGGATACCCGTGTGTACCCGTGTACCGTACGCAACAGCGCGACGCTCCTGAGATAGTAGACCGAGGCCCGCTCCCTCGGGAACCCTCCCGGGGACCCCGGAAAACACAAAAGTGAAAATGGGATCCCCCCAGCACCGACGAACCGTTGCTCGACCTCCAAGACCGCGCGCCGGGCTTCTTCTTCTTTCGCTCTTTCTAGCCCAGGTCTTGTTTCTTCGTTCCTTTCTTTCATTCGTCGGTGCGGCAGCCGTGCGAGATCTTTTCCAAAAGAGAGCGACAGAGACCGACCGCTCGAGGGAAGAAACTATACAATACCAACGTTCGCTTTGCTTTCTGGTTTAGCGGGCCGGCGACCAAGTTTCTTCGGGGAAAGGCAAATGCGGAGATCCACGAGCGGATCCACTCGCGCGGATAAACTTCGAGAGCCTGGCCAAGCTGGCTGCCAGTTAGGCCGAACGCCTAGGGGTGCTAAACCCTCGTTGTTCTGAATGGTCCGACGTTTTTCAGAAATTTCGCTTCCTACATCTCGAGGCCGCCGACGGACAAAGAGACTCGGAAGGCAATCTTGTCGTCCAGGTGCTTTGTCATCGTACCGGAGGTGCCTCGATCGTTCATCGATCTCTGAACACGACCGTAGTCGTTGCTAAATGTTATGTTTCTTAGTGAATTTCTGATTATTACCGCGTTATTATTCACTTCTTACAACGATCAGAAAATGAATACGTTTTTATCGAATTCCTGCTTCTGACAATCGACGATTTCCACGCCCCGCGTCGGTTCCGAGCTCTATCGTCGAGAGAGACGCGAAGGGACAAGGACGAGAGAAAGTTTGCGAGATCCGGGAATCGTCTAGTTTTCGTAACGACCGTCCGCGAAAGTCGTGGGGCCGGTTGGTCTCCGAGGGGAAGAGAGTGGTTCCCGGTGTTTCGGAATCGAATTTTTCCCCGGTGGTCGTCGGCTAGTTTCGGAGGCCTTTGGATTCTTAGAACCGAGGTCGGTCATTTGCATGGCTCTGTGCTCGGTGAAAAGGAATGCCTGCTCGCCGGCGCGGAGGCTCGTGGTATTCCAGTTAAAAGCGATCGCCTACTTTCCTTCGGGTAGACGGGCGATCATCATGGTCCGACGAAGGGGACGAGTTTGCTTTGGCTTCCGTTCGCGAGATCAGTCGTGCACCCTGTCGATCGGATAATTCGCGGGTACACACAGAGAGAAAGAGGCCGAGAAATTGGTTCGACGAAATCGTTTTCCAATTTCTCCGTGGGCGTCGAGACTGATCGCGACAAATCGAAGACGATCAGAAGATCGTGAGCGCGGGCGGGCGACGAGACACGGGGTAATGGCTAATAAAAATACAAATTTCTGCGCCATACCGAAAGCAGGTATTTACCGCGCGGATATGATTGATGTGGTAGAACGCCCACCGAAACACAACAGCGCATTTCACCGGCCGTTAAAATTGATGGCCGTGTATAATTTACGAAATCAACAAGCCGTGACGTGCAATACCGGGTACCCCGCCGGACCGCGTATGTGTTCGCCGTGTAGATGATACGTACGTGTGTGCTTAATCCATACATACGCCGCGAAACCCCTTTTATTTCGCGCCGTGCCGATGCTCCTCTCCTTCCCGAACATTGTTCACCGCACGATCCCGGACCGACTGCCGATCCGAACTTTTCCGATGCTCTCTTTCCTCCGGCTTGCTCTCTCGACGCTTCCTGCTTCGTCCATTGTATAACACTCGACGAAATTATAGAGGGAAGCTGCCGAATGTCGACTAAAATGCTACTTAAATCACTACGGCGTCATCTAATTTTTTAAATAACAAACACAATGCGAAGTCCTCGTGCCTACCATTATCCGAATATCGTACATCCACTAATCGTCTGCACCTCTTCCTTGACCCATGGTGTCACCAACAAACGCATGTCTGCCTTTGTTCTTAGTTATTCTTCCTCGAATGAAAACGTTTATGTTGCTTTCTGATTACAGTGGGAATGGCAAGCTGGCCAGCTGGGCAGCGATCGTCGGTTTCTTGGTAATGATGTCCCTAGACGTGGGATTAGGCTAGGTCCTCGTGAGATCTAGAACAAAGCTCGTCAATCAGAGAATTCCTAAATAGTTCTTGCGCCGCGTCGTGTGTGCTCTCGCGTTTCGGATCTCGATCACCAGGATCCGTCGATTCCATATATCCGATCGAGTTGTTACGACGAAAAACGAGGTTTAGATCGTCGCGTGTTCCCGCGTCATCGAACTATCGAAACGTGTCTTCCATGAATCTAGACTTCATTGATCCGGCCGCGCAGGAGTCAATTAGATCAACGAGCCGACGACCTTCGGCGACGTTTTAGACGGTCAGCATCTGCGTCGCAGGCATCGATCGGACATTGGAATCGGTTCTCTCTCAGGGAACGATTAGTTAACCGCGATTTTCCGCGCGAAAACCGTCGAGGTCGATGCGTCGTCGTTGCAGTTTGCAGTTTGCAGTTTGCAGCACATGCGCCGCGCGCTTCGATAGTCACACCGCCGCCGTTAGAGTATTGCAATTCCAGTGCAGCGTCGAGATAATCGCGCCCTCTTTGTCGATTTCACCGGGAATCGATAATCAATCATTCGTTCAATATAGATATCCAGTGAAGCCTTGATCTAAGAAGACGGAAACCGTAGGATCTACGTAACGCGCTGTCCTTTTCTACGGTTGATGCGGTCGGTGTGTGTTTTTCTTAAATCGAGGCTTCACTGTACGTATGAACAGAAATAAAAAAGAGAAAAAAAAGAAATATTAGTTAACTATAAGTAACGCGTCATAGCACCCACTGCCGGCTGTCGAACAGCGAAAGTCAATTGCCACGCTTCTTGAAAAATTGTTTCTCCTCGAGAATTGCTCACACACACACACACATACACGCGCAGTATTTAGCGCCGAGAATAGTGGCGCTCGTTGAGCTCGTCGAGTCCAATTATTTGCATTTCAACGCGCGTCTGTCGTCACGATTTTCCCGGAGAAGATTGTCGAGCGCGATTCCTCGTACACTTTTCTAAAACGTACTTCCTCGGAATTGCCTGATCAGAGAGAGGAAGCGAGAGACATCTCGATGTTGCACGCTATCGCTTCAAGCATAGAACCGAGTAAGTGCACGCATGTGTTTATTACGTTACACGCACCTTTCGAATGTTTGCCCTCTCGATCGAAATCGATACCACGACGTATCGGTGCACGAACGCGCGTTCCACGCGGCGCAACTCCGTTCTAACACTGTTCGTTTTTTTTCAATGTCGCACCGGGTCTTTATTTACTTACACTTTATTTACCGGCAGGTTCTTTACCCGACTTCCAAAAAGAGACTAATCTTCGAGGCTTCTTTGGTGAATTATCGGTCAAAAATGCTTAGATACGAAAAGTTAGCGAAAGAATTCGAACGAAACGCGTCTTGCAGCGGAGAGCCTCATAAGAATAATTGCTGCTTACGTCAAACTAATTTTTGTTCGTCGTAACATTTTGTTTCCGGGAAAGACGCACGATCGCTAGGCAATTTTTGGCAATTTTCGGCATTTTTGCGAAGACTATGGCACTCGAACGGATCGAGCAGCATCCAAATTGCACGGCGGTAAGAATAACGAGCATTACACCGGCCGGTCGACGGCCAGCACTCATTTTTCAACCGGGCAATGTGAAACCCGCACGCCTCTGTGTCCTCGTGAAACTGCCCTCTAAAATACATAGACTGTATTTTCGTACATGATCGATTTCTACGAGAAGGAGTCGCGCGTCGAGCCGCGCGAGGACGATGGAAAACGCGACGGTATCGAGGAAGCAGCAGCCTAACGATAAAAAATCGAGAACGAGAATCCCGGTGTTCAGATAACGTTCCATAGAAAACGATTTTTTATTCGTGGCCGTTGCTTCGGCGATATCGTGTTAGAGGCGTCGTTGTTGTTCGGGATCCAAGGAAATTCTCCCTTTGGTTTATATTAAACCAGCGTATATGCAATATGCAACACCATGTTTCCTTAACTAAGATCGTTTCACACATTGCGAAACCTTTCTCTGCTAGAAAGACACATTACCGTTTTATTTGTATGAAGCGCAATAAAAAAATGAAAAAAGTACGGCACATGACCGTTCTACGGAAACCGAGAAGAATTCCTTGACTGTTCCTCGCCCAGATATCCGGTCCATGGAACGTTGCGGAACGCGTTTCGCGAACGTGCTATCCGGATCGGTAATATAATATCGATAAGCCTTCAGGTAGACTTCAGATTTTTATGCATTTATAAAATATTCATCGATAAATCCATTGGTCATTCGATAGTAAGAATATTCTAAAACTCCAATGATACCGTCACGTTAATGTCAACTTGTTGAAATGATTAAAATAACAAATGCAGATCCGTTTAAATTCTGTCTTTTCTCGGAAAAAGTAGGATGAGGTCAAAATTGCTGAACTGGTACCGGGAAAGGAATGAGGGACAAAGAGCGAGATCAAATTGGAAAGCACCTAGAAACTAGAGAAAATCGATCGTTTTGATTGAATGGCGTTCGAAACGAGTATTAAATCGACTGGAGTAACTGCGATATGGGTGCACCGGGTGTGAGGATGGTAAAAGGAGACTCGGGAACGTAGCAGGACTGCGCACGACTGGGGTCGGTAAACGAGGCGAGGGGCAAGGATAGATCAAGTTGAAAAAGCAGCTACTTATAGAGCTGACAAAATTGATCTGTTCGATCGATCAACGACAACATCGAATGGAAGAAAAAGTAAATGACGATGCATACACCGGTCGTAGGGATGTCGGGTCGGTAGTTGGCCAAATTTTCCATAAGGTAAGATTCGGTGCACCGAGTGTGCAGTATCGGCGCAACCGACGACGCAACCCCTCGTCTCGCGTCTCGCAGCGAAGTTGCATAACCCAAAGAGAGTCGAGGCATGAATGGAGCCGAGCGAGAAGGACGGCTGCACCTCTCGCTTTCCCGGTGCAACGAGTCGACCCGAATCTGGTGGGGATGTCGGCCGAGAGAGAGAGAGAAAGAGAGCGCGAGAGACGCATCGGTATCCGGAGCCGGGACGGAGACGGAGAACATCGGAATGAACGGACGACAAGGAAAAGAGAAAGAGAGCGAGAGGGACGGAGGAAGAAAGAGAACGAATCATACACCGTACAGAAATGACGCAGTGCTCGACAGAATGCAACGAGCGAGCGTGCAACGGGTGCAACGAGGAGCGCACTCGCTGCTGCTCCGGGACGAGAGAGGAGAGAGGTGAGGCTGGCGAACATTCCTGTGGAAGAGAGACCGGGAGAGTTTCCTTCCTCGCCGTGTCGGACGAACGGGGACGGGAACTATCTGCTGTCGTGCGGATAGAGGAAGACGGTGCATCGAACCGGAGAGCACCACCGCTGAAAAATACAAATATCCCTCTCGAGCCGAAAAATTGCTGGACAGACACTGAGAGAGAAGCAAACCGCGTGCCTAGGCGATGCGGACGCGATCGAAACTGTTCGCCGGATCGAAAGTGTTGTCCGACAGTGGTAAAAGGCGACGAGACAGGGTCCTGAAGGGTGAAAGAGGGTGCCAAAGGGCGGCAGGTGAGAGCCTCGATGCAGACAGGAAGCACGACGGGCCCTATGACAGTGAGTTTCTATCCTCGGCTGTGCAAGAAACAATGAAAACGCATCGATTGCAAGACAGGAGCCAAATAGACATTTCGTTGTTTACTTAATAATTTTAAGAAGTTGAAAATATGTAGTACGTCGATATTCTTGAATTATTTGAATTTTCTTCTTTTGTCATAAACGCATAAAATTGCATAAAACATATACAAAAGAAATTTATTCCGTCTGGAAGGAAGTCGATAACAGTTTATCGATCGCGAGTAATACAGTAATCTAATATCTCTGTGGAGTCAAAAAGTCGGATAGACATCGAGAAATGCGACCGAGAGGGTCCAGCGGATCGAAAGTGTTGTCCAACAATGTTAGAAGGTGACGACGGGGATCGAGAAGGCGGGAGAGGATGGCAAAGGGTGGCGCAGATGAGACAGAAAGAAAGAGAAAACAAGATGGAGAGAGTGAGAGAGAGAGAGAGAGAGAGAGAGAGAGAGAGAGAGAGAGAGAGAGAGAGAGAGAGAGAGATAGAAGTGGAAACAGACGAAAAGTACTATGGTCGCGAGCGGTGCGGTAATCGGTCTGCTAAAGTTAAGGGGATGGTCACGTGGTGTGTTGGTCGTCGTTGTGCGCACGTTCGGTCGAGTGAAAGAGGAAGGGGGTTCGGGGGGCAGCGGGAGGAGGCCGAGGGGACAAGGGGGTGACGCGTTGCATCGGAAAGCCGGAGGTGCACCCGTCAGCAGTCTTACGATGCACTTTGCCCTGCGCGTCTCCGATGCGGTGGCACACGTGCGACGCGACACGACACGACACGACACGACACAACGAAAACCGACCCGACACGGCGAGACGACGCCAAACGACATCGAGTTTCGTCGCGACGCGCGATCCAGACCACGGGGAACCACGATACAATAGCTCGTCCACGATAGTGCTTCCAACACGAGAACGAGAAAAAGAGAGAGATGGAAATTCGCTTCCGGTTTCTGTGATTTGCGCACACCGATCCGGAATCGCAACCGTTCGTCGCTCCACCGTATCAGTCTTTCTTCCTGTACCTAGATAACGTTGCGCTTCTTTCCCCCATTCGAAACTCGTGTCAGGATTTTCACCGTTTCCTCTCGGTAAAACATCGCATGTTCTCGCGTGTCGTTTCTTGGCTGGTTCCGAAACGTGCGGTGCATCGTTTGCGCGCTGTTACGTAACAGTCGCAGCATCGTGTGCCTGTTAGGATCCCGTTTAGACCGAGTCCCCTTCCGGTCGTGCGTTTTCCACTGACGTTCCGCATTGTTTCCCTGCTCCGTTTTCATTTGCTCCTTCGGCCACGTGTCGGAAACGGCGCTGACTACAAACGTCTCGAAAGATCGTTAGAACCGATGTTAGAGCGACCACACGATGGCTTTAAATTTGCAAAATCCTGCTTCTCTCGGGAGAAAAGGATTTTCCTTTGCCACGATTTACCTCGTCGCGGTCGACCTTTCCACTCCGGCTATGTCCTCCCACCATTCCCACGTGCCAACGAACTTTCGACGAAAAGTAATCGTCGACCTCCAACTATAGTGTGTCCGGAAGTCGTAGGAAGACGTCGATTTCTACGGCGTTATCTCTTGCAACAAACCTTTGCCAAATATACGGATAGAGCGTGGTGACAGGTGCACCGTTTCACGTCGAATATCGCCGAACGAGCCGCCACCACGCTCGCTAGAAAGTTTTTCGAGGAAGACGTTCTTAGAATGGGAAACCAAGGATATCCAGGAGCACATCCTTCGCCGGAAGCCTCTGAGTGAGTATCATTATTTTCGTTACCTCCTAACTCTTTGCACTCGGCCGTCCCTTTCGAGAGAACGCGAAAATACTGCTGTCAACTCTGGTACTTCCAGCTCGATCCACTTAAAGTTCGATTTCGTACCGAGATACAATTAATAATAAATTTAAAATTGCTGATCCGAAGAAAGCCGAATGCGAAGAGTTAGTCCCGTTGAGAATCGCGACGGTCAGCCACTTGATTTCGTTATCGAAGAGGAAATAGCAATTGTCAGTGCTCCTTCTCGTACACGGACGTCCGGAAATGGATTTTGGAAATCCGTATATCGCAGATGATCTCCCATGGGTCTGCTCGAGACGGGTTTCCACAATTTCGAAATTGGGAAAGAGGTTTCGCTCGATCGCAACCGATCGGAGGCTACGGTGGAGCGTACGGCGATCCTTCGCGTTAAGTGGGTTAATGAATAATCGTTCCGTGCAACGATAAAGTCCCCCTCCACACAGGGCCGGGGACATTTGGCAGTGGCACATAGGCGCGTTTCAGCTGTAGGTGTACGCCAACAAAAGCGTGTGGGTTTATATATAGAAATAGCAGCGACGGAACAGCACCGGAAGCGAAGGAGTTCCGCCTAAGCCTGAAGGGTCACCGCACTTTGAAAACCGAGATCCAAGACTGCACGTATTACGTTCACTTGCCGGAATTCTATCGGGCCACCATTCCCGTCGATTTTGCACTTTTCCCTTTAATCGTCAAATCTCGTTTGAAGCTTTCGATGGATCACGAATATTTTTACGTTTTGGAAATTTACTGTCCAATCGCATTGTTCTTTCCTCCTTAGAACATAACATAGGATTCTCGAGATTCTTTCTTTCTTTCGTTCGGTTGGGTACCGTTGTAATATTCTTCCCCGAAGTCAACCATCGAATCGAGCGTGTCTCGAACGACGGGAAACGCCGCGAAGGAGGATGTCGAAGAGTATCCGAAGTAATCCACTGGCGGAAACAAGGCAGCCGTTCCGGGGGCAAGTTTTAAGGTCTCCACGGCGCGCGAAGCGTTTCCCTCGTTAACGCGGCCGAAGAACGTTTCCTCCGCTAAACGCGTGACTTTATGAATGAAACCACTACCCGTCGCAGGCAGTTTGTACACGATGCCAGTAGTACTCGCGTTTACTCGCTCGTTCCACGTAGGAAGGAAGTCGCGGGCGAGTTAGTATTGTCCGTTGCAGCAGTGGCGAGCGCCAACCGCGACTGGTCAATTATCTAGTCAATAGTTGCTCGGCAGGATGCCGCATTCAAGGAAGTAACTACGTCTGCAGGCCATCTACAGGGTGCTTTTAATCGCGTCGATGTCTAATGTATTATTCATCGTTTAATTAGATACCTTCGAATTCCCGTAACGAGCTCGCTGGCGTCGCGAAAATCATCGAACGAACCGGCGTTCTTCCGCGCGCGTGCGAATTTTTCCCTCGCTCGACAAAGTAAGCAGTGACATTTATTAGACGCATACGACAAAATCGCATCCTAAACTTTGAGGGCAGCTCGCTTCTTCGATACGAACAGTGGCTACCAAAAAAATATTTTAGCAACGACGTCACTCCGAAAATATGTTCTCCTGTCTGAGAAATATTTGATCGTACGAGGGGGCGCGGGGGGGTTCGTCGAGACGAGAAGCGTTCCAAGTGGCTCGAAACAGTGTCGCGATGGGCCGCGTCCGATCGAATTCTAGGCCGACGACTGGCGAATCTATTTCTAAACTCGTTTCTATTTTCTATTTGCATGCGCCAGCGTCGTCACGACAATTTTATACGTCTGCGATATTTCGAGGAGTCGGCGTTACCCTGTCGACTTCTCCCAGCCCTCGCACGAAATCCATCGATTCGGTATAATTTCGACTCCGATCGAACCTGTGCTTCGATCTCGTATCAGCAATTGTCTCTGCTTCGCGTCTCCGTTCCCTTTTTATTCCTGGACAGTGAATGACGTCAATGAATAAGATAGGACATACGTCATCGATGAGAAATATCACTCGATAGACCTTCTTTGATGACTTCAATCATTTCTTTCTCGAATCCTCGTTTCCCGCGGATCTGCGGGGAGTTCGACGATTCCGCAGGGAGTCGACGACAACAAAGAATCGACCGGAAGATCCGGAGGCTCCCGCTTCCGCTGGAAGCTGGCCCATGATCGAGCAATTACCAGCGCAACGCGCGGACCGGCGATTAAGCATGCGGTATTGCTATTCTCTGGGCTCGTGCGTTACTGGACCGATATGTATGTAGGCGCATTCGCTATTTATCTCGCGCACGTACCGATTCCGATCGATTCGTCACCGGAATCCTCGTTGCGTAATTCTCCAACGATTCTTTGACGCAGCTCCGGAAAAATGCGAGTCGCTTCTTCTTTTTCTTCGTTCGACGACAAACCGCGCTTCATCCTCGACGGAGACGCGCGCGTGCTCGCTAGGAAAACACACACGGCATCGTTTCGAAAACGCCTCGTTCATAATGCATGAGATCTTTATGGGCTGCGTATAAAACTAAATTCACCTCGACATTGACTTTACGCAAATCGCAGCCGCATTTCGTTGACCCAGCACGCCGTAACGTTGTTTCGCGACGACCGCAGGCGTAAAACCGCGTTCTGAAGCGTACGGGCTGTACATCGTCTCTGGGAATCTTCCTTCCATTCGCTAGCTAACGAATCTTCGGCCTTGGATTCGTGGAAACTTTGGATAGATCGATTTTTGATACGAACTTGAAAGGGGAACCACCTAGCGATGCGAACGATGTCAAACATAAAAAGAAGTTTAAAAGATATCTCAGGAAAAATCACGCGAGGAAAATGATTTTTCTGACGGAAAGAGGCGGATTGGTTGCGTGGATCACGAAACAGCTGAGCTGTTGCTCGGCGTCGAGCAAGGCGTTCTATCGAATGGATTTTTACTGCATGCGCGCTAGGCGTGACGCTCGCTGGCTAGAGCAGCCAAATAGAGGCAAAGTCTAAGACAAGGAACAAGGGAGTCAGCCATTTCATGACACGGCTGAGCCGTCTCGTCTCGCTGCCATTAGAGCGCGCCACGTTCAGGAGTTTTGATGAAAAATCCTACGCCACGGTTTTATAGTCGCGGAGTCGCCGTGCTAGTCTCGTCGAAGTAGTCGCTACCGAGCGGTTGCGAACCGGAGGAACCGGAGCAGGGAACTCCACGATACTAGCACAAAATGCTTCACGGTGGATAGAAATCTTAATTTCCTGAAAAATTTTCTCTGGGTGTCAGAGGGACGCCAATTCTGCAGCCGCCGTCGTCGTTGCCGCCATCGATCATCGGATCATCTTCATCCTCGAGAGTGAGTTTCCAGTCGCATGTTCGATCCATTTACGCTCGATAATGCCCCATCTTTTCAGCCCGTAATTTCCGTGTTTTCCGACCTCGTGGCTTCCCCTTCCATTCGGCCCGGTCGCGCACGCTTCACGATGTCGCGAAGGTGGTAGACAGATGAAAAGAGAAGCCGACGGTAGTAGAAGGGCGGGTCGAACAGAGACAGCCGGATTCGGCCAGAGAGTAAAGAAAGAAAGAAAGAAAGAGTGAAGGGTGGAAGGGAGGGAGAGGGAGATGACATGTTACGCGCGGTGTAGAGAAAGAAAGAAAAACGATCGAGCCGGTATTGGAGCGAGACAGACTAGAAAGAAGGGAGCCACGGGACGACGGAACGGGGGGTGGGAGGTCGGAGAGGACTGGGAAGGGGGAGAAAGAGAGAGATAGAACAGGGAATCCACGAGCGATCGGCTGCCCTACTCAGTCCTCCTCCGTCTGCCAGTCGGTCATCTACGGTTGTAAGTTTGACAGCTCGCGAGCCCTTACGTCATTCGATTCCGCGATACGACGGGCTCCTTCCGCGAGAGTCGACAGTGCGTCCGCTTACAGTGTGCCTCTCGTCGTAGTCAGTGGATCGTCGTAGTCGCTCAGCCATCGACCCGATTCGATTCGTTTCGTTTCGTTTCGAAATTTGCTCGTCCATCGATCAACTCCTCGCCTGTTCAATCGAGTGTCGTTCGAATCTTGCGAGTCCGCTCGGGAACCACTTGGGAACACGAGAGGAAAAAGGTACGTGCCAATAAGCAGAACGTTTTAGAACACCTCCACCAGAGAGGCTGCTACGCGACGACATACTCGCGAATGCGCGACGTTACTGTCGCCAGAGCAAAGGTAACCGTCAGCGAGTAAGCGAGAGCGCGTCGCGCGATAAACATAAACTCAGCTCGCTCGGTATTCCGTCCTTGCGACGAGGCGGCTCGTTTCGCCGAGTCGTTGCTGCGTAAACAATATATTATGAACCGATGTACTTCTCGATAACAGCGGAATGCAGACTGGACTCGCCGCGTTTTGGATTTCCCGCGCTCGCCCCGCATTGGTCGCACGAAACCATGACACCCGTCGCACGATTTTCGCGATCGAAATCGCTCCGGATCCACCGGATTCCTACGGGGACACGCGAGACCCCGAAACGATCGAGACCGATGCAATATCTGTTCGATCTCTCTAATCGTGGGAATTATTTAACACTGGTCTCATCTTTTTTACTTTACTGTTATCGAAGCCACGTAGAGACATTATAAAGGCGCTTCCGTGGGAAATGATTCAGGACGTCTCTTTGTTCGAGCACGCATTGTCGTGCGGACGGAAACCAAAAGCACAGAATCGAAGTCCCATTTTTGTGGAGCGATATGTATCAGTCGGTTTTATTACTTGGTGTATTCGATGTCAAAAACTTTTTCTCGCAAATTTCGTTCAAGTCGAAAGATGCGATTACATCCGCGCACCGATCGTGGCATCGATTAGCGTTAATGAAGTTTGAGTGACGCATACGTGAGCGCATCATCGATGATTAAAGCGTTTATCTCGGACCGCTGCTGTTCGCGAGGAAAAGCCAGTGGAACTATTTAGAATCGAGGTATCCATTTTACAAGTTGATCGACTCTATTTCGCGCGTCGGTGAACGAACTATATTATTTTCACCGTGGGATCTACTCTGAATTTTCGTCGATGCCTGAATGAACTCGATCGTTGGATCGCGGAAAATGGAAACCGCGGAGTGATGCGAGCACAGTTGCATTCGCACGGTAATAGTGCACGTGCGCGGCCGTGCACGCGCCTTGGTTCCGCGCGCGTGAGCGAGCGAGCGAGCGAGCGAGCGTACCCGTTTGATCTCGGCAAATGGCGCAAGTATGTCCGCGTATTATTAAATAGATAACGACCATAAATTCGGACAAGTTACATAAAGGCGCAAAAGTGCGCGTTAAGGTCCGACCGTGTTCTATTTATGTAGCGGCGGCGACCGGCGATCTAGAGTTCTTCTTCCGTGGTTCTCAATCTCAATCCGCGGCCTCTGATCGCGCGGGATCGGCTCGCCTCGAATAGCACGGCGGAGAATGCGAATTCCCCGGCATCCGTGGGATTCTCTATGTCCTTTGTACTTTCCCGAAATAGTCTGCCGATATTCGCTCGGTCCGCGATGGAAGCGAATTTTGAACGATGCGTTCGAATATCGTCGAACGAACGAGCAAGCTAGCGCGATAAACTGTCGAGCATCGTTGGGCCGAGGAAGTCATCGAAACCGCTGTTTCCGTTTATCGTCGCCCGTATGTCTATTTGCCTTTTATCAATTCCAGAAGCGATAATTCCTCTTCCAAATTGCGAGACCGTATGGGACAGAGCCGGCTGAACGCGCGAGCGTACACGATCGAAACCGTTCTCTCTCTTTCTCTCCAGTCGGTTTTTTTCCATCCGATAGAGCAACACTCGCGGGTTCACAAGGTGTCGAATTCTTTTTTTCGACTCGCACGGACACCTTTAGAGTCGCGCAGTAGATAGGTCCGCTTGTGATCAGACGTGCAGGGAACCTCGCTTGCGAGAAAATCAAGGATCGAGAATTTCAATGCGAGCGGGAACCTCTGCTTCGATTTTAACGAGCTTTTGCACGACGTCGGCACACGAATCCGTAAAGATAAGTGTAAAATATTAGCCGTGGGTTGTTGATAGTTTCAAAAATACGAACAATTAAAGATACATACTTTCTCGTGTGAATCGATGCTGTAACAGCAGCTGTTAATCGGCAGTCCTGGGTTCGATTTAATAATGTTTTTCTTGGATATTTTATTGCCACCATCTCTATCTATCATCATACTACATCACGTATGTTAGCACAGCATAACTGTCCAGAAAAAGACTATTAAATGGGTATCGATCCTGGGACTTCCAATTACCACTTCACGAGTGTAATTTGTGAAGCAACATCGAGCAGCATTTTATCGCCTTTTCTTCTTTTATTCGGTGAAAAGACACCCAGGGGTAGTTTCCTTGTCAATGACCATTCGGTCCGCGACGATTCCACCGCGGCGTAGAAATTTTTCCGTGGCGCCGCGTCGCAACATTGGCGCGTTTCCAAACGAGCCAGAGCTCTCCTAGCTTCGTCTATTTTCGTTGATACCGATCTTTGTCGGAAGACAGCGGCTGCACTTGCCGCGGGCTTTTCTGTCGGCGGAAAATCGTTTCCAATTACTCGTTCCTTTTCGGAGCACACCGCGCCGCGTTGCGGGGGCGGAGGGAAACAGGCTCGAAAGAGGGCCAGCAGACACCGTCTGCCCGGTAACCCGACCGAATTCCTCTCTGTAATTTACACACACGTGACTCAAATGTCATCTGTAGACTGCCGGACTGCGAAATAGAGATTCTCCGAGTCGGCTCGTAGAAACAGAAATTGAAACTGCAATATTGTCGTGCTTCGCTTATTCGTTTTTAATCGTAAGCGGATAAAATGTATAATGATGTACAATGATGAATTTCTCGTCGGCTGCGCTTTCGACTGATCGCGTTTCCCGTTCGATCATCGCTCGTTGGTTCGTTTCTTCATCGGTTCTATCGCTCGGCGAACGCACCGACGTGACGCGTCTCGCTCTGTAACACGTCGCATGCAACAGGTATCTGGCCTGACGTCACGGCTGCAGGTCGAAGAAAGAGGGAGCGATGCAGCCGCAGTGGGAAGAGAGGAAAGAGAAACGATGCAGCCGGCAGCGGGGGTGGGAGCGTAACGATGGTAGTGGTGGCAGTGGTAGTGGCAATATCTGTCGGAATCATGCATACACACGAATGCAAGGCGGTCGCGCATGACTTTGGTTGTGCAGCTAGTTCCTCCCTCTCTCTCTCTACCTCTCGTCTCTACCTCTCTCTCTAGCTTTGAATCTTTCGGTTTTTCTTTCTTTCGCTAGCGTGTCCGTCTCTCGCATTGTTGCCAAAGAGAGACAGAGAGACAGAACCGAGCAGCGTTGTGTCACCGCAACGCCCTATTATGCGACTGTTATTCAACGCGCTCGCGGAAATATGCGTCGGAAACGGACGATGCAGTTCTGCATAGCCCTTCCGACCAGCCCTTAAACGTCGCGCACTCACCATCGAGAGTGCACCCTTTCTCTCGAGGAGTCGAAGCCGACACGAGTGCAGCGCCGCGTTGAAACGATTCCGGGATTCGTTGTGAATCATGGTTTGTGTACTGAAACTGTACTAGGCGAGTCTATTTTTATGAGCGAGCGAACGATCATCGTTAGAAGAGCATCCGGTGGGGGAATTCCAGCGACTCGGAAGTAATCAGGAAACTGAGCGCGGTCGTCGAAATCGGATTCCTAGCTGACAAATACATTTTCATCGGTGAAAGTAAACAATATTGAGAGGGCTTTAAATGCTGTTAAAGAACAATCTTTGTGCCCACTGATCGTAACGAGCATTTAAAACGGGAATAATAGCGTAGATTATGGGCGTTTTTGAAAGGGGGTGGGGACAAAGCCCACGTGGCCTGCCATGCGATGCCGAGCCGTCAGAGTTTCACACGCCAAGTAATTGAAGTAAAACATATTTTTCAAGTTCGCTGAAAAAAATCTGTGTCAATCTAGAAAGCTCATTTTGGCCACTGTGCAATACGTTGCAAAGAATCTTGTAGCCCATGGAGATGCTCTATCTGCTGGTTGGTCGAGTTTGGGTTCCGGCTCGAATTTGGCAGGCGAAATAGCTAGGAACAGAGGGTTAAGGTAGAGGGGAAAAAGTACCTGCTAGGTGTAACGGGGTGCCGGTAGAGTCGACCGCTGCCACTATGGGAATTCTAATTAGAGATAATGACGTCATTAAGGTCTGAGCCACGACGAGACGAGACGGTCTGCTGCGCTTACTGTACATGCTCTATTCCGAGTGCAGGTGTACTGGTGCGCCGTTTCTCGCACACACGGGCAAAACGAGTTTTGTTCGCGTCTGCGTGCTCTATCGTTCTCGATGCGCACGCTCCTCTCCCGTGCGGATGCACTCGCAAACTTTAGGCGAGAAGGAACTCACAAACGCACGGAGTACCGAGAGAATCAGCGGCGTGTTGCGCAGGCTCTCTCTCCCTCTCTCGAGAGAGCGCTGCGCGCTGCAAGGCGTATCGCGCGCAGTAGAATAGACGAGTTTACGCGAAGGAAATTGCGAGAGCCGAGCGCGCAGGGCCCCGGGGCTCGTTTTATCGGCGAGAGAACGGCGTCCCGGCCTATCATCGAATGCGTGACATTAATTTCAATGTTATTGAAGCATACACGGCGTCGTATCGCCACGTCGTCTTCATTCATTCCCTCCCGGACCTCCCACCGTCGTAAATTGTTCCTTATCCGCGACGACGCTCTGGCACCGGGCGCGTTCGCTCTAGGTTTCGTGAATAAGAGTATTAGCCGAGCGATACCGTCGCGATTTATGTATGATTCTTCTTCTTTTGCTCGTTTCTTTTCTTTTTTTCACTCGACGTTTAGCAACGAGCCGTTTCGGTACAGAGTCCAACGCGATAGCGCTCGCGAACGCGAAGAAACTACACCGATCTTTGGAATCCCTAAATCAGGCACAGACCGCTGCTCCCTCATAATCAGAATAGCCTTCTGTCCTCGTCAATACTGACCTCGTAAGATCGAGAGCCCCTTCTACTACGTACTGTTGCCCTCTGCAGCAATCTACACCACCCTCGACAATCAGCTTTCGACCAGAAGTGGCACGAAGTGGTACGGAGTCGACAAGAGAAGTATTCAATTCTCTTGTACTCGATGCGATAAATGAAAAACTTGTGGCAACGTTAACTTGATCCAACATGACGTCAATACGCAAGAAATAATTAGGACATTCCTCCATTATCTACTGAAAAACGATGAAGAAAACACTGCTCGATAAAAACCATTCGATCTAAGAAACGAACGGTGTTATTCTATCGCGTTCCTCTTAGCTACAATTAATATACCATTAGAGCGGATGTACACATCGTAATCGACATCGATATAAACGGAAATCTTGTTTCTCCGTAACTGGACTGCATCTTTATGCACAGTAAATGTGTTCAACATCAAGAGACAGAGACTAGATCAAATTTTGTTCTTTCCTCTATCAGTTTTATAATTCTTTCAATCGTTTGACTGTTTTAAATCGAACCTTGCGTCTCCTTTCCGACAACATTTGCCACCTGGGGCAACTGAGAGCTCTCCCGGCCCGCGAGAGGACGATGGACTGTTCCGCGGCTCGCTTACGATTCTATTTACGATAACGGCGCCTGTGCTGCGATTTTCCGAATTCCCGGCGTTCCACGGCCGAGAAATTATGCGAGAAATCCACCGCGGGCGCGAGAAGAAGAATCCATTCGCGTGGCGGCGTGGGTTTTCAGGAAAGCGGCGCATTCCAGCCGATGACCCATCCGTCTCTCCTCTTTGTGCCGCGATCGTTCAGCTCTCCGCGGTTCTTCCCGTCTTCTCGCTGTTGCGTTGCTCCTCCGGCAGCGTCACGCGACAACTATGCGCGGTTCCGATTGCAAAATCTCCCAGGACCGTCTTCAGGACGGATCTTTTGGATGTTTTTGGTAACCCTAGAATTACGACTTCATTCCAGCAAGCTCTGTACACTTGCAATTATCGAGACTCTTCTAGGATCACCTAAATGACAAGTGTCTTTGGAGTCAGGCCTAATCAGCGGTGCGTAGCCATTGTCGTCAGGTCCTACCGAGAGATTGAGACTTCTCGAAAGAACAACTCGGCGAAGCTGTGCGGACAACGCCACGCCGGAGTTCGTATGGGATTCGTGGCGAGTCGCTGCTAAACAGGACCTTATATGGCGCAAATATCCCCGTGGCTCCTCGTCCCGTGGCATTCCTTAACCTCCTTCCCGAGCGAGATATTTCATCGGCGACTCGGGAGTTCTCTCGTTTCCTTCGTGCGTCCACCCTATCCGTTCTCCGTTCGTGGGAATCGTTCGGGACGCTGTCGCTCTGGTCGGGGAGCATCGGTTTAACCCCCTGTCCCATGAATTTTTCCAGAATCACGATGATTAGAACCTTCCTCACAGTCCTTCGAAACCTATAGAAAATGCAACAAATGCAGAAAAGTTTTATTTCGCATAAAGATCCGCAGTCTATTCGTCGCCACTCGAAGAACGGGAGATTAGAAGAATTCTAATGAAAAGGAACGAGTAGGAAACAATTCTCGTGTTTTGCGGTTTTTCCTGGTTTCCTACGAGTTTCCCAATGATTCTATTCTAGCAATATAGTGTTAAGCTTCGGGTGAAGACTAATACTTTACTACCTACTTCGGTAAATGTACAAGTACAACTTTTGGCAGACTATTGGATAAACTTGAGATGTTGAATGATATTGGTGAACAGTATGAGAGAGGTTAACACCGTAGCGGAAGAGCATGGTCCGTGTTCGACACGGTTTGAGCACCGCTGGCATGCCTAGACGCCGCTGTTGCTCTGCTCGGCACCGCTGTCGCTGTTGGTTGGCTCTTTAAACTTTAAAAGCCAACGCGCTTGCCGCTGCCCGCGAAACTATTGACGATCGGACAGGGCCGTCGATCCAGAAGATCCCCACCATCGTCATCGAGCTCTGTAGCTCCTTTCGAATTTTCTCCCCTCCTGTGTTCCTCTCGGCGGTCTGAACTCTTTCGTTCTCTTGTGTCGGACAAGCGGCGTCTGCTCGATCCGATCCGATCCGATCCAATCCGCCGCTCTGGATTGCGATCCAACGACGACGACAACTTCCTTTCTCCGCGAGCAGTTTCCCCTCCCCTGCACGCATCCTCTTTCTCTCTGTCTTTCTCTGTTCGATGAAAGAGAGGCTCACGAAAAATCACTCGTCCTCGTGTGCACGGGAACCTACGCCTTGCAACCAACCGCACGGTTATGCAAAACAATTATCAAGGAATGCGGTCAGCTGTTCCGAGACGCGCGCGGGTTGACGTCATGCGGTTAACGCGTGCGCGAATTCTTGCAGGCTCCCACGCACGTGCGTCCCTGCCACACACGCGACCCGCGAAACCGAGCACCCTCTTTCTTTCTCTTTCTCTTTCTTTTTCTTTCCGAGTCTCCCCTGTGTCGAATCTCTCCCGTCCATTTCCCATACCCCGTTTCCCGAGGCCGTCGTCTAATTAGAGAAACGCGGCGACGTCTGCTGCTCGCGGCCACTTCCGTTTTCCGCTTGCGTAACCCGCTCAACGAGACACGCCTCGTCCTTGAAAGTTTTACACGTGCCGGGATCGCACCGACGACGACGACAACGACGACGACGTCGACGACGATGACGGCTGTGAACTCGTTCGGCGTAAACAGACCGGCCGACGGCCCTCTACGGTTTATCTACCGCGATCGATTTATTCTTCGTTGCGAACGACGATCGATAGCATTATTGTTACAGAATTGATCCTCGGCCACGACAAACCCGGAAAGATCGGGCGCTGCACTCCGCCCCAGCCACTCGAGAGTGCCGATCATTAATTGCTACACAAACACCCGTATCGCCAGCTCGTGCTGTATTGTACAAATATTTCCTCGTCACACAAAGCACTGGCAGCGCCCAGGCGCCTACTATCCTTATCGAGCCTACCTCCCACCGCATCCCGTCCCGCCTAAGCGGACTTTAATTACACCGATAATCGAACCTATTCCACCGCGCGGTCTTTGTTAATTAATGTCCCGTTCGGTGGACGCGTTCGTCGCGGTTTGCCATTGCTGCCGACGAAGAAACCTCGCAAGAACTGCTTCATCCTATTTCGATCCACTTGCAATTTTTTCAATTTACTGTAAAAGTACAATGACTTATATTTTCGAAAAAAATTCCTCGACTAATGAGCGAAGCTAACTAGAAAGCACTGAAACCTTGGTTGCAAAAGTTCGCCAACCAAATATAGAGAGAACGCCCACCGGAGAGCGTCCTGTGGGAACCAGAATTATCCAATCTGTGTGAATCTTTGTCGCCAGTCTTTGTCCGAAGCGTCGGCCAGCGAGCGGGTCGGGTCTTTAAAAAATTAGCAAAGATAGGTCCGCGCGTGGGTTCGTTCAACTTTGGCTGACTCGAGCGAGCACACGCGGGAATATTTCTTGGCTCCCCCCTCTCCTTTCGTACATCCCTCTTCCTTTCCTCTAGTTCTCCTTCCGTCTCCTTCCATTCACATATATAGAGAGAACGTTCCGCCCAAGCGACTCGCTATTCCCACCTCTTTTTTTCAGTCTCTCTTTCTCTCTCTCTCTCTCTCTCTCTCCTATTTTTCCAGGCGCTCGTTATCCACGAGAGATGCCCGAGGCTAACCTAACGATCGCGTTCGAGCGGTCGGTTCGAGGTACACACGGAAGTTCGTACAGATTTCGCGTAATTTCACCGAAAGGTTACCAGACCACGCGTGCACCTTTCATTCTGCCTCTCTGCGAAACCGGTAATTTCTCTCTCTCTATCGCCGGTTTCTAGAACTGCCAAGGGCCTGCGTGCGGTTATCGTCGCAGTCGTCGCCGCGACAATGGAAACTTCCTAGAAGATTGTTATTACCTTCTTTGTCGCGACGGTCGCTGCGTATCGCCGCTGTTTAGATAGCACGAGGTTGAGGAACGCGGTGTTCCCACAGGTAGACGCCCATGCGTCGCCGTGCGAACGATCGCTTAATTGCGCCGGAGTGCGCTGGATTGCCTGATAAACGGGTCAAAAATGCCGCCGCGCCATCGGTGTACCTCCTAAACCTAGTTCCAACCCCCTATGGCCATTTAAAGCTTAACCCCTTGCTCCGCGATTTATTTACGAGCAATAAATGTCCACGAAATCCAATTCTCTCCAGTTTCACAGGACAGCGATGAATATAAATCTTCATGAAAAAGTTTCGGGAATTTTTTTCTGATTTTTCAATGGAGAATCTCCGGGATCGGGAGTCTCCGCATCGCATAGATTCTCTCGACCGGCGCGATAAGGGATAATTCGAATACCGGCGGTCAATTAGCAATCAAGATTCACGAATAGATGGATTCGGCGATCGATGGGACGGCTGTTCGGGCTGAACGCGTGTAGCTCGATAGCCGTGTACGCGAGTAGCGTGTTTGTTCCCTCGTAATCGGCTCTCGGATCGGCCAATCAGCGTGGTCCTATTGCTTGGACCAGCACCGAGCGTCGGGGACGTATCTAAACGCGATACAGCTATAGTGTGTGACGCGAGGCAGCGTGGGAACTCCTTCGAGGCTCAGGGGTTCTCAGTAGCGAGCTGTCCAACCGGAAACGCGACTCCTACTGTCGTTTTCCGGGTTGCGATCGTTGAAAACAGTGGGGCAATCTTCGGGGGAACGAATCTGTTTCTGGTAGCGTAGAGCGAAAAATCTTTTACAGAGAGAGAGAGAGAGAGAGAGAGAGAGAGAGAGAGAGAGAGAGAGAGAGAGAGAGAGAGAGAGAGAGAAAGGGAGTAGCTAGAGAAGGGTCTGTGAAGGGATGAGAGAAGGTTCCGGAGGCTTAGGGCCCGAAAACAGAGAAAGAGAGGATAGGGCGGTAGCCGACCGGACGTGCTTGCGTCTTCGTCTCCTCCGGTTGGTGCTTTATTTGGCGAGTTTTTGCCGTGTTTTACGAGCGCTTTAGCGGCGTTTTTTATTGCTGGGTCACTTCACAATGCGCCATCACTGTGGGCTTTTTACAGACATCCTTTATCTAAGCGGCAGTATCGAGTGTGTGGGTACTTTGCATATGGGCCGTTATATAATGGCCGTGTACACGCGTACAGGCTCTTCCCAATCGCGCGTCCGATGCACCGGCGCGCTGCACTCGCCCGATGCACTCGCTCGCTCGTTCTATGCCAGTCCCGCTTCCGTCGTTCTTTTTTCGTTTCTTTTGTCGGCTGGCATTGCGGACTGCGATGCGGCGAAACCAGCCCGCGGTCGCTCCGCATTAATCGATCTCCCGGAGTATTTTCGCATCCGTCCGCTTTTGCACCGGCCGGAAACGCAATATGAACCTTTCGAGTTCCAAACGACGCGATCGTCGCGTTCACACGTGGCGATAAACCTGCCACGACACCTTACCACCTTCGCCGTTCAATTATAAAACATCACGCTCCTATATGATCCTAGGAGCCTATCATTTAAATCGAAGTACAATTCCACTACAGAGCACAAATTTTCGAAAAACAAGAGAGAAGTATTTTCCTGAGGAACAAAGAGCCGAGTAACGAGAGAGGTGAACGACCTGAAAATTTGCGCAGGTGACTCGGTGATGCGCGGTGGCTTTTAGCGTTAAGCACAGTGGCCGCGTTGTTTAACATGGTATTCGCGCAATCGTTCGATGGTTCGAGACCGATGCTATTTATTTATGCGGTTGCAGAGCGCCAGCACGAGCGAATAAGCGAACGAGTAAGCGTGCGCGCGAGCGCGAGCAGAGCCCGAGCGCTTGTAACTCTGTCGGTGTGCGTATCTCTGCGTACCACGTCCTGTGCATAGATCGTTCCCTCTTTCTCTCGCCATTCAGAGACTCGCCATGAATGAACCGCAGACTCTTCGTTCTCTCCGTAGTAAATACTTTTTCCCACACGTTTACCGCAACAATGGCCACCGTTCAAGGTTCGAGGGTAAACGCGAGCGTCGACAACTTATCTGTCCACCTTTGTTCGATCTCTTTTCACGCGGTTTTTTCTCGGCTGGTGTTTTTCGGTTTCGCTTTTTCCCATAGATCGGAACGAAAAATCGTGACTACGTATACGTAGCCGGTGTAACGTTAGTAGGTATATATCCTTTCTCTCACTGCGCACGCAGGCAGATCGAGAGTGCGAGCGCCCGAGTATACGAGCGTGTACACCGAGCTCGCTCGTTCACGGTTTAAGGAGGGTTAACGAACTCCGGTTTCCTCGATAGCGTAACATTCGTGGGTAAATGCTTGACGAGTGCTCGCTGAAACGTTAACTAGACGCCCAATCCTCCCGGTTATCGCCCACAAAGGATAACGGTGTGTCCCGTTGCCAGGAACGTGCGAAAATCGCGACCGATACGCTGTCGTATCGATTCCCTACTCTTCTATCTCTCTCTAGCAAATTATCCACCGACAATCGACTCTCGCCTAATCGAGAGATTAGTCTTCTCCCCTCGGTCCTAGAGCCTCACTGAATTGGGACAACGAGCCGTCTCGTCGCAGTGGAGAATTTCAAAATAAAAAACCAAAGAGCCGACCCACCCACCGACCGGATGATATCTGCCAGCGTCTTTTTTTGGCTGTATTGTAACTGGGTCACGCACTCGTCTCGTCGAATCCTTCGGTGCGGCACATGCGTGCTCCGTTTCCGCTCCTGACGTCACTTCCCCTCTCCTGCTGCGAGCCAGACTGTTACATAGAACCGCCACGTTGCTTACATGATAGAGCCACACACCGCACCGGGGCCCACGCTTTTCGCCCGATAATTGTCTTCCATGGTGTTTCTTGTGAATTGGAAACGCGGTTAGGAAAATTAACGGTGCGATGGGAAACAACAAGACTTGGGAAACAGTCTGGTTTAAGTCTGGGTTGTAACAATTTTAATAAACTAAAACTAATACATATTCTGAAATTGTTCTATTCTGTGTGAAATCTGCATTTCTAGTCTGTTGTACGACTAGCGGTTAACAAAGTAAAAAAAACGTTCAGTGTACAGATGTTTGTCAACCGGACAACGTGAAAAAAAACCTTATATTCACCGCCTTATTTTAACGTCCGTGGTTCCGATATCGGGCTGAGCGCAAATAACTGATAAAAGGTTTGCGTCATAGCGCCACCTGCGCCAGCAACCAATAGCGCGGTTGTTGCGTAAACCGCTGTAGCGTGTATATACGTGCGTTCGCAGGAAATCGTAGTTGGCTCGCGTGTCCACGCGTCGTCGTGCGAAGAAAACCGCGGAACGCGGAATGCGCAACAAGTCTTTACAGATTCTGCGAGCCGGAGCCCACACCATAGATGTCCACAGACAGCATCTTTCTTTCTCGAATCTCGTCAAACTCGCGGCTCATTCTGATTTCGTAATCCCGCGACTTCTGGTATCGGTATCCGATTTCGCCGGACAGTGTCCCCTGGCCCCTTCGCGCTACTCTTCCCCTCTCCCGTGTTCCTCGGCTGAATGGAGGCGTTAGAGTTCTTATCGGCAGTCGGAGGGCGCGTTTACGTCAGAGCTGACCGCACCGGGAATAGTTTAGTCCACTGTTAACAACCCACGATATCGCGACGGGGCTGACCAATCGTTGTTCCGTCGAGGTTCCGTTTCCTGGTATCGCCGTTATCGCTCGCACGCTCGCATACTCGCATGTACTCCATGAGAGAGAGAGAGAGAGAGAGAGAGAGAGAGAGACCACGAGCGATTGTCTCGCGTCCTTTCGCGTCTCTTTAAACCCATGCGCTGGCCTCGTGCTACCATCGAGTTTTCCGGTGGCTCTCGGGGAACCACCGGACGTGTTACGAAACCTGAGAAACTCGACGCACGTTTCGAAAATCGAGCCGGAGCCGAACTATATCTCTCTCTTTCTCTCTGTCGACGGAATTTCCCGGACCGATTCGAGAGCGGATCGAGGCCCACTATCGCAATCGGGCACATAGAGTGTCCGCCCACTCGTCTCCGAGACATGCATCCTCCCTCTTCTTCTCCCGATCGCACGATCCGATCGAACGCGTTCAACCATTCGCTCGAAGCATTCTAATTCGGTGAATCCGAGAGATCGAATCCACTGATCGCAGATCGCGTCGGTGATCCACGTCTGAGAGACAAATTTATCCTCTTGTAGAATCAAAACAGTGAAAATTTTCATCTCCTGATTTTCGTCATACATGATCAGCAGGTTTACAAACCGCTGCGAATTCCCGTTCCCTTTAGGTTCAACCACCTTGGGAAGGTGGTGGACGGGTCACCATTAGATGCAGCGGTTTTATTGCGCCGTTTTCGAGCTTCCGGTCAGCTCGGCTCTGCTCCGTTTTGCTCCGCTTTGCTCCGAAGCTCGCTGGACCCGCGCGTTTCGGCTTTCGCGTGCCACGGTCCGCGTGGGAGACAGAAAGAGAGAGAAAGAGAGTCGGTTCAGTAATGAATGGATTAAACAACGTGACGTCACAGGATGGATTATATAAACGGTGTGGTGCGCGTGACATCGGACGTAGGAAGGAAGTTCGCTTCCTTTCGTACCTAGAAGGTATTCGTCCGGCCATGCGTTCGTACGGCGCGTGCATGCGTATGCATAGTCGGCCGCGCGTATATGCAAACGATTTCGTAGCCGAGAGGGGTCGTTCATTTAAAAGCGGACAAGCTCGGTTAGAATCCCAATGACGCCGAGACACGGACAGTGTGCCGCCCCTTTTAATGCTTCCCTACGTCGACTCGCCCATCGAGCACTCTCTTTCTCTCTATCCTCTCCTCTCCTCTCGCCGGGCCACATCGTCGAATCAATTTTTACCTGAGAACGCTTTGATCGCTTGTGCACGCGCGCTACAGCGGTGCTCTTCTACTCTTTTTGTTGCAGATCGGCTCGAGCAGCGTCGCGCAGCTTCATCGACCGGAGACACGGCGTCTCTAGCCGCCAGGACTAGACGGCAGTTTCGATTTTTCCACGCGAATACGTGTGACACTGTCTAGGGAAGAGGTATGCCTTCACGGAACCGCTGCTATGGCCAGCAAGCCATCGGAACTCGCTTTTCGAAAAAGAGCAGCTCGATCTTGTCATCTAACTGAAAAACCGTAATAGCGTTTTACCTGGTGAGCCTTGGTTTTTTTTTCTTTTGAGAAAAATGACAATTTCCACCGACATCGGGTCCATGTATTCGATCCCCACAGTTGCGAACAAATAATTCAGTTATTGCAGTAGCGAAAAATGTTCTATTTTCTCCTTGGAACTGAAGATTTTGAATCGAAACTTTCCAACGCGTTTCGAGCTCGTGTTTCTCGGAAACGAAGGCCAGCCAGGCGAAACGCGGTTAGGATGTTCGAGTGTATACAGCAACACGTAGACGCTGTTTTCCGAAAAGCGATGTCCGATACCGCGCGGTCTGCCCGTAAGCTCCCGGCGCGGTATATTTTCGAATCACTCAGCATCTATTTGACCGATGCAGTGGAAACAGAGTGTCGTGGTCAGACGCGACACGCACTGGACGACCCAGTTCTCGCGGAGCTTGTACGGAAAGATCCGAGAGCACGTGTTTACGGATCGAGACAAACGCGTGTGTCCCTCTCCGGGTCTCGATCCCACCCTGATCCTCCGGCCGAGGTCCTCTCGCGTGGTTATTAGCGTGTAGTCTGGGAGCCGTCTGCGGGTCGACGTCCGAGGATCAGAAATAGAAGCGCCGCGACGCTTGTTACATTCCGTCACCTACGATCCGCTGACCATCCCCGTGCGGATCCCAGCTACCTAGCCAGCTAGCTTGCTAAGCTACCAGCTTGCTCGCTCTTTCGCTCATCTATCTAGCTTATACCGCCTCTCTCACTCTTTCTTATTCTCAGTGACCGATCCGTCGTTTCCGAGACGCTCGTGCACGCGTGCTGGATTTAAAACGGTTACGCGCGTGCAGTTTTAGCCCGCCGAGAGACGGGTTACCGCACCGATCTCCTTCCGGCCTAGACGATCGTCGATTGGAACGCGCGCGCGCGCATGAGTCTTTCTCACCGGGACCCGTTTCCTCGGATCTTGTCTGAAATCCCGGGCCCGTTTCTCGTGCAACGAGCGAGTATACCTACCGTAGTCGTGGATCGGTGACCCTCTAGGAGAGATCGGTTTTTCCGAAACGTCGACGGGGATTACCGCGAGGCTGGTTAACGGTCACCCTCTTAACTCGAAGGGCAGGTGCGGTAGTCCGGTTCACAAGGGAAAAGGGCGGCGGGCAGCTGCTCGTCTTAGAGACGGTTCTGTCCCGAAGCCAGAGAGGGGAACGAAGACGAGGAGAGAGACCGTGGAAGGAAGGGATGCGGTTCGCTGGCAAGGTAAACGATATAATGGGGACGTAACAGTGGGTCCTTTTCAGAGGCAGATGTCCTGGCCGAGACACGTGCCCATCCCGAGCCCCCTTTTTCGGGCTCCCGGTCCTCCTTTCTTCGACGCGATTAGACCGAGCACACTGCTGTTGGAACGCGAGCTGAAAACTCATGCGAAAGGGGCTCCTGTAGACCTCGCGTTCCATTCGCTCTCACTCTCTCTGTCTATCGCGAGAGCTTCCGTCTTTTCTTCCTTCTTTTCTTCCTTCCTTCCTCTCTCGCTCTCTTTTTCTTCTCTGCTCCCGTTCCTTCTTTTTTCTCTCACCTGGAGGGGGGGGGGGGGGGACACCAGCTGCTGCTCTCGTTGTAGCAAGGATCGCACCGGTGCAACCACGACTGTGAAACCGTCTATTGTGCCACCGCGGAAACTTGTCTAACCGTAGGACATATCCAAGTTCTCTCGAATCCGTTCGAGACACCGTCCTCCTCGTCCGGAGGAACGACGAGCCACTCTGTTGGCAACGGAATCGAAAGTTTGCAGAGCCGGTTTTCTGCTCTCTCGGTCGCCGCGAGTTCGATGGATCGAAGATAGAAGACGCGCGAAGCCAGCCCAGGCAAATTCCTTCAAACGGTCGACGCTCGCGCGGTTGAAAGGTGCATTCAGGATTTCGTGGAAGCAGCCGGCTCTCCGACTCGCCGCTCCCCAGAGCTCGCTTGTTCGCAAGTCCGACCGATCTCGTTGTCCGAGAGTCGTCGTGTGACTTTTTGGAGCGGTTTGCTCTCACGCCGAGTGACTACGCCTCTACAAGAACGGATAAGCGCATACTGGTTCCGGAAAGTATCTGTACTATAATTACCTATCATTTTTCAGCTGCGAACGATCAGAGTAGTCTTGTCTTACGTCAGGTAAGCGAAGGATTTTACAAAATTAATCGAATGAATGTCTGGAAGAAAGACGCGTGTTAGGAACTTTCTTAAATGGACTTTTCGGAAAAGCGAGTTCGAAGGTATCCGCGATTAAATATTGAACACTATATTATTGATCTCCGCTACCGCGTCACAGCCAGAACGACGAGTGCACCGCTTTATTATTGCTCGGTGTACGTCTGTCGATCGACGGCCACCTCGTAAAAACAGAACGGTAGCTGCTGCTGCTATTATTGCTCGGCAAATCCGTGCCAAGGTCTCGCTTTCCGGTTTTATTCTCGGATCTAGACACACCGCCACGTGGTTCTCTCCATGATTTTGCCGGATTTTCGAGAATTTCCCGGTCAACCTAATCCAGAATCGATCTGTAGAAGAGACTGTCTTTCTCTCGAGCAAACGAGCGACGTTTCTCAACGTTTGAGAACCGCTGCGACCGCTTCGATTCTTCTGCAACTTCGTTCGACCCGGACGCAGTGACCCGTGCCAACGATGATCGATCTTCGCGATCGAAGTACCGTCCGATCCGACAGTCGAACAGTCTGCAATCCTCTTCGTGCAAGTCTGTTGCACCCGAAGACGTGTCTCGTTTTTCTGGTTCGGTTCTATCGGTCGATGGAGAAACTATTTGCCTTTCAACTAAGAAGAAACCCAGCGCGAGAAAATGCCCGTTCGATATCGAGCTGTTCCGATCATCGTTGACTCGCAAAACCACGGGGACTCTCTAGACCACGGAGAACAGATTCTCTCCTTGCGCGATCAACTAGAGAATCGATCGCGTTTCTTTCTCGATTTCTCTCGCAGATTATCTTAGTCGCTCGGTCAACGAAAAACAATTCGCGATTTACGATTCAAGGCGACGAAAACAAGTGCCACGCGCCTCGTCTAAACCTATGAATCGAACCTAATCCATTATGAAGCGGTCCTTTTCTCTCTCTCTCTCTCTGCTGGATCGTGACACGTTAGGATTGACAATGACATAACGCACACCACCGCCGAACGCGCTCCATTATTCATCGGGATTATCGATGAATTATCATATTATAATGGCGGAACCGTAGCCTTGAAACGATGACAACGCGTGTACGCGCTACCTTGAACGCCGGAAACCCTTAACGCCTTCGTCATAGACAAGAAATTTCTGTCTGTTTCAAATTTCGAGATCAGTCAATTTTCACCAAAAATTTCGAGCCAGTAAGATTTAGAAAACCATCTTTGTCACTTTCTTGTAGAAAATGTTTTTAAGGCCGTGTTTGAGTGTGTTGTTCGCGGAGGCTGCAGCGACGAGCACAGAGGCTCGCGAAAATAATTGAGATCCGCGTGTTGGTCATCGTGAAGGGACAACAACGGTCCGACAGAGGGACTCCGCGGAGGATATCCTACCAACCGCAGCGAGCCCTCCGCTTCTCGGCATTCCTCTGGAACGCACGCGTTTGGTATTCCGCGCGGCGTTCGCACGATGATACTCGTGGCGTACTTCTACGACACTCGAGGAGACCGATTGACGGCGAGTAGTCGCTCGTCGCGAGCCTTCGAGCGATCGTGCCGGAATGCGTTCCCGCGGGTAAAGCCGCGGTTATGCTGGATGCGATTTTCGATCGCATGCGACAAAGTGGTCGTCTCGCTTCCCCCATCGCGCCTGCAATGCGTCCGCACCATCCTCGCCGCGATAACTTCCGCAATCGATTAAATATTTTCACGAGACTTTCTCCCGCACATCAGATAAAAATTGAATGTTGAGATTTAAAGATTTATCTGTTTAAAAATTCAAATTTCTGGAAAATGCGAAATCTTCATTGCAACGGCAATGTCAAAAGATATTATTTTGCGATATTGTTCGGCACGTTTTGTAAATTGCCGATTGAAATTTCTCCCGCTACCGAAAAATTGACCGAAGCAGTGACTCATAGGTTCTGAAACAGCATTCAATGATCGTCGGTAAGTAATGTGCTAGTAGTAGTCTGGTCGTTGGGCTGTCTCCCACGGCAGGGCCGCGCGTCGACCGCATTCCACTCGCAGACCCTTTCCACCGCCACCGGTGCTGGGTGATCGACCCTAATCGCCAAATTCGATCTCGATTTATCGTCGCGTCGCTTTCACGCTCGAGCTTCGCGCGTTCTAGAAAAAGAAACTGTGCGCTCCTCCACCTAATCCCGAGAATCCAAAAAATTTCCACGGTCTTCGAAATAATTAGCGAAAATCCACGATTCTATCTAGCAGCGCACAGAACTTGCAAAAATAGTTTGCCATTGTGTCCGAAATACACGCGGGAGCAGAGCTTCCATATTTTTGTAGCTGGCGATTTCCCTCGCAGACGAGAAACGGTGTCGGTAGCGGTGGCAGTCAGCGTGGTGTAAGAGCCGAAGATCGGTTGGAAGACGGCGACAATAGCGGCGGTGATAGTATTATTAGTAGTAGCAGTATAGTGGTAGAAGAGGCACGAAGAGAGCCGGGCGAGGTGGTAGTAGGTAGTAGGTGGTGAAGCCGGTAGGTGGAACACGACGGTGATTCGGTGAGCAGCGGATCGACTCCCTAGAGATACCGGAGAGAAAAGAAGAGGAGGAAGAAGAAAAGAACGAGAAGGCGGAGGAGGAGGCTGGTCAGGAGGTGAGGAGGCAAGAGTAAAGTCGGAGACTGGACTCGTACCTGCATTCCATTCCCACTGGCCGCGTAGGTCCTTGTATAGGTGGTCGTCCTCCTCCTCCTCCTCCTCCTTCTCTTCCTCCTCTTTAGCTGCTTCTCCTTCTCCAGGGGAGTTCTCGCCGGTCGTTCCCTCTTCTTCTTCTTCTTCTTCTTCTTCTCCTTGTTCCACGGGTCTGTTCAGGTTGTTCGTCTTCGTCTGGCCGTATCGGGTCCCGGTTACGCGATGAAGACGTCCCTGCGCGTGTTCCGCGAAACTTTACCAAATCTACCACGAAATCGCGCGCGCCCCTTCTCTCCACCCTCTCTTACCCTTGATTCTTGTGGTCCTCCGTCCCCTTCGGGTTTCTCTTCTCGACGGCGCGATCGAAACTCACCGGCGAATTTTCAGTTTATCTTTATTCCATCCGGAGCAAGAGAAAGTGAGAGAACGAGCGTGTTCGACTCCCGTCGCTCGGATCGCCCCTTTTACTTAATTCGACAAAAATTATAGCGTCCCACGGACTGGGCCCGGCCCGGTCCTACTTTTTCGCAAACCCGCTCTCTTCTCCGATTGGCTAGCACTCCTCGAACGCAACAGTTCGACGGTAGACCAGAGTCGTTTTGACTTCGTCTTCTCTAATGCCCTGCCCTCTCCTTCTCCTCTCGCGTTCCTCTCCTTGGTCCCCAACCGGATCGCAACTTCCCGAGGAGCGAAGATCGAGGATTCTTCTTCGGTCGACGGAGGTCGCGTCGAATAGAAACCGCAAGGATCCGATCTATCGCCTGTTATTTTCGCGGAGCCCGGACCGAACCGAACCGAACCGAACCGAACCGGACCCGATCATGGTTGTCAGCCGGACAAGCGTTCGAACCCTCCATACCGTTTCGCCATCGTCGCGCCGGACAAATATAAACCTCGTCGAGTTATTCCAGAGTCGCGATCCTCTTAATTAGAGCAATTAGCCGGTCCAAGAATAGAAGGATGACGCGTTGGCAAACGCGGGATCGCGCCAGCTCCACTCGCGCGAGAACGGCAAGCCTCGGGTGATTCATTTTGCTCGAGTAGACGCGCGATTTCGCGTTTATCAGAGCATTATCCGTAAGCTTTGGCCGAACTTTCTACGGGAAAGTTTCGGTGACAGGGACCGTCGCTAGTTTCACCAACGGGCCCGTTTTACTCTACGTTTCCGCCAGAGCTTCGCCGGAACCCCGAATTTTCGGGTTCTCGCACACCTCCAGTTTCTACTCGTTCAGACGCGAACGGGGACGCGAGCTTTTGACAAGGTTTGACGAACTTGAAAGAGGTTGCGCGACGATATGCCCCTGTTGCTTCTAAACGCGGCTCCGAACCGGCGATGCGAGCGAAGCCGCTCGAGCTAGTCGTTCGTAGAAAGTTCACCAACCTCTGGCAGCGTTTCGTTTCTTTGGTTCGGTGGCCCTCTTTCCCTGTCGCGGCTTTCGATAGTCGCACAGCAAGCACTCGGTCTCGCGCACGGTCGCGCCGCTTTTTCGATATCGATTACAAGTCTTTAATCCAGCCACCGTGGGAAGTCGCGTTGGCTTCTTGTTACGAGCCGTTGCATCAGCTCCTAGGAGCACCAATAGCGGCCGGGACACGCGGACGTTATGAAAGATTCTTTTTTTTTCCTTACCGAGCAAGCCGGAAAATGCGTGGCTCGATTCGGTAGGTAGGAACGCTCGAACGACTTCCCGCTGGAAACGTGTCGCGAATTCTGTCTTTGAATTCGAATGCGTTCCTTCGTGCCATAACCGGTCGCTAGATGTCCGGAGACACCCGAGATACCTTGTAGACGCGTATTCATTTAGAAAACTTCTGACACTTCGATCGTTTCTTTCCTGATTGAAGTCGACCTTGTATATTGGCGGTTGGACTCTGTTGCATGAGATCAGTCTTAATAGTTATTTTATGTTCAATTAACTCGTTCTACTGAAACTACCAGTCATATTCAGCCTTTGGAGAATACACAGACATGCGATGGATATAAATCTTCCTTCTATTCTAGGAAATTACGGACAAAGAAGTTCTGATCGTTGTGATCGTAAAATAAATCATGGTACAAGGAACTGATATAAGTGTTCTGGCGGATCGTGCATTCTTGAATAGATTTACCGGAAACCTATTAATAGGCTTCGCAATCATTGTGCTGTATCAAATGAAAACTTCTTCGTGTCCTCAGCGATGGAACATAGATTTCCAAAAATAATGAAATAATCACCTACCCCGTTTCCAGAAAATCAGCTTGCCATGACTTTTTCCAAACAGAATGAGCAGAGTCGAACGATTCGGTGAGCGGTAGCTTGGTGGTCGTAGGTCCGGTTGGGTGGCCTATTTTCGCATAGTTCGCGGCGGGTCACGAACCAGGAAAAAAGAAAAGAAGTGTCGTCGGTTGGCCGCGCCGCGTCTCGTGACACTTTTCGAAGTTACGGTTCTTTCGGTCGGTGTGCGTAGTTATTCACAGCGCAACTTCTTCCTCCTGTGTGTGTCTGTCTCTCTCTCTCTCTCTTTTTGCCACAGCTTTGCTCCGTCTTTCTCTCTCCTTCCCGGTAATATTTTTCTCCTCGGTCTCCTCTCTCCGTTCAGCGGTGTCTCGCTCGCTCACGAGCTCGCTCAATTACTCACTCTGTCGGTATGCCGAGAGAGAAGCGAATTCCAAGAGTGGCAGCCTTGTCAAGGTGTTCCTCGCGATCGGTCTTGCATGGAAAAGATCCGTCTTTGCTGCGCGCGGCCCGATTGCTCGTAATCGGCTGCGCTCGATCGTCGTCGGCCAGACGAAGAGAATCGAGAATCGCGATCGGTCAGACGAAGACAGTGGCAGCTTGAATCGCAATGCAGTGGTCGTCGTCGTCGTCGTCGTCGGCGGCGGCGGCGGCGCCAACCGTGACACGAGCTCCTCCAGCAAATTATATAATCGATCCTGTTAATATTTTTTCGACTGTGACGCGATTGCGTCATCGTTTCTATCTTATTCTGTTGTGTGCTCTACGTCATCGTTATTGTCGCGTTCCGAAGACACGATTCCCGGTCGCGGAGGCGGGATGGAATTTAAAAAGTTCGTGACGAGACACGGACGAGCGCGCACGCGTTTCGAAACAGTTCCTCCCGCGAGGGCCGATCCGATCCGTGCCGCGAAACGATCCGAGCAGCACCGGGCCGGGGCGACAAGACGAAAATAATATCGTGAATCACGAGCAAGCTCGCTCCTCTGACGAGACCCAGATAATCCCCGAAACTCTCTTTTTGCCCGAGGCTTCCCGTATCGAGAGCCTCTAAAAACGGTTTTGTACACGCAGTCCCGATGGAACGCGCTCACCATGGACGCATATTCGCCTTCTCCATCCACACATTTACGCGTCCGCGCACGCGAGATTCTCTGGAGGGGTCTGTCACGCGTACAAATAGCTGACCTCGCTTCGTCGCCTCTATCAATGGCTCGACGCTGGTCTGAATGACTTTTACGCCTCTTCCTCTTACTACGCCGAGGAGAGCTGTGCCCGGAGTCCGGCTTCCTTCGATCCAATTTTCCTTTCTCTCGTGCCGAGGAACCGTGGGACGACCGTGCTTTATCCGAGGATGAAATTCTCGAAAAGAACCTCCTCCTACCTCGCACGATCCAAACTTTGCCCTTTATCCACGCGCAACAGGTCCCTCGAGTCTACGGGAGAACGTTTCTACAGCTAATTGACATTGATTTATCATTCAAATGACTGTTTGCAGATCCCTGCCACGATGCAGATCCCTGCAGTATCGGCCAAATAATTCCCTAGATCTTCTTAGCGTGCGTCGGCAACTGAGAGCTCGTGTTACTGTCCGTCGACACCGTACCGACCATCGCTATACTACCTACCGCTGGTAAAAGTAACTATAAGCGGTCGGTATGTCAGCGAGCAAGCGCTAGCATCGTTCTTACAACTCGTGTTCGATCGTTCGATAGCGTTTGAATAATTGCGCGCGATTAATTCGAAACCCCTCGACTTCCGAGATAAGAGATACCGAATGAATCCCTCTTCGTTTCCACGGAACAAGCTCTGACGACGCTCTAACGATCTCTGCTCGTTAATATTTACGATCGGGTCGGCCGGAGAACGACCGCGTTAATTAGATAAAACCAGCAGTCTAATTCTCGGAAGGATTCACGATATGCGTAATCGGCGCATGGATCCGTTCGGCATGTTCCGCGTCGTTACGATATCGTCGAGCTTGGACGCGTGGTATCTCTCTTAATTTCTGCTTGGTCCCTGGTTGACATTGTCCACGGGAGGAGGACAGTGCTCGCGATTGAAGCGAGATCCATGGATCACTCGGACCCGATCCGGCGGCTGCAAGTCTCCGCGAAGAGTCAAGAAGTTCTACGGAATCGCAACGGGGTCGTCGCGGGGTCGCGTGGTATCTTTATCGGTGGTTCGTATAACCGTCAGCGCGTTATCGTAGCTGGTTGATAGCGCACGTGCAAAATAGTGTAGGTCGATCGACGCTCACGTTCCGACGTTGGCCGACGCGACGCTTACCCGCGAAAGGATCGGGTACGCGATCGAGAACTTGAACACAGGTCCCCCCTGGATCCTCGTCGTCGATCTCGGCCTCGTTCTTAATGATCCGCGGTATCGTTAGGCTCGTATCGCCGTCGCGGAAAAATCTACGAGCGTTCTTTAATTAGCGAGAGCCGAGCAATCCTGAAAAGATGTTTGCCGCGGATCTTCGACGGCCAGGCTTGACCGTGAGCCGGTTCTAGCCTTCGTGAGACTCCTCGGAGCGGACGATGAAAACCTCCCAAGTCGATCCGCCGCCGGAGGATCGATGATCGTTTAAATATCACCGATCATCGTTCCTCGCATTCCTACGGGTCACGATGATCCAACACGCGGATCAACGTGGCGCTCTCTAGAGAGGTTAAACGGGACCGGAATTTCAGGCGAGATCCATGGATTTTGCGATGAACGCGATGTTCCATCTCGCGTCTAGGTGAACGATGCATTCATTAACCTAATCAACACCGTCTGATTGCAGCCCGTGTCCGCTTCCGTTTCTCGCCTCTAGGTGGACGATGCATTCATTAATCTAATCAGCACCGTCTGATTGCAGCCGGTGTCCGCACATGTTGGCGATCCGACGTCCGGGTTGGCCCGGCTAAGACGAAACTGGTTTTCACAATGATTTGACAGATGGATATGATTCTGAGATCATTGTGAAAGCTGATTTTGTTTGCGAATCATCGGGAGGACTGGGAACGTGTTGGGCAGACATCAGAAGAAGAAGGGATAGAACAATTTTCACAGAAAACTGTCTTCTTCTTTCTATGCGGAATATGCGTGGTCTGCACCGAGTTGGCGTAGCTTCGCAGCTCCAGACTTCAACGGAGCTGGAACAGTGCCCTACGGGGCCATCTGTGTCCAGCTCTGCTGCTGTAATTGTAAGTATCATCGCCTTATGAGAAAATGAGAACGATGTTCCTTCAACATCCTTTCCCACAATTTCCGCATCACCGTTCCGATATAATTGTCGGCTAATAAATAAATACTCTCATAAAAGGGGTCTTTGTATCTTAATCGTGGCTAGCCGTCGCGCCGCACGCGCCACGAAATTTATGGCTCGAAGCGGTGAAAAAACGACGAAAGCGGTTGAAAAGAGTCTCGAGGATGTTCCGCGGAGGAAAAAAGGGATCGACGATCGTTTCGAGCGATGCCCGGTGTTCGCGGAAACGCCGCGATCGCACGGTTACGCAAGGAGCGAGGCACAATCGCGAGCGTTGTCGGGGAAAATCGGGAAAAATGGAGCGCGGCCGAGCTTTCTCCGCGGATTCTGGGGGCCGGTGTCGATCCGGTATCTGGAGCGCGAACGAGTGATGCGGTTTTTTGCCGGAATTTCCGGTAGTGATTTATCAAACAGGAAAGATCGTATCGTCGACGGACGAGGCAACGAGCGGCAAGAAACTGCCTTCGCGGAGGAGCCTCCGGAGAGAAAGACGAGGAGCAAGAGGAGGATCGTGCTGGAAGACGAAGAGAAGAAGAGAAGAGGAAGATGGCTCGCGCGAGTGTTCCGAGTCGAGCGATCTCTCGCGCGCAAAGAAGCCAAGATGCGTCGCTGTACGCGCAGCTATCCACGCTCGAGCGCTATCAAGTGTCAAACGAACCGAACGTAAGAAAAACCAAACGGTCTGCTGCGAGCCGTGCAGCCACGAAACTTTGAGGGAACGCAGCCGGACAACCGAGTAACTCTAGATGCTATCCGTGACCGTCTGCGAGAGCGGACTCGATCGCCTACTCGAGCATGGATACCAACCACCAGCGCCACTTTCGGGTCCTCTTCGCGCGCGTCACGAGACTGACAGCTCGGGGAAACGCCGACAAGTGTCCTCGAAAAGAACCTTCGTCCTTACCTACGCCTTCACTCCTGATACTCCAAACTTGATCCGGGCTAGGACACTGATACTTTTAGGAGACCGAAATTCTCGTAAATCTGTCGTCGTTACACTTGTACGACATTTTACATAGCCACAGAAACGTTTAGTGTTTCCAGTTAAGCTGCGAGATGATGTCAAGATTAAAATGGGATCTAGATCTCACCGTAACTTCGAATCCAAAAACGGTAAGTGAAAAGCAAAGGTGCTTTGAAGGTTTCGTGCGATTAATTTGCTTCGTCTTGCAGATCGGTATCGAGTCGTAGTTCGAGCTGGAGTACTTTGGTGGCAAAAGCGTGTCTAGCCACGGTGCGAAAAGAAGGAGGAACTCGAGCAAACTTGGCCTAGTTTATTTGTTTCCGTTTCGGAGGCGGGAGCTCGTAAAAGTGCGCAGCAAATTTCGACTCGAATTTCGAGCCGATAGAGATCGTTGGCCAACGTTAACGCGAACGTAGCTCGTTGAGAACGTTCCACGTAGAAGATTTATTCCTCTCCCGGCGTTATTTTGACAGGGTCGCAAGGAAATTTATCGAGAAGGGCCCAGCAGTGGTGGGGACGGGGTGCAACCATGTTTTGAGCTATTAGACGAAACAAGTCGTTCGTCTTTTACGAGCGGGCCGCGTTGACCCGAACCGCGTGCCACTGGACCACGGTGTACGCTCGATCGTAAATCCAATCGATGTTCCTCGAGGCTTAAGAAACTGTGAAACATTAAATTTCTCTCGGAAACTGGACGGAATTGCCTTTGGAAAAGCGCCGGCCGCCCAACAGCCGTGCGAGTCGCTCGTAAAATGTTGATATTTCACGCTGAAAAATATATAATCAACGGGCGCCAGGAACTATGAAAATAGGTCGCATAACCAACATCCCTCGAATCGAGTTTCCATCGTTATCGGGGTCCAAACGCGCCCTCGTGTATCGTCACGAGCGAAAGTGGGACCTTTACGAGCGAGAATGTTAAGCGACCTCGTAAAACCGTCCGAGGGCCGCGATTTTCTGGGAAACTCGTAAATTCTCCCGGACCACTTGTACTCCCCCGTTTCCCTGCCATGGCAACTCTTCTCGATTACCACGACAGCCGCTCCACGGAAATTAGACCCTCCACTTCCACGCTCCCCTTTCTCATTGTCACTCCGCAACCACTTGTGGAACGAGCCGATATACCGGTAAATTATTATCTCGGCGCCGTCGGTGTTCACATATTACGATATACGTCTTTATTTTGTAAATAGGCTCCTCCACTTTTTGTTTGCGCTCGGAGACTTTGCTTGGAACGCTTGGTAGCAACTCGAATCGATTTATTTAGGTGCTTATTTACTTGCGGTAGCAAGTGTTCATCACTTGCATTCATTGCTCGACTCCTTGTACTTTAACACGAGATCTTTAAATATTAGTCACGAAGACAGCGATGCGCGTTCATATACGCGTTCACAGCGTGATACGATCATCTTGGAATCGAGTATACCGACACACGTGCGAACATCCTCGGGGAATTAACGAATTGGAGCGAATCGGGCCGGGTTCCGAGGAATAAAGGGGGTTGGAGTGTTCGAAGGGATGATTAGGCTTGTCGAGGCTCGATCGGCGGCCGGTGCGGTCGGTGCAGCGAAAGAATGATTTCTTTGGTGGCGACTGGTGCACGTGCACGACGCGCTCTGGGCACACGCTGCCCGATCCTCCTCTCGGTCTCGTTCTTTCGTGGCGCGCGGATGTGCGCACCATCGCACACGCGATTCGCTCAACTTGTCGGAGAGCCGCGAGGTCCGGCCGTGTTGTCTCTCCCTCGCTCTTGTTTCTCCTGCGTGGCGATCTCTGGCCCTTTTCCTGCTCTCGCGAGCCGAGGGCAGCGTGGTCGAGCTTTTATCGGGACCGAATCGCCGCTGGCCACATGTGTACCGAGCAAAAAGTCCCTGCCTCGAGCCTACTCTCTTTTCCCTCTCGGTCTCCGGTCCTCTCTCCCAGCCCTCCTCTCATTCTCTCCTTCTCGTTCGTCGATCTCTCGGTCGAGGCGAGCGCGGGTGGCCGGCCGGCTAGGAGATTTACGAGGATTCGGTCGTCACTGCGGTATTCGCGATCCAAACGCGGAAGAGGGGACCGATTCGTCTCGCTACCGAGATCCCGAACCCTTCGGGCCCTGCGCGACACTCCGGCCCTTCCTGCTAAAACACAGTCCACCACCGAATGGAAAGGTTTAAAGTTAGAAACAACGTGCCTCTAGAGCTCGCAATCCCGCAAGCTAAACTTCCTTAACTTCATTATTTACTTAACTTTTTTAACTTCACATTGATAATTAAAATACGAAGCCTCAACCAACATTTTGGTAAAGAAACAAATTCTTCCGATTCGCGGGACCTCGCGCGATTGAAATAAATCCCGCATCTATCCCGCGGGATTGCGAATTCTATTTGCTTCATTGAGATCCAGATCGATGTCCTGTCATTCCGAGGATCCGAAAGTTTCCTCTCGGTATCGGGTTGCAAGGAGAATCTCGTTCGATATCGGCGCGAGATGACGTTCGGCAACGCCGCTGTCAGGCGTCGTGCTCTTGCATCATGACCCCGAAAGACCTCTCGGTTCGTTGGCAAGACAATACGACCGGCCGATAACTCGAAAAAAAAAACAGGAAAAAACCGACCAACAAGATATAAATGAAAGATCCTACTCCCGCCGACGGAAGGAGCTCGATCATTTCGCGTGGCCCAATTTTGTCGATTATTTTCGCCGATTCGTCGTAACACGTCGATCGCAGTACCGCGTCGATCGTTCGTCGGTTCGCAGACGCTATCCAGTTGCAAATTACAATAATAGCCGAGGACATTGCAATCGGAGCCGTAATTAGTCTCAGTCGGCGGTGCAGAGCAGAGAGCAGAGCAGAGAGCAGAGCAGAGAGCAGAGCAGAGAGCAGAGCAGAGCAGAGCAGAGTGAGGGACCGGTTTATTGTGTTCCAGAGTTTATCGTGGCGATTTTTCAGCGCGACTTCCGATAGCGACGCGCCGCGAAAGCCCTTTCCGTTCGTTGGTCTCGCAAAATTGTATTGGATAACCGACCATCAAGGGCTGTCTCATTTTCCACAATGAATCAATTGTTTCTGGATCTCTGGACACCAGTGCATACACTCCGCGTTATTCGATCATTTGGGTTAATACTATTTTATAGAGAATAAGAAACTTCATCGACCGATGCATAAACAAATATACGTTTCCATTTAAAAAATCGCCGGCTGTTTCTCGGTCTTCTGCATCGAATGGTATTTTAATCGGTAGGTAACGGGCGAGGGTGCTCCTGCTTGACAGCAACGGCACCGATCGCCTGGAGTGCGCTTGAGAAGTCGCAGAAGGCCTCTGGCATCCTGCTTCCCTCGACCTCTCTACCCTCTTTCCTCGATCCTCCGGCTCGTTTTCCCCTTTTGTATACGTGTGTCGATCCTTCGTCACCGTAACGGATCCCTCTCGACCACGGAAAAAAATGTTGGCACGTGGAATTTTACCCCGACCTCCTGCCGCGATGGCCCCGACACTCTTATCCTTGTAATTGACGTTTTTCGGGCCTGTTTCGTGTCCTGCAACCCTCCCCTCTACAAATTACCCGTTGAACCCCGGGTGATCCGGGGAAACGCAGGAAATCCTTTGTGTCCTGTTGCAATTCTAGCAGAGATAAGATTCCGAGGGAAATCTAGCAATACGTTAGAAAGAGATTTATATTTGGCTGCAGTGCGATAAAGTGCAATAACGATCCGCAGTCTAGTAATAAGAATGGCCCGCAGTCCGAGGAATAATAGCCGTTCAGCCACAGCGTGTTCTACGGTAATAATAACGGGGGATTCGCGTCCCGTGCTTATCGCGCGAAGGGTTTACTACGCCGATACAGATACGTCGAGGAAATCGAAAGATAGAGCAGTATCGTTCGCGAAAGTCGGACAGAGAGGCTCTTCCCTGAACGAAGAAAAGAACGACGACGCATGGGGTCGTCTTTCAGACGGCGGCGTCTCCCGTCGTATCTACGATCGGCGTTGGACGACGTCGGCGCAAATTCAAGACGAAAAACGTACAAACAGAAGAATTCTTTCCGAGAAGAAGCTACCGGCGGGCCTCGTATCGCGGATCACTCTCTGCCAAATGCCAATTATCTTTACCCGCCGCTGGCAATTAAGTCCAGAGGTCGAGGGAAAAGTATCGGCGAGCACAGGCCGACTCAATTTCGCCGAAAGGGGAAACAGCCCTGAGCCCTGACACTCGGAACGATTCTATCGGATTTTTATGCGAACGGGCCCCACGACCGACGCGCCGAGGATAGTCTCTCGAGAACACCGCGCGCCATCATTTTCTACAAGCTTTGTACGCTTTATTTGAAAAAAAGCAATTAACAGGCTCGCACGAACATTTGCATATGGAAAGCCATCCTTGTATGGTAGTCGATGCGTTGTTTTCAGTGTAGCGTGCGATTCTCGCGGTGAAAATGATAGTTGCCGACCGTCGCAATTTGTTAAAAAATCCGTCGTCCTGTCTGATCATTCCCGGGCCCGCTCTACTTGAGAAATTATCGAACAGCGCTTCGATCGATCGATTTTCTCCAGTTTATGTAACTGTATGTTGAATAACATTTTTATTGGACATTTTCAAGTGGGAATAATTTAAATAAAGTTTGAAGTACCGTGGACCTACCTCCGCCAATTCCTTCGGATCTACCTATCCCGATCAGCGATAGTTTATCGATACGCGGCTCACGCTAGGCGCACGGCACGTTTATCGATATCAGTCGCATAATTACCATGGTAACGCGACGATAAACCGCTACTCGTGTTTGACTTGTTATTCAACGTCGGGCATGGGGTTCCTGTACGGGTCCTGCTTGTCTATGGGTATGCAGACTCGGTGAGATTCACACGTGGCCATCTCCGTGATGTGTACTGTTCGATTAGATTTCTCGACGCCTCTTTCCCCTTGCGCCCCATCGATTTTCCTCGTGGAGAAATTCGCCTGACATCGAATCCGATCAATCACGCGTAACAGAGTTCTTTGAAAAATAAAAATACAGAAATAATCCTCGCACCTTCCTCTTCTATTCGTAATTTTTATTTTTTCAAGTCTCTTCCCTTTATCACGCTTCCAAATACAATTTTGCAAAAATAGTAACGAAAGATCTTCATTGGATTCAATGTAATAATTTTATTTGACGCAGGTCAATATTAGAGTATGCAATCTTGTTAACTTACATTTTCGAAGAGTAGTAGAGATAATATATGGTCTACGGTCGTGTTTAGGCTTAGGAAATATTCTGCGGATAGTTTACTCGCGTACCAGTTTTCCAACCGAATTAATAAAGCGCCGAGCAGATAATCGGCAACGATCCGACTCGGGGAACGAGTTATAGAGAACTTTTAAATGTGCTAATTGCTCCGCTAATTAGAGTTACGATTACGTGAACGCGATAAGCGACCCGATCACTCGGTTATCTGCCGCGCGTTTAGGTTTCGATCCTTTCTGAGCGACGGGACCGAACTCGCGATGAAGACTTCATACGAAATCTACTAAATTATGCACGCTGCTCCTGTCAAACTGATATAAAATTCTGTAAAAGTGTTTTCTGGAAAAATACATTCACTCTCCGTTTCTCGATTGTCCAAATATCCATTACGTATTATGTTATGCTATATTTTGTCTTCGCCAAAGGCAAAATAAATAATAATAAACAATGTACCAGACGTAGAATCGTACTCGAGCAACCATCGGGCAGGTTCGATCGGCTCGAGGCGAGATAAATGAAAATACAAGGGACTCTCGGTGAACGAACTCGGATAATTTTATTCCCGCGATCTCGGGAGCGATCGAAGGGTTCCTCGGCGATTAGGGTGATGTATCTCGGGCGGAGCCCACGTGGCTCGAGATTCCGATGAATGGATAGCAAGGAAAATATAACGCCGTCCGATAATATTACAATCGGGACAGCTGTAAGGGAGTTTACAACTCTTTGTGCGCGCTAGGCATCTATGCGCTGAATGCCCGAACTGTCGAAATTTATCGATCCTATCTGCCCCCCTTACGACCAAATATTGACAGGGCACACAAAAATCTAGGAGAACGACAACACGGTTCGGCCCCGATTTCCGAGCGTTTTCCCGAAAGAGGAGAAGCAAAGAAGAAAAAACCGAGTAGGGAAACCGATCGGTGACACACGATCGTTTCGTCCTGTCGCGTGGATCTTCGTTGGAGGATTATTTATGGATTCCAAGAGTAATCTCGAGCGGAGGACTGGCGATTAGGGGGACGGGCGACGGCGAGGGAATTAATTATATCGCGAGCCTCGCGATAATTTATTACTGAATATGCCTCTTTGTCCCGTGAATTCGTATCCGGTCCCGACTAAGATTTCGAAATTTTCGTCGCCGGTTCGCGGAAGGATCTCGGCAATCGGCCGCCGATAAAAGGTGCGCGTCGGGACACGCCGACAGATAAAGATGATAGAGCCTCCTCCTTCTCAATGGTATCTATTGTGGGAGAATGATTGTCTCTCCGGGAGCGTGCCGTTTCACGGAACTCGTCGAACCTTCGGGGTCGAAAGGGCTCGCCGCCGGAGTTCGTTGGATCCGTACAGAAACACTTTATTATAATTGTGCTCTTTCGCTATCACATCAATTTCTTTCTTTTCGGGATTTATATTTTCCCATTAATGGAGGTTTCGACACTTATATGTATATTAAAACAGGGACTTCGACACGCATTCTAGGAGTTCTCCGTTTCATTCGGCTGGATACGTTTCTCGGTGAGTGATTCGTTGCCAACTCTTTCCGGAGATCGTTTCCCCGACGGTCTTTATCGAAATCTTGACTGACAACGAGCCGCGAGTCGAAAAAAAAGTCGAGGCAGCTGGAACGATACGTCCGCGCGACGGAAAGCCTGCCTCTCGTCAACCTTTTCCGTTTCTTCTCGGTGTGCACGACGAGACCGGGGCAGAAAAAATTCACTGTCGTTCGACGATGAAAATATGGCTCGTCGATGACGGCACCGTGTTATTTCTGTCCGGAACTCGCTCGCGTAATTTTCATCCCGCCGGTTCGGCCACTCGGCGCGCACTACTCGCCCGCGAAACCTTCGAGCTGGAAGTAAACACGGAGACGTCGACGATCCGCTCGCGAAATCGCCGCGTTTACACATCGAACGATCGATACGGACCCCCGGCTAACTATCCAAATTGTTTATCAAAGATCGGCCGGTGCATTTCTGGCGAGCAAGCCGTGACGTTGAAAAATCCGCGAGTCGAAATAACAATCCACAGTAATCCGCACACACGTGGACAACGAGAGGACTGCGACTCCGATTTTAACGAGCTTCTGCGCGATGCTAGCTTACATATCTCTGACGATGAATATGAAATATCAGCTTTGCGAAATTTTCTCCGAACTGTAGCTGAACGCTCCGCGTTTAATTGTTTATACCTTTCGAACTGTCGAGTAACCGCGGCTAATGCTTCGTACGCATGATTATGGACCTGTACGGTATCGTGGAACATGAGCTCGTTAAAATGAAAGTGGGACAGTCGGGGGTCCTTGCGAGAGAGCTCCGGACCCTCTCTTCGGCTTTTTAATCTCGAGACGCGGATAAGTGGCATAAAAGTCGCGACGTATTCCCACGTCCCTCGTCGGACGGATTTCGATAAGCCTGTTTGCTCTTGGAAACCTAGAACAGTCCACTCGCGCGCGGTCCTCCTATTTTACGTCGCTCCGTGGATCGCTCAAATATTTAACGCGTCTCTTTCCTCCCCTTTCTCGCCCCGTTTTTTATTATGCAACCGGAAACGCGCGAATTTCTCGCTTGGGAAGAGCGCGCGAGGTCTGGATTAGGGTAAGGAGAATTGTAAGGAAGATTACACGTTCAATGTTTCTGAAAATGCTCTCTTTATTCCTAGAAATTAGAATACATCGCCGTGCTTACATAAATTAGCCATCGACGGGCTCGCGGGAGCAAACGTCCCGCGGAGATCCTCTAACGCTTAGGGCTCTTTATAGGTGGTACAATAAATATTCTAAGTACAAAAGCACGGCTGTCGGCGTAGTAACGAAATAGAGTGTTAATATCTGTGAGAGTTACTGACCTATGTGCTTCGATGGCTGGCTGGCCGTCATTCGACCGTTCGATACCGAAGAGATTCTCCTCTTGGCTCGATTTAAACCGCGATCCATCGATCGTTTCCCAGACGCTAGATCCGCGTGAACTGTCGGGCACGCGAGTTTCGCGACCGGGTCCGATCGAGTTTCGCAGGTTTATTTGAAGAACGTGCCCCATACACTTCGGGTACACGCGGCGCACGCAACAAACCGCCTCGCCGGGTTTATAGTTCGTGCGTTATGTATTTATTATATTTGGATCGCGGCGAGGGCACCGTATCGAGCGGTCTGTTTGTTTAGCCTGAAATTCTGCGCTTTGGAATGGCCGGCTGTCATGGAATGATGTCATGGAGCAAGATCGTGCCTCCGGCTTGCCGTCCACACGCACGAGCCACCGCTGCGCCGACTTCTTTCGACTCCGAGTCGAGACCTCGAGAACCGCACGCTCTTTTCGATTTTTCATGGACCAACAGTGGAGAAAAAGAAGAAGAAGTTAATAATAATCTCGCGCGTTTTCGAAAGAGCGCGAGTTTCTACGGGCGCTGGCTCGCGCGTCTCGATCAACCTTCGTTCCGATCTCGCGAGTGCTTAAACGTAAACTCCTAAACGCTGTAAATTAACCGCTAAACTGTCTCGCATATTTGGCTATTGTGTCGACGACGCGTCGAATATTGTCGAACCGCCGAAACGATTCGAGAAGACACTAATCTAGAAAGATCGATTAACCAAATCGCTCCGTCCCCGAACGAACGGTGAAGAGAGAGAGAGAGAGAGAGAGAGAGAGAGAGTTCGATCTGGATGTTTCAACGATGCTATGCTCGTACGAGCTTTGTCACCTCTACATGTAATGCGGCCAGGTCTCGATGCCAGGTACGTAGTGTTTGTACTGCGCGTAGGACGTTGACACATGCGGATGGTTCATCTGACCGGCCGCGTGCGAATAATGCGCGTTGTGCGAGGAGGAGATGTACTGCATCGGAGGCAAAGGTGGCTGCAGCTCGTGATACCTGACGATTTCCTGGGACCTGTCCTCCCAGGAGGTTTCGGGGATCGTCTGCTCCGTGCAGTGACGCTTGTTGGACCTTTCCACCTCATCGTCGTATCTGCAATCAGACAGAGAACCCTCTTGCTACCTGTGTCCGCGAGAAATCGGGCTCCAGAAACTCAAAAACCGACGCGATCTTGCTAATCGCTCGTACTCTGAGAAATCGACCGCATCTCCACTGCGTTTGGGTCACGTGCATCGTAAAAAGGTAATCATACTCAACGTAACAAATATATTTCATTAACAGTGCCGATTGCTACACGAGACTACATCTTTAGGTATTTTTGAAAGGTGTCGGCAAACATAATAAATACATTTAACCTCTTAGCTGCGGAATTTAGTTTTAAAAATCCCCGACTGAGTGTGGAATTAAAATCAAGCAATGACGAGTATACACGTCGAACGCAGAGCGAATGGTTCTATTATGAATTTTACGGAAAACGAGGAAGGATTGCATTTTTATTTGATAAAAAATTAACAATTCAGTTCTTGAAAAGGTTAATTGTTATTGCACCGCAATAGAGTTCTGGATTGACGTGTATACGCGTCGAACGCAGTTAACTGGTTAAAGAATTTAAAAATACTGGTTCACTGTTTCCGACTCACTAAAATTGTAAAGAGAAATTCTGTGTCTTCCAATTAATACAGACAATGTTTATTTTGCACGAAGATCCGCAGTCTAGTAGTGACGCATGTTGTTATGGTAGGGACAGTCATCCAACAATGGCTTGCTTACCTATTGAACACCCATTGCGACGAGGTGGTAGTCGGGGGCGGGGGTAGGTGCACAGGAGGCACCTGCGGCTTTAGGTATTGGTCCAGCTCGTTGCTTTCGACCTCGTACTCCTGAAGATTTAGAGGTAGGTTCAAGCCGACACCCCCTAGGGATCCCAGCCCATTTAATTCTCCATCCACAACCTCGATATATCGATAATCCACGTTCGTAGACTGTTGCTGATGCGGAGACTCGCTCGTCGAGCTGATCACGAGATCCTGATGGTACATGCCGTTCTGCTGCGGCTGATTACCCTGCTTGAAAAAACGGACCATTTGCTTGAAAATCAGTATCCTAATTTTTTTCACCAAAATGCAGAAGAATCGCGCACTGGTTCGTTCACGTTCATTTACCTGATTGATGTAATGTTGACCTCGAGGGGTGGTTGGCGGGGTGGGTGGAGACAATCCTTGGTTGGGACTGGTCGGTGGAGATGAACTAACTCTACTTTGAGGGGAATTTGGGCCTTGAGCGCCTCTGGGACTCATGTCCTCCTGCTTCAAGGACCTGGACACGTGGAAGGCGACGTTGTTCTGATTCCTCGAGGGGGATCCATCCCTACCTGCTGGCCCATTTTGCTTCCTCCGACGGGGTTGGTATTTGTAATCAGGGTGTTCGCGTTTGTGGATCACGCGGAGACGGTCTGCCTCCTCGATGAATGGTTTCTTATCGTTTTCAGAGAGCCGTCTGCAACCCGATCCATATATTCTCGTTAATTACGTTCTTCGACATGCAATCTGGTTTCTTTTCAAAATAAATAAGCGCTAGCCAGACGCGACAGACTCACGATGAAGATTTCGAGTAGAATCTACTAAACGTGTATTTATTTTTAAAAAGAATAAAGCTGTCCGAGCGATTTTAAATCTGCGCGAAGGCCATGGTGTCGCTGCATGGTTAATTATCCTGATATAGTGCGCAATAACGGTTCACACGCGAGATCCTCTCGGTTCGCGTATCCGGCATCAGAAGAGGCTGGAACGAGAGCGTTTCTATCATCCGCGCGATACACTCGACGAGTCGAAATGGGAGGTCTGGTTAGTGTTTCTGGCTACGAGGAGTCTTAAGGACGCAGCCCCACACCAACACTTTCGTTCTCTTCTCGATCATGGCCTCCGAGCTTCGTCGCGACTCGAAACCGCACTTGTGTTAGTCTTTAATTCCTCGTGTTTATGTTCCCACTGGGCTCGTAAAGCCTCCGGGGCCCGATAAGCTTTTCCGGTGCCGCAGATCCCGACGATTCTAACAAATAATTCCACGCTGGTCCCCGGTGTTTCGCTGACGTTATCATCTCGCGTCGTTTCCGGCGCAAACGAAACGACAATGAGCGGTCCCCGATGATCGCCACCTGTTTTCCAAGCCACCCGTCGATCACACTTTGCTTTACCGAAAGGGTCCACGAGGTCAAGAGACGACAGATCGAATCGGTGCCGCGTAGGCAAAGAAGTTTAAATCCCACGGGGGGGAAACGTTGTTGGAGAGGTGCTCTCGAACCCCGACATGTAACGCGCGAGATGTTTTGTCACTGGGAACGGGGGAGAGAGCGACAGAGAGACCATCTGGTCAATGGACTTTGCCTCGAGGTTTTTTCGAACGGCGAGGCGGGATCCGACACGATAGCGGGTCGTGTCGCTGCCTTTTTCCTTGCCAGATGCAACACAGGGTCGGCTAATTTAGATCCCGTGTCCTGGATTCGATAGCGTGCTGTATGTCTTGGCGGACTTCGAGGAACGTTTCGAGTTGATAGTTGAGTCAGATGCCAAGGTACATCACCTGGCATGTGCGAATGATAGCGCCGGTGGCAGGTGAGCAAATGGGTGAAATGCCGCGAAGGTCTTGGAAGATTATCTAAGAGAGCGAGGATCGCGATTTACCGTCGGAAAGAAAGAATGTGTCCGTGGCAATTCTTATTTTGCATTGCAGAGGCTCGCGTTGGGTGACTTTTTATGGCTGGGATGTCGCTATTGTGCGGTGGGTCCGGTACGTGACTTTTTGTAATTTGGCTACGGCATTGAGCTTGTCACCGCCACTCACTTAAAGCGTTTTATGGTACCTTGCCATAGAACGGCTAAAACTGTATAATTAGTGTCTCCTGAGTTCAAGATTTGATTCCAGATGTGAGGAAAAACTCAAGGTTGAACCTAACCAGACCTCTTCCCATTTTGTAGCATTTCCAACGGCAAAATTGCCTTAACACTAGGTTTACGGGACCGGCAAAATGACGGGTTCTAATATTCTTAATTTGCAATTATTAAGATTGTAAAGATGCTTCCCTGAGAAATTATTTACCAAATTTAATTCATGGGGTATATGCTATCGGAAAAATGGCCAAAAATTTGGATAGACACATTCTTGTTATGTTTATAAATTAATGTAAAATAGTTATATTTAGACCTCCGTGAACCTAGTGTTAAATTAGCCAAATCAATTTTGCGATGTTCTAGAGTGCTCCGCAAGGAATCCAGATCGGGGAAGACGGAAAACACCGTGTGGCAAAATGGCGGAAGGCGAGTACGGCGAAGGTAGCCCGTAGGTGTCTCGAGGATCGCTCGAAGCGGCCAGGGTAGATCGGGACACGTTGCTTCCGTCAGATAAGATGCATTTACCTGTTCGTCACGGGCGTTATTTGCGCGTGGTCTCCGAGGCACGGGTTTGGCGACGGGTCGGGGAGAGGGGCAGGTTCGGAAAAATTCACCTGACGGGGACAAGGCGTTTATTGTGATCCTTGGGGGCTCTTTATCTGTGACAGGAACCGGCAGGCAGCTGCCAGCACGCGCCAAGGATGAACCGGGGGATACCTATCTGTTTTCGTTTTGTCGACAAACATCGAGTCTAATATCCGAACCGCGATACCTTCCGAGCCGGAAGAAAAAGGAGAAGACATATTTCCGACGACTACACCTGGCTCCTTGGCTCCTCGTTTGTTATCGATGCCGATAGCACGAGCCCTTCCTCGCTCGCAAGTAGTCCACGGCGAACCTAATCGAACCCTCTAACGAAGTAATCTCTGCAACTTTGCTATTGAACAAATCAAAGTCAGTTTTCCTAACAGCTACTTGGGTCTTGCAAATAACGGCGGGAGGCTCGCGTATCAGGTTTTATGATCTTCCGTCGCTTTACTTAGAAAGTTCTCCGAATCGAGATAGAAGGTTCGTAGGTTGAACAGCGGGAATTCCTCGCAGAATTCAACATTATACTCGTTAGCAAAGATGACTGGTAAACATGCCACTGAATCGAGACTGTAGAAATTCAGTGGAAGCTGCGACGGGTCCCCGAGGACACGATTCCCGACAGTGGGGAAAGACCGACGAGTTATCCGAGAAGAAAGGTTGCCTTCGGTAGCCAGTGTTAATTAGTGCTGGGGTCTATTTCGGAAGGCGCTAAATAATTACTTTTTAGAGGCCGAAATTTAGGGACTGCGCCGGGACCTTCCACCAGCGTGCCTCGAACAAGCGTGTTCCCAGCGTGAAGTAATCGGCTACAAAGATTTTACACGCCCTCCAATGGCGACTCTATGAAATCTTTGTTAACCCGTTCGCATAATCAGTGCACGTACAAATTTAATCAAATTACGATCGGAACGCAAATTAATAAATTCGCGGTCGGCGTCGGCCAGCATTGGAAACAATTTCATTCGAAGCGAGGAACCGCGACGTTAAGGGGGCAGGGAGAGTCGGCGGGACGTTCGATCGTCGATCGGGATCGCGATCCAGGTATTGTAAAATGATTCACCGCGGGGGTCCTTGTCGGCATGTCCTGTGATCCTCGCGGACCCACTGGGGAAGCTCGTTAGCCTCGACCAGGAAACAGAGTATCCTGCTCGAGCGGTACGAGGCTTACGACTTTCACGGGCAGGAATCGATCGTAGCGTCGATTTCCCTTCGATCGATCGATCCATCGATCGAAACAGTCTCGCGTCGCTGGGTCAACGTGGCGCCGAGACTTCCGGTTTCTCGTATAAAAAAATTCAGAGACCGAGAGAAAAAGTATCGGTGTCGACGACCAACAGACAGCATGCGGGCTCGGATAGATGTCACGCGGAGGATCTACCACGTGCAGGCTCGGCGCCACGTGGCAGCAGTCCTCGAAAACAGCTACAATGTTTTGTAGTTTCGTATTTAAAACATTCTGCATTCGTCGGCGATGCTCGTTCTTCGATGTTAAGAATTTGCACTCGAAGCTGTTCCAGACGTTTTCTAGTCTCGGTTGCATTAATTAGATCGTTTGGATTTTAAGGGATTTATTCGGCACTTACCGTGTTAATGGTTGTTTCCAGGATGTTTACGCTCGACTATAACGGAGTCCGCTCGCGGAAAAAATCTTGGCCGCGAAATTCGCGTGCAAAAATAGGTCCGACGCGCAACAAGTGGTCGCGTGGATCGCGCTCCGCGTTGATTATGGTTGGCCATGGCGGGTTTCTTGGTCGTGTGCATCGCGCCGCGAAGAAAGAAGACGAGATTGAACGCGTTCATGGCTCGCTGCCAGCCGGCAGGCCAGCGCCTGTGAGAATCGGATTTATCTGATCGCAGGGTCCGCGACACGTGGTCTCGATTAATTTTATCGGGACACTGCTTCGAGACACGCAAAATCCTCATCGGTCTGTTTTTCTCTGCGCAGATCGGCGCAATTACCACGCCGATAAACGAACGCGTTCGAATCCGCGAAACACTCACCGCCACAGTTTCCCAAGCGACTTGGAGAGTTCTGCGTTATGGAGGTGAGGATACCGGTCGGCGAGGATCCGCCTGGCAGCCTGGGCCCACACCATGAACGCGTTCATGGGCCTCTTCACGTGGGCCGCCCTTTTGTCGCCGGAACCCCTGCAATTCGAGGACATTATCTTCATTGGAAACGGTTACCTTCTTTACATCTATGTGCCAGAAATATTCGCGAGGCGTACGTTTACACGTGGACATTTATGCTACTGTTCATTGGACTGTGGATTTCTATAGAAAATAGAAATTGTCTGCATCGATTACAAGAAAGGGGATTGATATAATAATTAATTCCTTTTGTTTATTGTCCCGTTGAAAGTGTAGTACCGATTTTCGGAGGAATTCGCTTGGCGAGGATCGCAGAAGCGTCGGCGACCGGGTATTTCTCGAAAACCGAGTGCTGACCGTCGGGTGACTTGCACAAGAAAATAACCGGAGGCTGCTGTCTTCTGACAGACGTAGCAGCATCGCATCGTTCAGTTGCATCGTTCTGCGCCGAGTTTTGTAACCGGCGCAGCTACCCCCGGGTCATCCGGGCGAGCCGCCACGGCACGCTTAAAACCGGCCTTAAAATAACACTGCTGCTGCCAACCGGTGACGAGCAGGAATGGACGTATCCCTTTCTTTCCTAGAAGATGACTTCATAAAACGGTTGCCCTCTGTCTCGGACGGAATCGACGTGACTGACGTGATTGCGAGTACCTACTTCTTCCTCGCGCTGTTTTCTTTCTGAAGCCAGAGGCTTCGAGGACCCTGCGGCCGAGAGACTGGGAACTGTCGAATTATCCTCGCACGAGAAAATTCAGGAGAATCGTATGGTCAATGAGAATTACAATCCTACTTCAAATTAAAGTCCAAACAACGAAAGTTGTTGTTGTTAAGTACGAGCAAACCGAAGACTAATTTCTGCAGAGCTTGCACAATCGAATCGTTCGAGTATCGACGATAATTTCTACCAAAGAGTTGCTCCCAAGGACGATTCCCAGGGTTCCCAGGACAACTGCAGTTTGTTGTACGGGACGCCGAGACGAGATTTCCCGGATGCAGTTTCGAAAGCGCGCGAGAGATGCGAGCGCCGCGGATAAAAAGCCAGCCAAGGATTCGAAAACAGGCTCGTATATATTTCGGCCTCTTTGAAATAAGAGGGGCGTTAAATCCGTGTGTAAACCCCGAGGAGCCGTTGGGTAATTAGCGCGGGCCCACTAACAAGGGTTTTCACGGCAGTCGCGAGACGAGAACTGTACGAGAGCGGTTTACCTGGATACGCAAAAAAAGTCGTCGATGCTTTACACCTCGTTTACGCCGCGGAGTACTACCGGAGAGACGTGTAGGCGTGGCACTGTCAAATGATGCACCAGCTGCACACAGCCTCTCTCTCTCGCTTTCTCTCTTGTTCTCTTGGCTTGCGAAAGAGGATGTTGCAAGAGCCGCGTGAACGCGTCAGAAAAGTCTGCAAGACGAGGATGCGCGCCCCGAAATTGATTCGACGCAAGAGCACTTCTCTGGGAAACTTATTTATGGAATTATTCAACGGAGATGGTATTTTCTATTCGATGTCTATCAATTGCAATTGACGGGAAATGTTTATTTTGAATAAAGATCCGCAGTTTAGTATCGGCACGTGAATTGACAAGTGAATTATCATTTTCTACGGGAAGCACTTGCAACCGATCACAGTTTGGATCGGCGATAAATCGGGGGCGAAAGTCGAGGAATTACCCTACGTAAACACAGGAAACGCCAGCCGGGGGTAGGTTCTCATAGGTTCCATGGGAATTAATACTAGTCGATTTTATCGGGCCCTATCGCCGGGAATAAACATCGTACCCTTTAGCTACCCCGAGATAACCCCGTGTAATTGAGGGTTAGCGCGATAAGCCGGCATAGCGATACACTCGACGGTGTTCCGAGTCATGGGGGCTAGGGAAATTTTCCGTGCAACCGGCCAACACCTTGTCCACGGCTGTCCCTTACGATCTCCGTTACAAAAATTCCGAACACGAAACCGATAGAGAGCGAGAGCGAGAGAGAAACGATTTCGTTTCTGCGCCATCGATCGGGTTGCGTCATTTTCCTCGGAGCCGTTTCGATTTTATCGAATCGGAACGATCGTCGGTATGGCGCAACGAGACGGCTATTAATTCGTCCCCTTCTTCGATACGCGAGCAGAAAAGAGAAATAAATTCGCGTTCCTCGTATCGCTCGTCCTTTTCGATCTCCTCCGCTTCCCACGAGCCGCGGAACAGAGAAGAAGAGAACAGAGAAAGAGAGAAGCGACGAGATCAAGCATTAATTAGCTAATTTGCGTTAATTGGCAGCCGAGGACATTTTTCCAGCAGACGTTTCCCAAGCCGAGGAAACGAGTGCGTCATAATTAAGTTAGCGTTACGTATTTTTCAAGCCGCGCCACCTCCCCGACGGCTTCTACTTCGACTTTTTCCTCGTTTTTCCCCTTCTTTTCCGAGACGAGAACCTCAGCCGTGCCTAAAACGCTTAGCGGTAACCCTGTCGCGTTAATACCTGCTAATACACGACTCGCAGCGATTAAAATGTGTCTTGGGGCTGCAACCTGTTTGCTCAAACACGTACAGACTATCGCCGTTCTAACCGGAAGTCGGCTGGCTCGGACACCGCGAGTCTGCGGTATTTATCCTTGTAATTAGAAATTTTCTACCTGAATCGCAACGCGCATACAAACTAGAGTGAAATAGAAATTCAATTTCCCTCTTAATATGACGAACAGGTTGAAAATAACATGACGATACTTTTAAATTCTCCTAATGTTTTTACTGGTTCAAATTGCACGAACCACTACTTCAAATTTTCTATGCAATTCGATAGAATTGTAGGCTTCACAGTTTCAACACATATTTTTTGTCTCACATGTAAACCTACGGTGTCTGTCGTTCGAATTCATTTTAGACGACACTTTGACGGAAGAGGTGACATTAACCCTTACGCCAATACCCAATATACGCTACAACATGCAACGCCATCAAAATTGTCCAACAAATTTTCAGAACAAGTAGCCGAGTATCGTCGCAAGGACCAAAGATGGCGATATTAAACGGAGAAACTCACTTGGGTGCAACGGGGACCATGTTCCAGTCGTATCCCTGAAGAGCCTTGGTGACAGCGGCGTTGATTTTCTCGCCGCCATTGGCGCCGACCGCGGTGACCACGACCGCTTTCCCATTGTTGTTCACATTAGCATTGTTGTTATTGTTGTTGTTGTTGTTGTTGTTGTTGCCATTGGTGGCAACGGCGACGGTACTCGTGGAGATCGATCCGGACGCTTCTCCCATGACGTCGTTCATCTTTCAACGATCGGGTTCGACGATCAGGAAACTCGACGGCGAATGAAATATGGATTGTTCAACGATTCCACCCGGTTTATCTCGCACTGGGAATGTTCATCGTTCGGTGCAACGCAACGGTTCGACTAATCGTAATTACCGTTTTATCATGGCAAACGTCACTTCCGTTTCGCGCGAAACACGCGTGTCCCGAGACGACGATTATTGTTTCCCCGTCTTCTTTTCGCGCGATCCCTGTGCCACTGTCCGCGCGTATCGGCTCGCACGTTGGTCACGTTTAATTAATTTCGCACTCGATTACGCAGAGCGAGCAACGCGAACGGGAGCGCATGTCGGGTCCGTCGGGAACGCGGCTCGCCGTCTATCTTCTTCGTGCTCCGGTTTTTCTCGGGCAAACGCGATGCCACGGCAATTCTAATCTGCTCTTCTTTGTGCACCGCGCAACCTTATTGCTCTCTTTCCCGTTGCCAACCGCTATCTGCCCGTTCTCTTCAGCACGGCCGTCGGTCCAGGCCGGCCCGATCGAGACCGAACGGATTCCGATTCCTCGGCGAGCTTTGGAATATTTCGATCCAACGGTATACTCGATTTGCGAGACGTTCAACTGCGAATCCGTCGGCCACGGATCTTCATTCTCTGCGAAGGAACACCGTCGACGAACACACAGACTGTTCACGGAACTCACTGGATCACCGACGCGGATTTCAGAGCAAGTGTCGATGCAGAGATCGACGATGTCGACGAACTGATCGAACCCCGTAGAATTGATCCCGAATAATGACAACAGCGTCGAAGTCTCTGCTCGGCGCAATGGATCACTTCCGATTGAAAGAACGTCGCAGGCCTGCGAGTGACATTGTTTTCTCAGGCGATGCAGAACGACGGAGAGAAACCGGTGCCGGACGAAGATGATTTCTAGTTGCTGGCGCGATCGGCGCTCGAGTGAGGTGGTTGCATCGCCTCGGGGCAGTTTCCACCGATTCCCTCCGACGGCGGCTGCTAGTTGGGGGCGGGGCAACGCTCAAGAGCGGTAACACTTGTTGCTTCGCGATCGTGCCCACCGATGATGCCACCAACTGCCTCCACACGAGGGGAAAGGGACAACGGAGGAGAGAACCTACTACGCTGCCTCCACCGGCGACTTTCGACTGCCTCTCCGTATCAGAAACCCACGAAAAGATGCCCGAAACTACGCAGAATTATGCAGGACATTCGCCGAGCTTGATAGTTTTTGAAGTACCGAGAATATTATCCTGGGAGAACTAAATCATATCGCTAACTCGTGCATTTGCATCTTCAGGAATGAGATGCGCAGTCCCGATGCAACCAATGTGTTTACATTCGTCCTCAAGGAGTCAAAAATCATTTTAGCACAGCTATTCCTACATAGCATTAATTTAGCAACAGAACCGATCATCACCGAATGCTCTCACATGTTCAACCAATAATTTTTGTTTTGTACGAAAATATATAATATAAATAATAAATCATTATACCTCCGACTTTGCGTGCAGACGTTCATCGTGGTTTGTTTTTGGGAACGCCTGGAGTGCTCAGATTTAATTTGGAACTACTATAAATCATACGTACCATTTACTCGAAGAGAGTCTCACTGTAATACGTTCTATCTCTAAAATTCGCATCCTTCTCGGAGCACGTTCTTTTGCAAATGGCAAAAGGCCAAGAAATCGAGTAAATTTTCGATTCCGACCGCCTCTCCTCTCTCTCTCTCTCTCTCTCGATCCCTCCTGCGGCTATCAGAGCCCCTCCAGGAGTCCCTCCCCCGTATCATTTATTTCGAAGTCGTTTCTCCTCGCCGCGACAAGAGAGTTTCCATGGCTACGATATCCTCCGGGAGTAGGACCAATCGGGTTTCTCCTCGCTCCACCTATCTCTCCTCTCCTTTCTCTGCCACAGCCGTGTCTCCGTTTCTCCTGGCCGTTCCCTCTTCGTCGTTCCAACGAAGGGACGCCGATTGGCCGGTCGGTCGTTGGCAATTACGACGTCATCAAGGAGGAGCGTGCAATTTTCCTGGCGATGCACCAAAGCGCCGAGCTGTCGATGGTTGCAGACTGCAACTTGCAGTGCAACAGTGCAACCGTTGCACTCGTCCACGGGATACCGAGTCGCTCGGTCCTTTTCAAGGTGGACGATCATTTTCGGACCAGTTTAATCGAGTTTCAGGTGTAACACTTAGGAGACAAACAAAACCATGTACTATCCTAACATTTTGGCACCATCTCGATCCAGTGCAACAAATAGAGTCATTGCAGCTTACTGAAAGCATCCACAGCTAAATGATCACTCTATTAAAATTTTGTCTACGGTATACCGATCGAGGGTGAAGGGTCTCTCAAGCAAGGCAAGCTTAGCCGAATTCAGGTTTATAGTAGCCGTTGCTGGAACCTTATGGCATCGTATGTGGAGATGATCGAGCTTACGCGGTACGCGATGACATTATGCCGGCTCGATGACAGTGCAGAATGTTTCGTAGCTCGTGTCACCGTTGGGGGTCCGTCGAGTTGCGGTGCTCGCCACACGGGGGGCTACATGTGTCGGGCACCCAGTCGACTGGCTCCCCTGGTCCTCTCCTCGACGATCCTTTCAAGTGTCCGACAGATCTACGGTCCCCGGACCCCCAGGAATTACTTGAAATCATTATTCGATGATCTGCCACGGTGCCGATCTGTCCAGGACGTTTCCACACATTGTCGCTCATTTTCGATCAAACTTTGCCTCCACCTCCAGTTGCACGCTTCGTCGAGTCAATCCAACCTCCAGAAACTGCAGTGGAACTGTGTATAAATCGAATTCCAGTCTGTCCAGGACGTTTCCACACGTTGTCGCACCTTCTCTATCAAAATTTGCCTGCACCTCGAGTTGCACGCTTCGTCGAGTCAGTCGAATCCCCAGGAATTACAGTGGAACTCCATATAAATCAAGTGCCGATACGTTTAGTATGTTTCCAGGCATCGTCGATCGCGATCGTTCTCGATGGAACTTTATTTTCCCGTTAGGTGTTTCCGTGACGTGTCCGCAGCTGCACACTTGGTCAGGGGGTGGAGTAAGGAACGCGAGAAACGTTTTCGGACGTCGGTTAACCCTGAACGAGCGCAACAAGAAGAATCCTTGTTCCGCGTTTGTTTGGCTTCGCTCGAAACGGACACGAGATACGGCAGTGTCCTTTTTCAGGGAAAACGCGCGCCACGCGTTTCCCGAACGTCCCTGAAACGCGTTCTCCTTCGCGCGGTGTATACCGGGAACGAGCCGGAGCCCACATATTGGCGCCACGTGCGCGGTCCGGGATGTTTATCCCAGGAAGAGCAAAATTCCGGCTTGGTGAAATCAATATTATTGTTCGCGGTCGGCTAAATTTGTGATCGCTGCCTGGGTAATGGCGTTGCAGCGGGGGAAAACGAGATCGGCGAGCGTAAGCGACCCGAGGAACGATCGATGCAACAGTGTTCGCTGATGGGACAAGCACCACGAGAACCGAATATCACAGAGACGTCAGAATACGCGCCCACGCGCTCGCTGTTTTATTTTCGCACATCGCAAACGATTCGTGCACGAGACAGAATGGGTTAACGGAGGCGGGCGAGAATCCGAAAACGTCGGGTCGGGACGGGTTCCCGAAAATTTTGAAGTTCTCGATAATTTTTGGGATTATTTCCGAATGTCTCTCTCGGGCTAACTGTTTGAATTAACGCAAACGAGGAACTCTGGGATATCGCTCGCCTCTGCGACGGACTCGTCGACACACCGGGATAAAAACGTAGCGATCCGAGTAATCCGTCCAAGTGTCTCGAGCGTTTCCGAGAGAGGCAGAACGAGCGTGCGCCTAGCGAGTGAGCGTTTTACGCTCGCGATCGCGCGGCGAGTTAATCCCGTGGAGAGTGCGAGGGCGAGATGCGTCCCCCTTTGATCTCGCACAAAAGCCGCCACACGGCATTGACCGTGGTTTATATACGCTCATGTATGGGCCACTGTCTTTGCTAGCTCGCTCATTCATTAAATTCGTTGTATAATTAGGCTCGGCAGAAAGGACGGTGCTGTCAACCAGCGGGATCCGTGCGCAGCCCTCCGACACTCGCCCTTGGATTTATGCTTCCAACGCGGTTCTTGTTGCGCTATTTCTCCGGTGTGCACCAAACTTTCCTTCTCCTTCTCCTCCAGCTCGCCTTCTTTCACCCGCGCGATGTCGTCGAACGAGCAAAATCGTGCACCGAGACTGTCGAAGCTAATTATAAAGCGGCCGGGAACGATGATCCTACGCGTCACGGTCGCTAGAGACACACGGTCCTTTGGTTTTCCGATTCCTTCACGCCCCCTACTTTGATAGCGCAATCTAATCGCGCTCGCTGTTTGCTAGGATCAAATATAATAGCTGCGAGGAGCCGCTCGCAACGAGGACTATCTCAATTAATAGATTCCGGGAGTTGAGGAAAATCCCACGCAATTGCTGGAACTCGGCAGCCTCTGCGAAATGCAATAAAAGTGCACGCATGTCATATTTGCAGCCAGGATTTAGTAATTGTCGATGCTGGCTGCGGATCTAAAAATTGTGTGGATCGATTGCAAGAAACGGGAGCCAAATAAAAATGTTTTTCTCTTCTTAAAAATTTTATCACGCTGAAAATAATATTACAATCAACAGATTCCTCGGACTGATTGCTGCGTCTACGTAACAAGTAAAACATCTTTTAAACGAGATGCCAGTTGTTAGAATAGCTAGAACATGTTGGACTGGTCAGAACTTTATTAGGAAGTCGTTGAACGTCGCAGTCTCCGGCAGTAACAGGAAGAACGAGTAGCTACGCCGCAGGACCACGAGGTAAGGATGCGAGGGAACGGTCGTCGTCCGAGTAGAAAAGGAAGAAGATCCTAGGTGGCTCCCCACCAGGGACAGAGGTGGTCCACGGAACCGCCTCCGTGATCTGCCATCCAACGTTTCGAGCGTGTGCCAGACGTGTGCTCGCCGTTTCTGCCGCTTTCGTGGACCAACCTGTGTGCTTGGTCCCCGAACGAACCTCCACAGCGACACCGGGATCCGCGTCCGTGTCTCTCTTCTCTAGTTAGTCAGTCAGTCAGTCAGCCATCGGAGTCTCCTTGATCCGCGCACGCCGCGTCTTCTCTCCTCCGATCGGTGCCTCGGGGTATCCTCTTTCTCTTTCTCTCGTCGAACCTCGCTCGTAGATTTAATTGTTCGCCAGTCGTCGAATTGAAAGGTGCGCGCCAGTTACTCTGCCATCGTTCAGCAGCCGAGTTCTAAACGATCCGCCGAGTTACTACATCGAGATTCCAGATCTGAAACCTGGGACAGAAGATAATCGTCGATAGACGTCGAATCTAAATAATAGATTTTCGCATCCTTCGACAGTGCCGAATATTCGAAACGATCCAGTGTAGTTGCTTCGCGGAGGTTTTAACCTATCTCGATCGGAGACTTTCCGCATGCTCCAGCAACCTTAAACTTCCGAACAATTCAGTGAGTTACTCCTTTGCGGTTCGAGGCGATTTCAAATCAGGACAGAAGCTAGTCATCGATCGGCGTAACAGAGTCGTCAGATTTTAATTCTGATTCTTTATTGCAAACGCATGGAATGCGCAGTCTTCAGGATCTACCGCTGAAAGGATCCACAACGAGAAGAGAAGTCTAATATACCTTGGATCTTTCCAATGACATATTTCCTATCACTGTTTTGTCAACGCACGGAATCCTAGTCTTCGGGATCTACGACTGAGATAAGAGGATTTGCGGTGGGAAGAGGATAGCGACCGAAGTCGATGCGACGCCGATATATCGGTTTCATTCTGAGACAGGACGAGGGTCGAGCCATCGATAAATTACGCGGCGAGATAACCCCCGGAACTAATTGTCGACCTCGTCCGTTCCGATACTTTACGATGCCCGCTTCGAGATCCACGTGAAGAAGAGTATCCGCGATAATAAGAACCCGGCCGATAAACTCGGAGTCGTTTCGCCGAAATTCGTGAGGATCGGGCCGGCTGTTTTGTTGGATCGTTTCAACGGATATCTCCGGGAGTTTGACAACGGGGAACTCGTTGTCCGCGTCGCGAATGCGGAGAACGATAGATAAGTGATTAACGAGAGAGGATTCGAAGAGATGGAGACGCATCGCGATAACGTGTCGTCGGCGACGGAGACCAAGGCAGGACCGTCGAGCGGAGAACCGTGCGGAAGCTCGTTGGACGACGTCGTTGGCAAACTCTTGCAAGGTTCGCAATCAAACGATTCTTCAAATCCATTATTTCGCTTCCTTTTTTTTCTCAGATTGAATACTGCGAGGTTTTCTGCCTTTCCACAATTTTATCGCGAAATTATCGATACAGGTTACAGGCGAGAAAGTATTTTCGCGTGTTTTAACCCTTGTGCCAATAACCAAAATTTTCTACAATATTGAACGGTGTACTTTGCAATTATTTTTATGTCTCAAATGCAAGTTTATCTCTGATCATCCAAGAACAGAAATATCTACAATTTTGCTACTTGTCCACAAAAATGTTAAAAAATATGGAAACTGGGCAATGACTTTGAGGCCAGATACGCAAAAAATACGCAACATTTCGTTGGGTATAAATTATTCAAAAAATGGCTAGAAATTAGAATAGATATATTCTTGTTGTTTCCATGAATTAACGTGAAGTAGTCACTTTTAGCGGCGCGTAAGCCTAGTATCAAAGTCCATGGGTCGGTTCTGGGAGGAATTCGTGGTACGTCGGGATATTTCAAGCTTATGGGGATCGATCGAGCAAAACGTGGATCGCGGTGCACGGCTCATGAGCATCGGGGGCCGTATTTTTCGGCTGTCGTGGTCTCGTTGGCCGCGGGGCTGCAGGGCGGGTGTCTTCATCGGGTCGTTTAGAGAGAACACTTTAATTGGCGCTGAAAGCCGGCTTCGGTGGACTGCGCGTTCTCAGATTTATCCTCGCGATACCGAGGGGCACGGATGGAAGGAAACGCGGCATAGAATGATGGAGGAGGACGGTGAGGAGGAGGACATCGCGGAGAAAGAGGAGATGCGGAGACCGCGGAAAGACGATTCCGAGGAAGATTCGAGTGAGCGGCAGGTGCTGCGAGCAGAGCGAGACCGCTGAACGTTTGCCACCGACGCTAATTATGCTAGTACGAATTTAAATCCGAGACATCGGCTCGGGAGGGCACCTAGCGAAACATGACAGAAGGTGGAGCCAAGAGAGCAACGGGATCTGGGCGTTATTTAAGATGACGCGAACGAAGATACAGTCCGAGATGGAGATCCACAGATCGCCAGATCACCGCTGTTTTGATTCGTCGATTATCGTCCGCGAGGAATTCGCGCGGGGATCGTCGATCGATGGATAGGAAGATAGATAGGTGGCGATACAGATCGATGTTGGCACGTGGCGAAACCCGTTGATCGACCACGAAAGGTGTCGATGCGTTGAACGGCGGGTGCCCCCTCGTTAACGAGACGGACGGGCCCGTGGCAACGGACGGTTTTGTAAAGGAGTTAATGTAGCAAGAGTCGACGACAGGTCGGCATTGACGAGCGGGATGCCGAGACACACCGGTTCATTCAACGGGCCACAACCCCTTATTGTGTGCCGCGGTCGCGATCTTCCCTGAGCAGTCATTCACATACGGGAAAAGTATCCAAGTCCTCGGACCACTCGATCCCATCTCGCTAGATTAATCAATTCGTCGTTAGCACGCGCCCGTCCATCGTTCGGAACGGTTGGCTCAAATCGAGCGAATTCGCCGCCAATTTCCGCTTCGGCTGCTCTCTGATGGACTGGCGAAACAGCACCAGACTAATTTTACTCAAATTAATACGTTACCATCGTGTCTGATACGCATTTTACAAGACTATTGTTATTTGCGGATTCTTAGAAGCGAATCGAATTAGAACCAAAGAAACGACAGTGAACAGACTGGATGCTCCGAGAGCAAAGGATTGAAATCAGTCTTGCCGAGACAACCGAGAAGGGAGGAATCGACACCAGGTTTCGCAGTACGTTTTTGCGCGTTCCGTTTCGGGTTGTACCGCGAATCACGCCACGGTTCGGCTACTTTTCGCGCGAAACTTTTTCTATTCCCGTCGCTTTTTAGGGTGCGAGCCCTTCCGCGTTTCCACGGAAAATATTCTGGTCGGTTGTATCGGCGAGGACCTCCAACGGACGTGAAAGGAGCCGACAGAGGGACCGCGTCGTTGAACCGTGTCCCTATGGTAATTAGCTACTACCGAAATCCACCGGGTCCTCGTTCGGAGTATACGCTCCTTGGTGACATTTCGACCCACGTGCACCCGGGTCCTTCCCTCTTTCTTAACGATCACCGATGCGACAATTGGAAGCAGAAGACTCACGCACACTACGATCTTCGGTCTCTTCCTCGTTTCTCTTTCTCTTCCTCGATTTTTTGTACCGATCCTCGGAATACCCGACGACTTCACCGAGGGACGCACATAAAATAGATTTATATGCTGGATTCGTTTTAAGAAGAAGCAACTTTATTACCCGGCGTCACCGCGAACTCGTTTCCCACGACGGAACACATCGTTTCTGGACCAGTTTTTACTTCCAAGCACGCGAAATATTCGAAAGAACGAAGCTGCGAGGTGCGACTCCGAAAGCCCGTGCGATCGCTGATCATTTCAAACGGTTCGTTCGAATGTATATTTCTGCTCTTCCGAATTGTAAATTGTTATGTTCCCCTCGTCGCTATCCTCGATCTGCTTATATTAGATTTTAGATCGAAGCTGCTCTTCGAACAGCGTCAGAACGATGAACGGAGACGGGACTTTCTCGAATAGAAAACTTTCGCGACCCGAATAATCTCTCTCGAAGCGGAGGTCTGTTTAGTGGGACAGAGAGGAAGTCGGCAATAATAATTAGTTTCTCGATGCTCGCCTACGATCCGTCGATAAAGACCACCGTGCTCGAGGAACTCCACTTGCGACTCGTAGATCGCGAAGAAGACGACGAAGAAGTAGATAAACGCGTCCTGCTCGCAGCGTTATCCTTCTCAAACGGTCACCGAAGGATACAGGTGTCGCTTTATCTCCCATTCCTTTACAGTTCCGCGGGAAGATAGGTCGACCTGACTTCCGGTAAACGTAGCCCAGGTTTCCGAGTTTCTTTGCGTACCCTAATCAACGTGGAATCGATGCACGCACCCTGGAATCAGGTTCTAAAACGATCTTCTTAACAAACGCGTTAAGAAGAACTAACGAACGATTTGTTTCACAGGCTACGACTGGACGTTGCTTCCGGTAACGTCTCGCGCAGGGGGTCGAAGGAGCGCTCACGTGAAACGTCCCATGAACGCGTTTATGGTCTGGGCGCAGGCAGCTAGACGCAGGCTGGCGGACCAGCATCCGCAGTTGCACAACGCGGAGTTGTCGAAGAGCCTAGGCAAACTGTGGAGGTAGTATTTTATTGTCATAGTTGATGGTACGGATCGAATTACGGATTACGGGAGTATTGACAACGCGTGGTCCGGCAGAATTCTAAGCGACGGGGAGAAGCAGCCGTTCGTGGAGGAGGCTGAGAGGCTGAGGAACGCGCACAAGAAACAGCATCCGCATTACAAGGTAATTATATGCGATTTGTAGTTATGTTGTCTTATTCCACCAGGCTGTGTCTTTTAATTAAAAAAGAACTCCACCCCGATCGTATCCTTCATGCGCAGACATGAGAAAAATTAGGATGATCGAGGAACAAAGATTTCTTTATTCTCAATTAAATGTGTATCTGGTTTTCATCTCTGGTGCAGAACAATTTTATTTCGAGATCCGCAGTCTATTCGCGATATTCCGCTTGGTCCGCTTTGTAATCAAGATTGTTGTTGACGATTGCAGTACCAGCCACGTCGTAGGAAACCGAAACCGGAGGAGCAGATGGGGATCGTGATGCACCATCGAGGTCCGTTGTCTTCTCCAGGCACTTCGATGGACTCCACCAGCTCGTCCGACTGCACATACCCGCGCCTGTATCCGGACACCGGCCTGAAGACGTACGACAGACCGACCTACCACGAGACCAAGGCCACCTACGACCTGTCCAGGTCATCCTGGCCGGGCGATCCGACCAAATACACCGTCGACCACGAGAGCAAACCGTACGAGCCGAACACGAAGTGCTACGAGGCAGTCAAGTACCACGAGGTGGCCACCGCGAAGTACCACGAGCCGGTACCCAAGTACTCCGAGCTGCAGCCGAAACCCTACGATCTGCCCAAGTACCCCGACACACTCAAGTACCCCGCAGACGTCACTAACCCCAGCAAATCGTACGCGTGCGTGCACAGTCAGTATTACTCCGCGCCCGAGGGGTACGCGATGCACGAGGAGAACGACTACCAAACCCAGCCCGTCTCCAGCCACTCATTTTACCCATACATCTCTGCGTCCATGACCCAGCCACCCTATTACATGGGCCCCCGGTAGATCCTGGAACATCCTCCGAGATCACGGGTTTGTTCAAATAACGCGTATCTGATCGAAACCCTGTCACGCTCGATTCTGGTTAGCTGTTATTTATCAGTAGACTGCGGATTTCATGCATTTCTGACGAAAATTAGTAGGTGTCATTTAAAACATATTATTCTCAACATAATAGAGAAAAAAATTAATTTCTACTTCACTCGAGATTGTTGTAATTCGGGTAAGAGATGTTTTTATTCTGCATAAAGATCCGCACAGTCTAGTTATTAGTTTTGTAATGAAATTGAATGACATGAAAGAAATCAGAAATTTATTTACAGATCTTTGTTATACAGATTTTAAAGTATGAACGAAAATTTCGGTAAGATTCTATCTCCTCTACAATAGAAGAACGCGAGTGGAAAGAAACTTTCCGTCGCTATAGTGTTGTCATAGAACGGAGTTACGAGAATAGGAATTTGCGAAAAATTCCTCTCGGAACTAGATTTTTGGATTACTTCAGAACACTGTACACAGGGTGTTCATTTGAAAACTTTCCAGCCGAATATCTCGAAAAGTATGAAAGATATTAACACAGTAAAACACGTGTCCAAGGATTTCGATGGGGAAAGAGGGGGGGCAGTATCAGTTTTTTATTTGGGCGGAGTTTTCCATTTGAAAAAACAAAGTTGACCTTCGAATGACCTTAAAAACGCCACCCAAATAAAAAACTGATACTGCCTCTCTCTTTCCCCCTCGAAATCCTTGGACACGTGTTTTACACTTTTTTAATATCTTTCACACTTTTCGAGATATTCGGCTGGAAAGTTTTCAAATGAACACCCTGTATAGTGCTAGGGGTTAACGCAGCCAGAACGAAGTACTGTCACCGCGTCGCTCCGAACGTTTTATTTAAACAATTTCCGACCCATCGAACTACCAAGATAGATTCGTTAGATCGCTTCATGTTTCTTTCTGTTCTTTGCTATTTATTATCTGACGTGAGTCTTTGCAAATAAATAAAGAAATAAATATTTAAATATACTCGCTTCATTCCATCTGACCACGAGGAATTTCTACACGGTGTTATAGTACATTATATCGCGGGCGTCGATCGTCTTCCTCCGAACTGTGCTCGTGATCGTCGAGTGCGCGCCGCAGAAGAGGATAGAAAAGAAAAGAAAAAATTCAACTAAAAAGAATTATGCGCAATCACGGGGCTAAATGATCGGACTTGACAGCGACGCGTCTACACGCAAACAAACGATTAATGGTCTATATCGAGGCACGGGTTGAATTGGACGCGGTGCAATCGTATCTAAGGCGTGCAACATCGATCTAACGCAGAGGTCGGCAAGAAGTGCTCGTTTCGGTCAATTTTCTCGTGACGGTCCTAGTTCTCGAGCCACCTCAGGCCCGTACCATATGAACTGCGCGTGGTGCAATAGGGCGAGACCCGCATCACTGCGAACAACGATGCTCAGCCTTCCATTCGCCATTTAGAATTTACCAAGCACATCTAAACCTACGTTAAAATGTGTTCCTATATCTAAATAAAATTTTGCCGATAAAATTAATTACTATTTTCCAAATTTATCTTCAGAAATTATCATTCGACGTAGTGGAATAGGCTTACAACGGTTACCATTGACAAAAGAAAAAAACATATTGACATATGTGGAAAGCCATTGATATGGGTGTCGTCCTAATGCGCCCAACACAGTTTATATGGTGCGGGCCTGAGGTGGCTGTAGATAAAACAGAAAAGGCGGCGCACCCCTCAAAAATCGGTCGAAACGAGCCGTTCTTGCCGACCTCCGATTTAACGGGAACAGACGAATTGCCCCGCGTCCTTGATTCTATCGATTAACAGTCACGGTTTATCACAGCGGCTAGCTCCTTGATTTGATCCCTGTTCGCGTGCATGAAGGCTTTCGCGATCCAGATCATATCGGCTAGGACCTCGTCGCTCTTCTCATCCATGGCGATGTCCTGCGAGAGTTGCGGATTGAATCTATAATATGGTACTCCGATCATGGAACACCAGTTCCTGGCTCGATCGACAACCCTGCCGTCGCTGGCCGTAGCCTGGTCTACCAGCAGCTCGGCGAGGGTCGAAATTCCCATGGCGAATTTCGCGGTGCCCCATAGGGATTCCGGTCGAAAGACGTCGATTGCGTGCAGCTGGCTAGTAGGGATCAACCCTGTTCCAAGAGACACGACCAACGATAGAGGAATATCTTCCCGTCCCATCGCTCTCAGAGCAAGATTGTACTCGTTGATCTCGGTGATCGCGTCCAAGGTCGGATTATTCGCGATCAAACCACCATCGAGGAATTTGCAAAACTCCCGGAAGTAAGATGGCGCGGCGCCGGTGGCTCTAGCCGCGTGCCATATCAGCTGCTCGTTCGGTGGCTTCGCCGTGATAGCCGTGGAACTTCCTTGAACATTCAGAAGCGCGCTCGGCGAGTCGTAATTCCGGAACAGATGAAGTTCGACGGGTCTCTTCTCGGCTATAACTCCGGTGATCATCACTTTGGGACATTTGATGTCTGCCATGACCGTAGCCTCTCCCAGACAATCCTTCAACACCTTCTCCAGGGCCTCGCTATTGTAAGGTCGACTGCCGACGAATGCTTCCTCCTTGATCCGGAAGTACAGAGCCTGGCACTCGCGCAAGGACTTCCCTATAGCTAAGCCTAGAGCTAAAATGCCTCCCGTCGAGGTGCCAGCGAGCCAGTCGAAGCATTTCACTATGGGTTTCTGAAGGACCGACTCGATCTCCAGAAGGGCTTGAACGAGAATCAATCCGCGGATCCCACCGCCGTCTAGGCAGAGCAATCGGCCGCCTTCGATACGAGGGTTGTCCTTCGAGGACATCGTGTCCATGCCGTTGATGTGCAGCATTTGATCCAGAGCCGTTCTAGGGATCGCCGTGGGAGGCTGCGCCGGCGCCACGCCGTTGAAGTTTTCATTGTACTTGCAGCCCAGGCTGCAGTTGACCATTTCCGGCGGGCAGCGCGCGGCTCCAACCGCGTCCAGGATATACAGAATCCTCTGACCCTCGCTGCTCTCCACGTTGAGTCGGTGTCTCGGCGTTTCCGACTTCCAGTTTTCGGCATCGATGTCCGCTCCAAACCCGATCAACATCTGGACGATCGCCTGTGTGCCTTCGCAGACCGCAAGGTGCAACGGCGTGTTGCCATCCTCGTCGGCGATGTTCACGGACGCCATGTGGCTCAGCAGAGCCACCACGCAAGACAGCCGTTTCCTCATCGCCATTATGTGCAGCGCGGTCCTACCGCCGAAATTCAGAGCGTCGATGTCGCAGTGCGTTTCGATCAGGGCGTTGATCACCTCTCTGCTTTGGGACCAGTGCAGCGGCGTACCACCGAACTTCATATCCTCGGCGTGGAGAACGTTAGGCTTGCTATGCAACAGATCGCCCACGTATCCTGGACTGGAAGGTTGCCCGTCGGACGCCGGAATGTTTACGTCCGCGCCGATCAACAGCAAAGCTTTCACGCATTCCGGCTTGTTGTTCAAACAAGCGACGTGTATCGGCGTGTGACCATTGCTGTTACGAGCGTTCAGGCTGGAAGGAAGATGTCCACCGAGGGCTAAAATGATTTCTTTGGTAGAGGTAGCCGCAAAGTGGTACACGGTATTGGCATTGTGGTCTAGGTGCTCTAAAGAACTCTTCGCCTCTATCAGCATCTGAACCATACGCAGATTGTTCGTCTTCACTGCTACCTGCAACGGCGACTCTCCAGATTCTATATCCCCGCTGTTTAATTCGCTGTTCACTACAGCATGAGAAAACGCGTTGTACAGAGCAAAGTGGGCTGCTAGATGCGCCAAGGTCCAGGTTGGGTGTTCCGTCACTGTGTCGCATAGCTTTTGAATCTTACTCACGGTGCATAGCTGAAGAGGAAACAGTAATAATTAGTGGTAAGTATGTTTCTAGCGAAATCAGTCTTGCGTAAGGAGTTAGTTACCTCTCTGCAAATCTGAACTAGCACTGGAATCTTGTCTTTATATATAATGAACTGCTGCTCCGCTTCTTGTCTGTTCTCCGACCGGTAAAGACTGAAAGTATCGTTTCGATTGTATGTAAAGCTGTGCGAGTTTATTGCGTAAATCAGGGAGTTTCAACTTGTAGCTCGTGAGTCGTACGCAGCAACTTCCCTGCTCTATGGATGTACATATAAGTGGGAAGAGGTTCCACTAATGGTAAGGACCTTGCGGTTCTCCGAGGAGAGCAAGTTGGAACTCCCTGGGAAAAATCAGGGAGTTCCAACTTGTATCTTGGAAGCTAGACGCAGCTCTTTCTCCGGTTAGGTTCTTCCTCCACTCATAGACTTCATTATTGCCATAGAACTTCGTACTTGCTCCTTTGCCACTGTGCTGTCCAATAACTCTACGGCTATACGTAATATTAGGAAGAGGTTTGACTAATCGTGGGGACCTTGTAGTTCGTGGAGAGGAATAAGTTGGATCTCCCTGAGGTAAATGATAAGAGAATAGCGTAAATACCTGTATGCTTGGTGCAAAGTTTCTGTGCAAGGTCTGTGAAGCACGATATCATATTTTTCATTTTTGCCCGACACACCATAAAGCATGATGGCATCTTCACGACAGAAAATATGTCGATTGCTGTATTGTTCCGATTTCACTTCTTGGACTAGATTCGGTTGTACATCCGCATTCATCATGTTCCAGAACACGTTGCTGGCAATGCTTCCTAGCCAAGCCATGGCTGCTGCTAGGTTTTAGGTTATCCGTTAAGCCACGACAGCAACGGACTTTGCTGGAATTTATCGTATCACTATGTTATGTAAAGTTTGATGAATCATTTCCCGGAAGAAGTTGCTCGGATGTGTTGTCTTCGACGCGAAAAGTGGATTAAAAAGCAGATTCGTTGGAACAGCCTCGGATAAGGTCGACGAAGCAGTGACACAGTCATAATAAACAAACGCCCTAAGGTGACAACGGACTTTCCGATCGTTATGCGTCTTATTATAGCAAGATAATCATGTATACGAGGAACAATTACACGATGATCTCACTTTCGAGATCACGCATTCAGAGTGTGTTAATAATTACAAATGCAAGAAACAATATTTTATATATTGATACTGAAAGTGCAAGTGATGCATGCGCAAATAATGTTTGCCGTTCTGGTCGTCAGAACACATAAGAATTGCGGCAAGAATTAACTGTGCATTGACGTTTGTTGGTGACGGAAGTGGCGCCATCCGTGGTAAAACGCCGAAACTGGTAGACAAACTGTATTGCGATACGATAGGGGCGACTGTCCTACCATCTGGGTGGCGGAATTGTGAAGTAATTTTCCCTATCTTCCCCATGTGTAAGACAAGGATGGCGATAGTGTGGGAAGAGGACAGAAGAGGTCTCTCTCGTGCCACCTCCTTTTTTGCGGAGCTTCGAATCTCCTGGTAAGTATTAGGCGTATATGAGATCGAGGAGGTATCAGACAAGGACAGACTTATGCAATTTATGGAGAGCGACAAGGACAGACATTGACCGCTCTCACTCATCTATCAAATCAATCGATTATTTATTAGTTACTCGTTTCTCAGCAATAATTTATGAACTTTAAAGGTTGGAGAATACGACGCGAACCTTCAGCTACTTTCACGTATAGTTTTCGATTGGGTTTTGTTAGTTGTTAAATAGTTATTAACAATTTTCCGGAAGGCTGTCCAGAAATGAGCTGAAAAATATTGACACCGTCTTATAAATAAATTGTTTTCTAACTTTCCAGAGATAATTTGTGAAGATTTATTATCGAAGAAGGTAGAATAGACTTCTAGCAACATTCCATTAGCAATGTTATGTAAATCAGGTTCGTATTAAGTTAGTTATTAACAATTTATGCAAAGGGTACTCGTCTCTCCTATATTCGTAATGTGTAAGATAAAGACGGGCTGAGTGCGGGAAAAGCACAGAGCGAGCCTCACTCGTGCCACCTACTTTCGAGCGCTGCTAATCCCCTGATACTTACTCCTAATACCATGAAACTGTCAGATAATTCGTTAATAACTCACCATTCGATAATAATTCATAACAATTTATAGTCGGAGAATGTAGACTGGTACATTAGTAACTTTCACAGTACATTTTTGTTTCTAATTTGTTTATAATTAATCAGTTACTAACGATTCTTCGAATTCCTGTTCCGACATAACCTCAAATTATTTCGAACACTCTCCATAATTAAATAATTTTCCAATTTCAGGGACATAATTTACGAACGTTTTCGTTAAAAGAATCTAGAATATCGTCTTAACTATATTTTCAATCTAATTTTGGAGTGATTTGTTGCCTAATTACTGAGTTATTAAAGTTTTTTGAGCTGGTGGCATGCCGTATACGATCGTCCTTGTCGCACACTATACCTCTCCTTATCTAACACATTAGAAGCATAGCAGAATCGAATACCCTTTGCAAACATTATTAATAACTAATTAAATACGCGCCCGATCTATACAAAATAGCTAATGAATTGTTGCTAGAAGTTTATTTTAGCTTCTTCGATCATAAATCTTCACAAATTATGACTGGAAAGTTAGAAAACAATTTATTTATAGGATGGTGTCAATATTTTTCAGCTCATTTCTGGACAGTCTTCCGGAAAATTGGTAATAACTATTCAACAACTAACAAAACTCAATCGAAAACTATACGTGAAAGTAGCTGAAGGTTCGCGTCGTATTCTCCAACCTTTAAAGTTCATAAACTGTTGCTGAGAAGCGAGTAACTAATAAATAATCGATTGATTTGATAGATGAGTGAGAGCGGTCAATGTCTGTCCTTGTCGCTCTCCATAAATTACATAAATCTGTCCTTGTCCGATACCTCCTCGATCTCATGCACGCCTAATACTTACCAGGAAATTCGAAGTGCCGTAAAAGGGAGGTGGCACGAGCGAGACCTCTTCTGTCCTTGTCGCACACTGTCGCTGTCCTTGTCTTACACGTAGGGAAGATAGGACCAATTAGTTCGCAATTCAGCCGCCCAGATAGCGTTACTATCGCGCCACTGTTACTCTATCTATCCTTCTCGCACACTTATCTCTCCTCGTCTTACACATTACGGACATAGGAAAAACAAGAAACCTCTGCAAAAATTGTTAATAACTAATTAAATACGGGCTTTATGTACATAAAATTCCTACTGAATTGTTGCTAGAGATCTATTCTACCTTCTTCGATCATAAATCTTCTCAAATTATGTCTGGAAGGTTAGAAAATAATTTATTTGTAAGATGGTATCAGTATTTCTCATCTAATTTCTGGACAGGCTTCCGGAAAATTGTTAATAACTATTTAACAACTAACAAAATCCAATTAAAAACTATACTTGAAAGTAGCTGAAGGATCGTCTCATATTCTTCAATCCCAAAAGTTCATAAATTGTTGCTGAGAAGCGAGTAATTAATAAATAATCGGTTGATTTGATAGATGAGCGAGTGCGGTCTGTGTCTGTCCTTGTCACTCTCCGTAAATTGCATAAGTCTGTCCTTGTCTGATACCTCCTCGATCTCATGTACGCGTAATACTTACCAGGAGATTCGAAGCGCCGCAAAAAAGAGGTGGCACGAGCGAGACCTCTTCTGTCCTTCTCCCACACTGTCTCTGTCCTTGTCTTACACATAAGGAAGATAGGGAAAATTACTTCACAAATCCGCCACCCAGATGGCGGCACTATCGTCTCTATCGCATTCTACCAGTTTCGGCGTTTTACCACGGAGGGCGCCACCTCCGTAACCAACAAATTCTTGCCGTAATTATTATGTGTTTTGACGACCGGAACGGCAAACATTATTTGCGCATGCATCACTTGCACTTTCAGTATGAACATATAAAATATTGTCTCTTGCATCTGTAATTATTAACAAACTCTGAATGCGTGATCTCGAGAGTGAGATACATGATTATCTTGCTATAATAAAACGCATAACGATCGGAAAGTCCGTTGTCACCACTGTCTTAGGGCGTTTGTTTATTATGACTGTGTCACTGCTTTTTTTAACGAACCTGCTTTTTAATCCACTTTCTGCGTCGAAGACAACACATCACATCATAACTAATTAATCAGACACAAAATCACTCCCTAAATGCAATAGAAACATTTGTTAAAGTTTAGGCTGTTGTCTCCGACTGTATATATTAATATAACTGTTTGGAAATGGAATCAAATTGATAGAAAAATAAAATGAACTCGTTATGGATGCTGTAGTCTTCCTCGCTTTCATCTGTAGCTTCGGGGCTCAGGAGATAGGCGTAAGAATGAGAACAATTTTCATATTACATCGTATAAGGTATATTATTTATTATATCTTATTTACATTCAACATCGTCTTGACAACACCATAGGAAAAATGTTTTTAGACACATTCCAAAATTTGTCGACATTAACTCTCTTATTGCATCTGTTGCGCTTTGTCGCATTGTCTTTTTCTTTTATTTATTTTTTTTCGTTTTCGCACATACTTTTCTTACAATGAATCGAGGACACACGGTGGCGATTTCGCTGAACCAATCTGCTTGTGAAAACTCAGTTCGACGAGTATACATAAATTATGATGCGTGTACGTGTGATAGTTATGAATGCGAGCTATTTATAATATATACGGGACGGTACCTGTGTGCTTTGTCTTCTCGCGAATTTCTCGATATTATAACAGTTCTCGTTTACTTTTACATTTTTCACGTTTCTCTTTGTTATTTTTTACTATTTTTTCCCATAAAACTTCTTTCTTTCGTATGCTTTTTTCGTTCGTTTTCGAAGCAGGTACATTGATAAAGTTCGCTGTAAAAAAGACCGGTGTGGTTGGCAATAGAAAAACGGAATACGAAAAGAAAAACATAATCGGAGGGAGAATTAAACGACGCGCCACGTAGGTCGCTCGCCGAGAAGAAAAAGAAACAAATGAAAATCGCTTAACTAATCGATAAAGAACGTTTAGCTGCTCGGAGACTCGACGAATCGTATTTCTATGATGCCGTGTGTTAACTGCTTCGGTTTTCTGTTTCCAAGGTTTTCACGATTTTTCTTTTCTGTTCTTTACAATCGGAACCGAGCTTCTCGAAAAAACCTCCGCGGTAAGGAAATAACTGCGTGTTCTCTCTCTCTCACTCTTTTTACTTTCGTTCTCTCGATTTTTCTTTCCTTCTTTCTTTCTTTCCTTCTCTCGTCCCCTTTCGTACGATTCTAGCAAAGGTAAATAGATAAACCTACGACAATTCGAACGTTCGCTTTAATTTAGTCAGATCTCTAAACAATAAATAAGGCTTTCTTTGCTTTTAATAAATAGTAGTACAGAAACAAGTGTTAACCGAGTAAAAAGGTATTAAGTAAAACAATAAAAGAGAGGGATAAAGGGTGAGGCTGAGGGTGGTTGGCGTTGGTTTCTCAGGTTTCGTTTCGGGCAAAAGAGCGACCGAATGTTAGACGAGAAATACTGCAACTAACAGTAACGGTAATAATGAAACAAAACAAACAAAAAATAGTGGGGGTTGGTTAGACAAGCGAACCAATGGGATACAGAGACAACGATGGCGGAGGGCCGACGTTGACGAGGGAGCAAACGCTGAAAAACTCGTTCGCGCAACGACCGAGAAGAATTTTGATTTACGTTACTGGATACATCTCTATTTTTCTATCGCTCTTCCTTCTCTAAATCTCGGATCCCCGTCTCTGGAAAATCAAAAGGGCTCTCCTCGCGTGTCTCGTCGTCGGACAGGGAGAAGGAGAGGGAGAGGAAGAGAGAAAGAGACAACGTAAATACACCGACACGAAGTACGATCAAAAGCTTTGAAAGTGTAGGGCGGCCGGTAGTAGAACAAGTGGAGGGACGAATAACAAGAAGTAGTAGAAGAAGGAGATGATGGGAAATTAGAGTGGCGATTAGTATAGATAGGGACGGGAGAAGAAGGATAGCGGGGGTGGGTTCTCGGCCCGTGTTCCTCGGGCCGATTCGAGACTCGAAAGACTTAAAAAGTGAAAAATCGAAAAGGTCTCTCACTAATAAGATATCCTTTACGCTCTAACTAATTATCATCTGCTCGTTTTCGTGCCTACGATCGTGTGTAATATCGATAGAGATCTATGAAATCTAAATATTAAATCCGCTGAAACTATCGACATTCTCAAAACTTCAGGTCGCACTCGCAGGTTTCGTCGCTAGACACAAATAGTTACAGCTCGAAAGAGTTTCTTGAAAACCTTTTCCGTTGGTTTTTGGCGGGCGTTTGCTGACGGGCGTTTCCCCCCCGACCGAGCAAAACGAAAGCTATACGCGCGCCTCTTTTCTCTCTCGCTTTTATCGTTTTCGTTTGATTCGGCCGTCGACGGGTTCGTTTCGCTTTCGGACACGGTTCTACTCGTTCAGGGGCTGGGAATATGTGCCATACACGTCGTAGCGTCGCGTATCGCGTTGCTCGCGGCATCCAACCTCTCTCGCACGCTGTACACCTCACCCTCTCGTGAACGTTTTCGTTTTAATACGAACATTTAGGAAGATAGCGCTATCGATAATTAATATCTTTCTGAAATTTGTTAACATTCTCTATATAAAAATCTGCATTTGCGTGTATTCGCTTATTGCTTCTTAAATCGTCGCCGTCTTTTCTCTTCCTTTTCTCTCTCTTTCTCTCTCTCTCTCTCTCTCTCTCTCTCTCTCTCTCTCTCTCTCTCTTTCGTTTACTGATTCGGCAACTTCTCCGGGTTCCTCCTCGTTCCTCCTATTAAACACGGAGCGCTCGCGGTCGCCGCGTGGCCTTTGTCGCATCCGTCTTCCGCACGGCCGCGCGACCATCTCGAGCCTCCAGGACCGTCCATCGATTTATCCGAACGCGAACGGAACGACTTCGAGTACGAATCTTCTAATCGAGGGGCCTCGACGCCGATCGATCGATTTCTAAATGGAACACCATAGTCGATCGTTTTCCTCTTTCGGTTTCCGTTTAGCCGTTTGCGCGCTTTGTAGGCCGAAAACGTCGGGTTCCATCGGGGATCGATCGGAGTCTCGGACCCCGCCAACTATATTTCTATATCGTAATTCGTTAAATTAAGAATAAAAATTGCCCGTGGCCCAGCGGACTCGTTCGGAAGGCTCTTCGATCGCTCTGCCGCTCGAGCTCCCGACGAAGCATCGCTCGTCCTTCGACACGGGTGTCTCCGGAGGCCTAATTGGGACCAGGGAGCGCAGTCTTTAAAATCAGCGAACGCGGCTCCTCCAACGAGCCTACAGACCATCCGTCGCAGACGAGACGAGCCTCGAAACGATTCGTCGCCGCGATCGTCCGGAAGGAGATCTATCGATCGCCGGAGCAGATCTCATCCCTCGGCTCCTCGTTGTCCGAGCATTCGATTCTCTCTTTCTCTCTCGCTGGCTTTTCTCCATACGCCTTGATATGTTCACGTTGCCAAGGAACGCGCTCGACGATTTTCCTACGCACATTTTTCTCCCCCTTCGATCCCGATAAAATCGCGCGTACACGCAAAAGACACTCTTTCGAATTCGCTCTCTGTCTCTTTCCTCACCACGCGACTCGAGGCTTGATTCATTGGCACATGTGTTTCGTCTCTCTCTCTCTCTCTCTCTCTCTCTCTCTCTCTCTCTCTCTCTCTCTCGCTCTCCTCGGACAGGTACACGCGCGCGGCTCGCGTACAATAAATTTAACCACGGTAAAACGCAAAAGCGATCGTATTAGGCTTTCTGTTACTTCTTCGTCGTTTTCGCGCACCGATTCGCCGCTGTATAAAGGATCAAAGATTCGTTGCACGGGACGCAAAATGCTGCGTTAGGCTCTCGGTCATACTCTCCAATTCTCCGACTTATCTAAGGGGACCCGTTTCTCGCGAGCAAGCTGCGGCAAACTTCGAGGCTCTCGTTTATACATCGATCTACTCACTCTTGGTAAATTGTCGTATAAATAAATAGTACGATTCGCAGCGACGCGCAGTCGCCAACAATTGCAAAGCGTTCACCGTTCGTTATTTATCACCGAGTAATCTCAAGAAGCTGCACATTCGTAGAAGCTGCGATAAACGAGCGAAGCGACGACGAAAGCTTAGGTTCTATCCTTTCATAACGAGAGTATTTACTTTCTATTGTTATCGTCGATGTTCACTATTGATTCGTAATCTTATCGGTGGTGTGTACAAAGAAATGAGACGACCTGCTTCACTATAAATACAGTAAAGAAAGATAGCGTCTATCGCAGCTCCATCGTTAACCTAATATTAGTTCCGGTGAACAGATTGCGTTGTTCGACAAGCAGGCTCTTTAAAAAATTATACAAATTAACGTTTCCACCCCTTTCGCTGTTACCAGCGAGAAATATCTCGTCCGTAGCAGCGAAAGGATTAATTAAAAACTAGATATCCAAATCGGAAGAGAATCCCACGGTCGCTCGAGGGATCGTCAATCAACTGTTCCCACTTGTTCCACCAGTTTGCCGCAACGTTTCGCAGGATTTCACGAATCGGAGGATGAAAGCGCGGCGCGTGGACAGAATATTAGGCCGTTGGTTCGCTGGATGGTCTGCGTTGGATTGTTGGATCGCCGATTCGTGGCTCGATTGCCGTCCGACGCGAACGATAACACCGCGCGGAACGTGGATCGGTTTGCGTATCACGAAACGGGGTTGAGTAAAGAACATATAAAACAGAAAGGAAGTTCGTCCGCGAGAGCTAACGCTTTACGGACCGGACTTGAAATCTTTCTGGCATCGTTCGAGAAACACAAGACTTCTCATATGGATTGGTTTCGGCTGAGAATCGTCAGTCGATAAAGCGTTAGCTCGCCGCGCTAGTCTCGGCTGCGTCGGTGCGTGAGCAAAGATTCAGTGCGTCGGCCTCGACGGTGAGCAGTCGGCTGTATCTCCTCGATCGATCTCGCGCGATCTCGCGCGATCCGTCCTCTGCGATTGGCTGTTTCCGGTCGCGTCGAGCGGAGTGTCGCGAGTGCGTGTAAACGGTATTTTTACGGCAGTGATTAGACGGCGGCAGTGATTAGACGGGCGGCAGTTCCGGTGTCCTGTCTCGCTGAGGAGGATTCGATCAATTCTCCGGGACACCGTAGGCTAGGAAGAGGAGGGAGAAAGTAGCCGCGGCCGACTCGGATTCGTTAGGCCGTCGCGCTCTGCGTACATACATATACATTATCTATGGATTGATCCCGTCACGGGGTAGCGTCGCGATTCCGATCGAGATCGGCGGTTCAACGGGAGTCAGAGACGCGATCTGCTGGCTCTCCGTTCGCTGACGAGTTCTTTAAGGGGAACTGACGGGACACACCCAACGGCGTGTCCTTTCCTTTTCTGTCTTTTTCACGGGCTCTATCTCTGACGGCCGGTGGAATGTGTTTGTTGAAAGCAGGTTCCTCGCGGTACTCGCCGGCGCTGCTCTCCTCGAGAACGCCTGTCGTCCTGACTAGGATGATGATATCGCCGCACGGATCGTCGTCCCACGATGGAACCTCGAGGAGAGGCGATCGTCGACGACGCCCGGATTCGTCGATCCTCGAGGACCGACGCGACGTTTGCGGGTCGTTTTGCGGATCGTTTTCGAGCGGCTGCGCGGTTACACGAGGAAACCCTGCGAAGTGGCGGACATCTGCGCCCGCAACGCGGTCACGCTGTTCATGATCTTCTTCTGGTGGCCCACCAACGTCACGCCCAACGCCGTCAGCTCCTGCACGGTGACGCGGGCAGCCGCCTCCAGCGTCGTCACGCCGGACCTCTCGAAACTGTCCGCGTACCGGGACATCTTGATCGAGGCCAGCCACTCGCTGACCGAGGTCAGCTGCGTCAAGTCCACCGCGTCCGGCGCCAGTGGATTGGTGCTCCTGTCGAGAATACAGCGTTAGATTTCTTGAACACATTCGTTAGGGGATTAGAGATTCTTCGGGGTGGGTGGTTGGAGGGCACTGTGGAGGGACGCTACGCGAATCAAAAACCTGGAAACTCGTATCAGGGGTCTACAGTCCGTTGGTCTGGGTTGCTAAGAACAGGTGGCGAAAGAACGCAGGCTATTACATTCGTCGCTGATCCGAGAAGATTATCGAAAGAGATGTAGAATCATTGAATTCTGTTTGAAATGTTCGCCTTCGTTCTTTCGCGCTTCGTCACCCAAGTAAAGTAGACAACTTGGTTCTTGGAGGACGTATTACCCGAACATTCTGTCCTGGATCGGTACCACCGGGTAGAGCTGGATACCGAGATAGTATTACAGTATATATGTACAAAGGGTCACCCATTAGAACACACAACAGTGTCGATCGCTCTGCTCGCGGGGAGGCCGACGATCGACTTAAGAAACATCGTGGATCGGCGACGCGTGGCCGTTCCGCGAGCAGAAATCGAGTTCTGGATAAACTAGGTTACTGGTTAGGGGATCGAAGAAGCGTGAGTCGAGTTTCGAGAGTCTGCTACTGACTTCTAGAAGTTTTTACTCGGTACTGGTGTCGTTCACTCGATTGACTTTTACGGGTACACTGTATAAAATGGATCTTAAAAGGGAACAGACCGAACCTAGCCGCGACGATTCCGATGAAATTTATGCGAGCGATGGGTCTTCTGGAAATATTCGACCCGTATCTTCCTTGGGATGGTCCTAGGACGGTTCTTAAAATTGGGGATGAAAAGCACATTTGTGCGAACGTCTCGGAAAATAAATAGTACAGAAGAGATAACTATTTTTCAATTGCGTGGTTTTAGATCGCAAGTCCAATCATAGTCGAGGGAGGAATTTTCAAAAAATTATCTACATGGAAGATACGTTTCAATTGCGATCTAAAACCTTTGAAAATAGATTTTCTTCTATATCCTTCAGTTCCTGAGATACTCTAGAAAATCACTCTTCATCCCCAAGTTTAAGGGCCGTTCTGACCCCCTCGGTCCGAATGACCGCTGATTGAAGCATATGGGTGCAATATTCTGTGACACAAATTTCATCGAAATCACGATGTCAGGGTGCGGCATGTTCACCACTTTATCTAAGAGGGGGTTGGGGGTTGGGGGTTGGGGGTTGGGGTCGGGGTTGCTCGTTAAAGTATCTTTATGTACACTTGGATCGTGACTCGGCAAGTTTCCGCGACCGCACCCGAGTCCTTGGTTCCGATCCCCGTTTGTGAACACTATGAAAAAGGTGGATGAACGTCGGCCGATCGGTGCCAAGAAGGCCGCGGGCTAGGTCGCGGAAGCTCGAGCCCCAAACTCCGTGGATCGTTGCACACGGCGATGCTGCTGGAACACGAGAGATCGATGGTGATGAGCGAGTGTGATACTCGTTAATGGCGGCAACGAGAGTACTAAAGAATGACGGTGTGATCACGGTTCACGGTTATACACAGAAAGTACTCGGATATATTACTTATTAGCTGGACGTACGATAGTAAACGTAGAGATACGTGAATATGGATAATGGTGCGTACGAAGCAAGCAGTGCGATACGAACTAAGAGGGTACAAGCAGAGCAAATGCTGTCTACGTGGCAGCAATACTCGTGGGTGAATCCAACGCGGCACAGAGACCGACCAGCCAGTAGATGGGCGAACAATTTACAGAAGTCTGCGATAGAACGAAAAGGCCCGGCTTCGAAATCTTCATTCGCAAACAATCGACTGTCGATAGCGATTGAATTTAGCGCAGAGTCGACGAAGATTCCGAAGGGATTTTTCACCCTACTGTATATTGTATCACATTTGAAGCGGAGTAGATTGGAACAACGTTAATTCCGCCCATCTGAGCTAGAAGGAATGGCTGGTCGGTCCTCGTCCGCGCATCGTTGTTTACTTGTTTGGTCGACTGAAAGCTGTTCTTGATTTTTTACCTTTTCCTCAAATGCACGTTGGAGGATGTCGACGAGGCGGGTGGGGGTGGGGGTGGAGCACCCCTTTCCCTGATTCTGACAATTGTTAGCATTTGTTAGTGCGATGGAGGTCACACACTGAAGTGTGTGTGCTTGCGTGTGTTTCTGTATGTGTTTCTTATCGTGTGTTACCGCGCGCGCATCACAGTGTATGAATTTCTGTGTTTGCGGGCAGTGTGTGTCTGCACTATGTGTGTGTGTGTGTAACGTGTCCTTTGGCTCGCGTTTCGCAGTTTTCCTTTCGCGGATTTCTCTCGAGCGTGTGCTTGTGCGAAGCTCCCATCGTCGCGATTGTCCACGTGTATCATTATCTGAGGTAATTAGCGCGCGTCTAAAACGTCGATTCACGTCGATTCGATTCGATTCCCGCGACCGAACGCGCTTCTAAGCTGATTGTCCGTCTCTCGCTCTCGGTCGCTGTCTCTCGGATTAATTATCTCTGTCTTTTCCCTATCGGTTCGCCCGAATGTCGCTGAATCGATCGGAACAGAAAATCGTTGGAGAACCATCGCCTTCTCGAATGAGCGCCGCGCGAAACTAGGCAGCTTCCCGCCCTCTCTTCCCCCGTGCAAACCTCTTCGATCGATCATTTTTCCTGCAATGGTGTTGCGCAACGTATAATACACGTGTACCACTACTGTTTACGATCGACTTTCCGAAGTTCTCTTTTCCTAAAAGGTAAGTGTACGCGACGCGCTTGCTGGCCGCGTCGCGGTTGTATATCATCGATTAGCTAGCTCGGCGTGGAAACACGGCCTGGGCTTGTCTCTCTGTGTTCAACGGTGTGTGTCTCTTCGGCACGATTTTTACCGACGTTTTTTCCGCTTGGTTCAAGTAAAAAAATACTATTCTAATCTAGTCTCGAACGGTCGCTCGCACGATTAAATGCTAATAAGTCTTTGCAGTTTTGTTTGTTCGTTTGTTTTGTTTGCTTTCTTCCTCTTTCTTTTTGCCGTAAAGTCGATGACGTTAATAAATACTATATATATATATATATATTTATATATATATGTATATATATATGTGTGTGTGTACATACATATAGCCTTTCTTCTCTCTTTTTTCTTCTTCATTTATATATATATATAGATTTATGTATTTACGTATACGCGTGCGAGATGTATACTTAGATTTATATATATATAATATATATATATTACGTATATTATCAAGAATTAGAAAAACATCTGAAAGACTATGACTGCATTCTCGCGTACAACACGTTCCGCGGATAAAATCCTCTCTCTTTCTCTCTCTCTCTCTCTCTTTACTCGCTTCTAAAGCTCCGAGCTTACATATCCCCTCTCCTCCGGCCACCTATATTGCTATTCGTTGGTTCGATTCGTCCTCTATAAATTCTCGTTAACGCTACGAAAAAACTGGAGGGTACATATACATATATACGCGTGATGTATTTATATATATACTCTCTTAAAATTTTCCATATAAATCCCTCTAACTAGAACCATAAATACTCTCTACACGACGTCCACACGTGCCAGCTAGAAACCGATCAAATCTACGTCCGAACATCGCGATAAAAAACACTTTTCGCTGCCGCTCCGACGAGCGAATCTAATATAGAATCGTGTAATTGTAATACATAGGCTCCGTGTCTCGTTCGCGGATCTAATTTACTTCGAATCGATCTATAATAACCGGTTGAAAAATCGAGAACAAACATTTTATTCGGCTACGACGGCTAATCCGCTCTCTAACATCTCCTAACGCGCGCGCGCGTTCTAAATACGTGAAAACGGAGTGATTCGAGCGCGTCCTAAACACTTTTATCCCTAATACGCGCAAAATCGCTAATAATCGCACGCGAAAAAACGTCCTACGTGCTATCCCCGTGACTTCCCGGTGTTTTCCCAGAACGTTACCAGCTCGCGAACAATCCTTTTTCGTCGCGGCTCGTTCCGGGGATGGACGAAAGCCGCGCGACAGCGGTAAAAAAACAGATTCGAACCTGTTGATCCAAACTCGGCGCGCGGAAAGAAGAAGAAGTTCGATCTCTCGACTCGTGGGAAACTGACAGTTCCCTCAAGGTCCTCGTTACCGTTTCTTTCTTTTTTTATTTTTTTTTCGAGAAAAGGGAACGTTCCCGAGATTCTAGCCGGTCGAAAATCGTCGCGCGGCTTTGATCCTGGAATAAGATCTCGCGCGAGAGGAAAGTCGAGCGACGAAGACACTTTGTACTCCTGGTTGCTAGCTCAAGGGGCTCCTTCGGTTCTTTCCCAACCGAGTCGCGTTTTCACTTCGACGCTGCTACTTTTGCATTCGAGAACAGTCGGGACCGTTTCACTCTTTTCCGAAGCTCCAAGACGGTCGCTGCTCTTTGCTCGATCGCCCATAAAGCGATCGGAATATCGTTCTTCCTATCGCTTTCGTTTCGTCTGCAGTTATTCTTGATCCTCCTTCGATCTGTCCTTGCCATTTTTATCGATACCTTTGTTTCTGAGTATTATAAGGAAGTGTGAGTCGTGTGTGAACAGCTACGTAAATGATCGCGTTAACAGCTACGTAAATGATCGCGTTAACAGCTACGTAAATGGACGTGATCGAATCGAATCGAGCTTGATTCTAATAAGAAATCTGCATCTGGCGCTTCAATGAACTGGCAGTCTTCGTGGATGCAACGGTTTGTTAAATGAAATGTACAAAGTTAAAAAGAGACGGCAGTCTTTAATCTCCGAACACACAGACCAGTCATTATTTGGCGCGGCTGGTGTTGAACGATAGTGCTTGCAGGCTGATGACTAGACAGCGGATCTTTATGCAAAATAGAAATGTATTATACGAATTGCACCAAACGGTAAATGCATAAAATCCGCAGTCTACGGATAACCAAGCCCAGAGCAAGACCGTGAACCAATGGAAGCATAGAGACGAATTGGTAGTAGCAGCGTCGAGTTAGAGTATAATATTTGGCAAAGCCGTTGTCGATTGAAACGGCGAGTGTTAGAGGGCCGCTTGGTCGTTCGACTTTTCCAGACGCGGATGGTTGCGAGTAGACGGGCCTTGCCGGGCCTAACCGAAATGCGTGAACGGGACCCAATTAGGGTAGGTAAGCGGTGGCTGCTGTGGCAGTGCGTGTGTCGTTGCGTGTGTGTGATAGTGTAAGCTACGGCCGGCTCCTGGTGGCATTACTGGAACGGCAATCGTCGACTGGGCTTGATGGGCCTGATGGCCGACTACGTCTACGAACTGGCCGGTGGCCGCGGCTGGCATCACAGCGGCCGCTGCCGCGACCTGTGCGGCAGCCGCGTGGCTTGTGACATAGTATGGATTGTGTGCAGGTGGCCTCACGCTGTTGTTGTTGTAGTAGGTTGTTGTTGGAGAGTTGTAGATTGGTGGTAGATGGTAGTTGTCGCAGTTGCGTTCGGTTGCAGTTCGTAGTCGGGTACCAAAGACACCACAAAACCAAAACCACAAAGAATTAGCCCAGAAAAAAAGGGACGTCGTCGGTGGGAGAAACTGAAATATCGTTTTTGTTCTATCGGGAAGAAAGGAAGGGGGATGTCCGAGGAGAGAAAGAGTGAGCGAGCGAGTGAGAGTGAGAGTGAGAGAGAAAGAGAGAGAACAGAGGCTGTTGCTCGAACGGACCGATTCGAGTCGAACGATGTCAGAGCAAAGAGCCATGGAATCGATCTTGAAGAACCGGATGGAGCGGAGAGAAGGAACGCGAGAACGTGGCCCGTTCCGTCCGACCGAAAACGCTTTCACTCGACGGTTCGGCGACGAAATGGTCCACAGATCTGCGTGTGAAATCCAACGATAATCGATTGGTCCCGAGCCGAAACGGTCCCATTGCGAGATCGTTTTTTTCGGGATTCGAGAGAAAACGTCCTGTCCCGCGTGTCTCTGGTTCTCTTTGTTTCGGTTCGAATGGCCCCTCGTCGTCTCGCGCGGTCCTCTCAGCAACGGGAATCGAGATCCGGCAACCGGCAACCGGCAACCGGAGCGACACAGACGTCTCTCTCGTATTCCTTATTAACGATCGGTCGACGATAAAGCGGAGCAAGACGTCGTCCGACTCTCTCTCGAGTATCGTTTGATCTCGCCTTTGTTCGCCCTTTTTTTCGCGGTGGTTCCGCGGTGGAAATAAGTGGCGGCGCGGATGGGCTGAGTTGGGGGGGGGGG